>VZQC01008552.1:1264980-1427883 GCA_009823505.1 Rhizomys pruinosus | reverse complement strand
TGCTCTTGCAGAGGACCCGGGTTCAATCCCCAGCACCCACATGATGGCTGAGAACTATGTTTAACTCCAGTTCCAGGGGTATCCGACGCCCTCTTCTGACCTCTGTGGCACTGCAGGACATGGGTGCACAAACCTACATGTAGACAGTACATTCATACACATACAAAAATAAATAAAATAAAATAATAATAATAATAATAATAATAATAAATAGCCAGGCGTGGTGGCCCACACCTTTAATCGTAGCACTTGGGAGGCAGAGGCAGGCAGATCTTTGTGAGTTCAAGGCCAGCCTGGTCTACAGAGTGAGTTCCAGGACAGCTGGGGCTACAGGGAGACCCTGTCTCGAAAAGACCAAAATAATAATAATAATAATAATAATAATAATAATAATAATAAATGTTTATTGCCTTGCAGTTTCTGTAGGTCAGAAATTCCATGATGACTTAAGTGGGGACTTTTGGTAAGAATCTGAGGTTTCAGTAGAGGTGCTGGCTGGTTCAGTAACACTCAGAGTGTTACTAAAATTCTTTCTAGAGGGGAGATATAAATGAAGTCCACCCCTCCTCCCAAGGTCTCAATGATAGACTGAGCAATAATTCCACCAAACCAATGAGTTTATTGAGCTTACAGAGCAATGAGTAAGGAGATTACTTAGAGAAGTGTGGGTGTTCCTCTCTTAGACCTCATCAGAAAATCTTCACCCAAGCACAGATGATGGTTTTCCCACAGCCACACTGATAGAGGACACCCTCCCTTAGTCTTCCCCGGCCTGTGTACTCCAGCCTGTCCCCCAGGCCATGTACAATTAGGACCAAAATTCACGCCATGGGTTGGAAGGTGTGGTCCGATACACAGGTGAGGATCCAGTAACTCTCCCTAGCCTTCTTCTAGGCAGCTCAGCAGTCAACAATCCCAGCTGTGGAGCTCTTTGACAAGCAGGCACAGCTGAGCTCGGAAGATGGTGTCTGACAGACTCAGAGGACACATCAGCTGTACAACATAGGGGTAGAGCATCTCTTTTCTTACATAGCTAAGCTGTTCTGCCCATTGCTAGGAAATTACAATTTCTCATTCCCCAGACCCTTCCACAGACTCTTTGAATGTCACATACAAGTAACATAGGACAATCAGCATGCCATCTGCCTTACTCCAATACACATAAAGAAAGCGAGGCCACACTATCTTGTGACTTAACCTGAAATCACACTCCCTTATATCCACAATATCTTGTTGGATACATGGGTCAGCTCTATTCCATGTGGGAGGGGGACAGCACAGCAGCATAGATGGTTAGAAGTGAGGATCACTGCAGGCATCTCAATGGCCGGCTGCCACACAGCTGCAAAGATGCCAGGAATATGCGCGTAGCTAAAACCACCAGGTCTGTCAGACGGGGCTGGGAGGACTGTGAAAGGAGTGGGAGAATAGGTTGGGAGTAGGAGGGTCAGATTCTGAGCGATACAAACTGATCAAAGGGAGTAAAATAGGTAGAGGAATTGCAGACTTTGGTAGACTGGATGATGCCTATTCAAGGAGGAACAGGCTGAGGGGTTGTATTAGTTCTGTGCTCTGAATGTAAAATGTCTCCTACAAGCTCGTGTATTTATTTGAACATTTGGTCCCCAGTTAGTGGAGCTGTTTGGGGGGGTGATGGAACTTTTAGGTCCTGGAGCCTTGCTGGAGGAAGTACATCACTGGGGGGTGGGCATGGAGAGTTCATAGCCTTAGTCCACTTCCTATTTACAATGGAGCCATGATCTCTCAGCTTCCTGTTCTGGCTGCCTGATGCCACACCTTCCTAGACGTTACAGTTACAGACTCTTCCCGCTGACAGTCTAAGCTAAATAAACTCTCTGTAAGTCACTTCCAGTTATGGTGTTTTATCACAGCAACAGAAAAGGAACTAATACAGTTACTTTTCCTCATTATGGGGACAAGGTACCTGCTAGAAGCAGCTTAAGGGAGGAGAGGTTTGTCTTGGCTCATGGGCTAAGGGTACAGTCCATCCAGGTAGGGAAGTTTTGGCAAGGGAGTGTGAGGCTGGGAATCCTCACGTTCTCCATCTTGGAGGAAGAGGAAGCAGAGATAGGACAGGAAGTAAGTGGGTTATAAACCTCAAGGTTCACGGGGATCTACTTCTTCTTGCTAAATCCTACCTCCCAGTTTCCACAACCTCCCAGAACAGTGCCCCCAGCTGTGGCCCAAGTGTTCAAACACTTGAGTCTGTGGGGAACATTTCCTGTCCAAAAACAAATCAGGAAGTAGCCAAAGTTTAGGAAGGATGGTGCGGTGGGGAAGGCACCGGGAGGAAGCAAGAGCCCCAAACTGAAGATAAAAGAGGAAATATTTCAGGCTAGTAACCACTGTGAAAACTTCTCTCTCTCTTCACACACACCCACCTCACACACTCACTGACTCTCACCTGCAGGGCAGGGCTGGCTAATCACAGAGACACACCTGGAGCCCACAGTCCTAGCTTACACTTTCTTCCACAGCAACAGGGTCTCTTTCAGTGCCTGAATCTTCTCAGGGACTCCAAAAACTGTAGGTCAGGAAATGTAGGAAGCAGTGATCTCTGTATAGCATGCTGAGGTTGCCCTTGAAGAGCAAGCCTCCCATGAAGGCCACTGTCTGCCATTATGAACCAAAAACTCTAACTTCCTCCCTGTGAGAAATACCTCAGTGAGAGCTAATTGGCCAGGTTTGCTGAGTCTTAACTTGATGCATAGCCCAGGTCTGCTCTCTCAGGGATCCGGAGTGCCCTGTCTCCCAGTCTCATCCTTGAGGAGGAGGAATCTCATGGAACTCGGGCAAGCTCTACTTGGCGAGTGTATGAGGGGTTACTGATGGGTGTGGGTGCTCTCCACCCAAGACTGCACTGGAAAGTCTTCACCCTACGTGGATGATGGCTTCCCCATCCTGCATAGATGCAGTCCCCTCCCCACTTCCTCCAGGCTGTATACTCTAGCCCCTCCCTGAAGCCATGTGCAGTTAGGACAGGATTGCATACAACGGGTTGGGAGAGGTAACTAGCCACTCAGGTGAGGGTCTCCTGATCCTCCCCACACAGGTCGACAGTCAACAAGCCCAGGTGTGCTATCAATTGCAAGCAGGCGGAGCTGAACTCCTGAAGATGTCCAGGTGTCTCTCTGGCTCAGAGAATAATCCTGTGCTGTGTCAGGTCAAACTGTGGTCCCTCCCACCATTGACCCAACACTGCCTGGGCTTCAGTCTCATCCTGTAAGGTGGTCTGACAAGTTGTTAGGACTGTGATATCCCTTTCTGGGACACAGGTTTCCCTTCTGTCTGGAGGTTTTTCCTTCTGCCAGCATGAGATTCCTGGAGAAATTCCCATGGGGGTGTCCATTGCTTCAATAGTCTGATAGATTGAGAGACGCACACATTCCTGTCAAGCTGGTTGCACTTAGGCTTGGTGGGAAGCCATTCTTTCCAGCCAGGACCGATTTCTGCAAGTGGGTATGTGTGCCAGGGGCTGGACTCTGCTTCCATATTTAACCTCTCCTAATTTCAGCCCCCACTCTTTAAAATGGGAGTTAGGGAGTGATTTCCACTCCATGAAACTCTTAGAAGACTCCAGGAAAGCAAAGGTACAAATACACTGTGAAAACTTAAAGCATACCCTAAGGATAATCTTGAAGCCCCCCTTCACCCTCTGCTCCCACCCCTCTAGCCTTAGCAGATGCACTCTGACTGTGTCAAAGTCACTCTCCCAGCCCAAGCCATTAGCTCTCCAAGGCCACCCACAGCTGCCTCCCTCCTCTCTTGCAAGTTTGCACCTTTCCAATAAAAGCATTGCCTGCTTTGATTACAAGAGAATACTCCACCCTAATTGACTTCCAGGCATTAAAGTTTTACTGAGATGATCTCAGAGCCGCCCCTGGGGAGCAGGGGAAGTGCAGGCAACGTGGCTGCCCATGGGGCTTGTGAGCAGTTCCAAAACCAACTGAGGCTCTAAACTTTAGAAGAGCACTTTCTAGGGAGCCTACAACAGAGCTCAAAGCAAGAGAGGTACTACATCTCCCTCCTGTCCTAGGCGCTAGAGCTGAGGACTCCCTGAGTCCGGCTCCATGTTGGATCTCCTCGACTTGTGCTATGGGTACACACACCAGGACAGAGGCAGGGAGACCCTGGTGTGCTTTCTTGGCTGAAGTTGACATGATGCCTCTGCAGGGATGCAAAGGAGTGAGGGACCCAGTGCCTGTCCCAGAAGGGGCAGCAAAATGCAAGCACCCCGTTCCACTGAGAGAAGCAGGCCCTCAACAAGGAAACAGCCCAGGCCAGAGCCAGATGTGGAGCTGCAGGTGCATGCTGGACAATAAACCTCTGGGCCCTTCCTTCCATATAGAAAGAGCTGGGAGCAACCTGTGCCAGCTCAGGGACAGTCCTTCAGGCTCTGGATGCCAGGCTCATTCTCTCATTCATTCTCTCTCTCTCTCTCTCTCTCTCTCTCTCTCTCTCTCTCTCTCTCTCTCTCTCTCATCTTACTATGCTGTCCTGTAACTCACTGTGAAGACCAGGCAGGCCTTAAACTTACAGAGATCTACTTACCTTCTCTACCTCCCAAGTACTGGGATTAAAGGCATGTGCTACCATGCCTGGCTTGGAGGTGGGGTATTTTGGGGTTTTTTTGTATTTTTGTGTGTGTGTGTGTTTATTTTTCAAACGGGGTCTCCCAGTGGTCCCAGCAGGCCTGCAACTCATTATGTAGACCAGGCTGGCCTTGAACTCACAGAAATCCACCTGCCTCTGCCTCCTGAGTGTTGGATTAAGGCGTTGCACCACCACACCCCGCCTGAAACTTGTTTGTTGTTGTTGGTATTTTTGAGAACAGGGTCTCCCCCCCCCCCCCCTCCCCCCCCTTTTTCCTTTCCCCCCCACTTTAAGTCCCAGCTGGCCTGGAGCTCACTCTGCTTAAGACCGGTCTGTCTTGAGCTCACAGAAATTCACCTACCTCTGGCCTCCCAAGTGCTAGGATTAAAGGTGTGCGACCCCATGCCAGTGGTAGCTGATTTTTTTAATAAAATATTGTTTTACAGTGTGTGTGTGTGTGTGTGTGTGTGTGTGTGTGTACATGGACCAGGCGCACTTCTGCATCTGCATGTGGAGGCCGGAGATTGACATCTGGTGTCCTCAATTCCTTCTCCTTATTTCTTTATTTAATTCTCTTTTTTTTGAGAACAGAATGCTCTCACTGAACCTGGAATTCACCATTTGGCAATGCTGGCTGGCCATTGTGCCTCGAGACTCCTCCTGTCTCTTCCTCCCAGGTTTCTATGTGGGTGCTGGGGATCCAAACTCGGGACCTTCCTGTGTTCTGCAAGCACTTTACTAAGCCCTCTCCCCAGCCTCTTGTTTTACAATTAAAAAAAAAAATATGAGTTGAGTTTCTTCCTCAGGAAACACCAAATGGCAGGTGACTCAGGTGCAGCAGGAGGACCCAGATGACCCAGGAGCCCGGGCTTGGGAGGCTGGGGTGACTTCCATGGGGGATTTGGTGGTGATTGCCAAGTCAGGGCAGTGGATGAGGCTGTGGTTGGAGTCGTGGGACTCGTGGAGGCAAAGCTGAAGACAAGGAGTAGATCCCAGTCACTCAGCTGTGCTGCCTGGTCAAGGACATGACGGTCAAGTGCCTGGAGGAGATCTACCTGTTCTCCCTGCCCGTTAAGCAATCATAGATTGTTGACTTTGTCCTGGGAGCAGCTCTTAAGGATGAGGTTTTAATGATCATGCCAGTGCAGAAGCAGACTCTGGCTGGCAGCGGACCAGGTTCAAGTCTTTTGTCACCATTGGGGACTGCAGTGGTCATGTTGCTCTGGGTGTTAAGTACTCCAAGGAGGTAGCTACTACAGTTCGAGGGGCCATCATCCTGGCCAGGCTTTCCATTGTCCCTCTGAGGAGAGGCTACTGGGAAAACAAGATGGACAAGCCCCACACCTGCATATGCAAGATAACAGGCCGCTGTGGCTCTGTGCTGTGTGCCTCCCTGCCCCAGAGGCACTGCCATTCGTGCTGCTCCTGTGCCCAAGAAGCTGCTGCTGATGGCTGGATCGATGACCGCTACACATCAGCCGGGGGCTGCACTGCCACCCTGGGCAGTTTTGCTAAGGCCACCTTTGATGCTATCTCCAAGACCTGACCCCTGACCTCTGGAAAGAGTTGGTCTTCAAGTCTTCCTATCAGGAATTCACCAACCATCTTGTGAAAACCCACACCAGAGTCTCAATATAGAGAACTCAAGATCCAGCTGTGGCTACTACATAGGGCTCTTACATGAGGAAAAATGAAGTGAATTAATCTGTTAAAAAAATGAGTTGAGAATTTAGAAAAATGGACAAAATTTATGCCAAAATCTGGATAAAATTTGATAAATTTGATAAAACCAGAACATTGGTCATTTTAGGCCTACATTTTCTTTTTTTTATAGGCATTTCTTTTTATTTATTTATTTATTTATTTATTTATTTTGTATATATATATATGAATGTACTGTCTGCATGTAGGTCTGTGCACCTGTGTCGTGCAATGCCGCGGAGGTCAGAGGAGGGTGTCAGATTCCCCTGGAACTGGAGTCAGACAGTTCTCAGCCACCATGTGGGTGCTGGGGATTGAACCTGGGTCCTCTGCAAGAGTGGCCAGTGCTCTTAACCCCTAGGCCATCTCTCCAGACCCCCCTTTTTTATATATAGGCATTTCTTTTTTTTATTAGGCCTACATTTTCATCCAGCTACTTGTAAGCTGGGTTGAGGCTTTCCCTGTCAACAGGGACCTGTGTCCTCAGCTTGCCTCTTTTCTTTTTCACATTTATATGTGTGTGCATATGTGTATATACATATGCATGCATGTGTATGCAAATATGTAGAAGCCCAAAGCTGACATTGAGTGTCTTCCTAGATTTCTCTTCATTTTATTTTTTGAGGTAGTAGCCCTGGCTAGCCTGGAACTCACTCTGTAAAACAGGCTAGCCTTGTATCATAGACATATCTGGCTGCTTTTGCCTCCCAGGATGATAGTGTGTGCTATCATTTTATATGCCTGGCACACTTCCTTAAGTGTGTCACTTGCTGGATCCTAGAAAATAGCTGAATTTTGCTGTCTGCAGTTCCTTCTCAATTCTGTTCTCTCCTGAAATCCCCAGGTACAGGAACTTGTCAGGCATATCCTTTCAAACCACATCTCCTCTAATGGCCCAGCTTTTCATAGAAGTTTTGATGAATTGATATGTCATAATTAAGTCACAAAGACCCAGATTACAATCTCCCTAGGACTGGCAATGTCACCTGTGCAGTTCAGCACCCCATCCTCCCCAAGAATGCTCTGAGCCTTTGTTTCTGGGAACATTGATGGATAAAACAATGCTCTTCCCAGGCTGGTAGCTTTACGAAATATAACCATTAGCTGTCTTTACAAACAAGCTGCATCCCTTTTGTTGATCCAACTTCCTCTGTTGAGAGAGAACGTCCCATTACATCTCTCTCGTTCTCATGCATATTTCACGAATGACTTGTGTATCAACAAAAAGAGGAATCCCTTTAGCTTCCACCTGACTCCTCGTGCATGTGTGTGTGTGTGTGTGTGTGTGTGTGTGTGTGTGTGTGTGTGTTGGAAATTAAACCTAGGGCCTTACTCATGCATACTATGTATGTGGTCTACCATTGAGTTACATACCCAGCTGTAGCCTGATTCATTTTAAATGGCAAAATGAGCCTCATAGTCACTGTGTCCTTCTGAAGCCCTTCTGTACCTCTGATCTCAATACTTCAAAAAAAAATCAGCAGGAGCTGGAGAGATGGCTCAGCAGTTAAGAGCACTGGCTGCTCTTGCAGAGGACCCGGGTTCCATTCCCAGCACTCTCATGGCAGATATGAAACCATCCATAACTCCAGTTCCAGGGGACTCTTCTGACTCCAAGGGCATTACATGACATGGTGCACTTACACACATGCAGGCAATGCACTCATACACATAAAATAAAAATAATAAATATTTTTAAAATTTTTTATCACATTCATTCATTTGGAGGGGGCAGTGCCACAGTATACATGTGGATGTCTGAGGACAACTTGCAGGAGTTGGTTCTTTCCTTACACCATATGGGTCCAAGAGATCAAACTTGGGTAACCAGGCTTCTCGGTGATTTTCTTTACCAGTTGAGCCAATTCCCAGGTCCCTTAATCCTCTTTGTTTTTATTTTTCAGTTTTGGTTTTGTTTCTTTAACCAATATTTTATGTACATTTATTTCTTTTTTTTTTTTTATTTTTTTTTTTTTTGGCTTTTTGAGACAGGGTCTTCCCTTTATCCCAGCGGCCTGGAGCTTGCTATGTAGACCAGGCTGGCTTTGAACTCACAGAATCTGCCTTGCTCTGCCCCCAAGTGGTGGGATTAAAGGCGTGCTCCACCACACCCACCTGTACATTTATTCTTAACACATGGAACATAAGGTGTAAAGATTTCATATTGAATAAATGATATTCTTTAAGCCAAAAAAGGAGGAATTTATATCAAGTTCTTAGCTACACTGCTGAAATACAAATATACAGATTTTATCACTTAAAAACTCAGTTCATTTTGTTTTGTTTTGAGGATCATTTGTTTGTGGAAACAGGGTCTCATGTAACACAGGCTGGCCTCAAACTCACTAAGTAGCTGAGGATGACCTTGAACTCCACTTCCCAAGTGCTGGAATTGCAGTCCTTCACTACCAAACTCAGCTTAATTTCACTGAGTCCTTATTGTTCCCCTTGGGAGTAGCATGGTTGTTCTATTACCGACTAGGAAATCGATACCAGACATCCCATTTCCCAGCTGAGGCCTGAATTCCAATCTGGTCCCTTTTTTTTGATACTTCAGGGACAGGTAGGGTTTCACCAGGCTTTGGCTGTGTCACATTTAAGGGCTTCCCTACATTTCTTTCCTTTTTTTGTCATGCATGCTGCTCAGCCAGGCAGTCCTAAACCAGTTCACAAATCTCGGATTCTTAAGACCTAAGGCCAATGCTACATTGGACTCCCCAGGCCCTGGGAAACTGGTATGTTACAATGAGAAGAAAGGAAAAGTTCATTCCCTTGAGGCACTCTGCTTTTTAAATGACCCTTGTGTTTAATTCTGTGAAGGAGTTGGGTTAGTGATTATAGAGCTAGGTTTATAATCTCCACTAACCACACACAACATATGTGAGGCACTTTCATGCCTAGTGGGCCCTAAAAGCTCTGATGGAGTAGAATTAAGGCTTAGAAAAAGTCTATTTGAGGCTAAAGTAGGTCCTGGGGAAAAGACCACTTAAAGTAAATCTACTTCAATAGGACGCAATGTTTTATAAGCAATGGAAATGAAGGCGCATAGATGGAGGTTTAATCTTAAAAAAGAACTAAAAATTACTATTGCTGGGGCTGGAGAGATGGCCTAGCAGTTAAGAGTGTGGACCGCTCTTGCAGAGGACCCGGGTTCAATCCCCAGCACCCACATGGCAGCTGAGAACCATCTTTGGCTTCAGTTCCAGGGGAATCCGAAGCCCTCTTCTGACTTCTGCGGCATTGCACGACATGGGTGCAAAAACCTACATACAGACAGTACACTCATACACATTAAAAAAATAAATAAAATTTTAAAAATTACTATTGCTAGCTGGGCGTGGTGGTGCATGCCTTTAATCCTAGCACTCGGGAGGCAGAGGCAGGCAGATCTTTGTGAGTTCAAGACCAGCCTGGTCTACAGAATGAGTTCCAGGACAGCTGAGGCTACAGGGAGACCCTGTCTTGAAAAGACCAAAAAAAAAAAAATTACTATTGCTGTTTTATTGTATATTTAGCTATATTTTTATTATAGTTATATCTATGGACAAATTTTTAGGGCAGAAAGGTAAGTCAAGACTTGTTTTGGATTCATTTTTGTGATGAAGATTAAAAATATATAGGATAATTATAAACTTTTTTAAATGTTCAAATAAAAAACATGGGGACTGGGAAGGTGGGTTAGTGGGTAAAATAAAAAATAAAAAATAAAAAAAAATATATAGGATAGCCAGGCATGGCACATGCCTTTAATCCCAGCACTCAGGAGGCAGAGGCAGGAAGATCTCTGTGAGATCAAGGCCAGCCTGGTCTACAAAGTGAGTTCCAGGCCACCTGGGGCTACAGGGAGAGCCTGTCTCAAAAGATAAAAAAAAAAGATGTATGATAGCTAACTATGGCTGGAGAGATGGTAAAAGTATGAAAGTATGTATTGCTGGGGCTGGAGAGATGGCTCAGCGGTTAAGAGCACCAACTGCTCTTGCAGAGGACCCAGGTTTGATTCCCAACACCCACACGGTGGCTAAGAACCATCTTTAATTCCAGTTCCAGAGGAATCCAACACCCTCTTCGGACCTCTGAGTGCACCAGCCTACATGCAGACAGTACACTCATAGACATAAAATAATAATAAATAATAATTTTTAAAAAAAATTTTTAATTTTTTTAATTTATTTTTTTCTGTATGTGTATGAATGTACTGTCTGCATGCAAGTTTGTGCACCTGTGTCGTGCAATGCCATGGAGGTCAGAAGAGGGTGTCGGATTCCCCTGGAACTGGAGTTCTCCTGGAATTGGAGTTTCAGACGGTTCTCGGCCGCCATATGGGTGCTGGGGATCGAACCCGGGTCCTCTGCAAGAGCGGTCAGCGTTCTTAACCGCTAGGCCATCTCTCCAGCCCTAAATAATAATTTTTTAAAAAAGTATGCATTTCTCTTGTAGACTATCCAAATTTGTTTTTTTTTCTTTTTTTTTTTTTCTTCTTTTTCTTTTTTTGGGGGGGTTGGTATTTTTTGAGACAGGGCTTCCCCTTCGTCCCAGATGGCCTGGAGCTTGCTTTGTAGACCAGGCTGGCCTTGAACTCACAGGGATCTGCCTACCTCTGCCTCCCAAGTGCTGGGTTTAAAGGTGTGCACCACCATGCCTGGCACTAAAGACAGTTCTTAGCTACCATGTGGGTGCTGGGAATTGAACCTGGGTCCTCTGTAAGAGCAGTTGGTGCTCTTAACTGCTGACCCATCTCTCCAGTCCCCCAAGTTCAGTTCTTAGCCCTCACATCAGGCAGCTCATAACTGCCTGTAACTCCAGTTCCAGGGGGATCTGATACTCTCTTCTGGCCCCTGAGGGCACCTACATCACATGCACATACCTACACATAGATAAATACATATACATGTAATTAAAAATTAAGCTGCTTGTGGTGGCACACACTTTTAATGCCAGCACTTAGGAGGCAGAGGCAGGCAGATCTCTGAGACTGAGGCCAGCCTGGTCTATATAACAAGTTCCAGGCCAGCTAGAGCTACAGGGAGACCCTGTCTCAAAAAGACAAAAAATAATTCATTAGTTAAAATTAAATCTAGTGATAAAATAGATAACCATGGGGTCCTTCACTTCTCATTTAAACTTCACAACAAAAATTATTCTCTTTTTTGGGGGGTCTTTTTGAGACAGGGTCTCCCTGTAGTCCCAGCTGTCCAGGTACTCTCTATGTAGACCAGGCTGGCCTTGAACTCACAGAAATCTGCCTGCCTCTGCCTCCCAAGTGCTAGGATTGAAGGCATATGCCACCACTCCTAGCTAAAATTATTTTCTATAGGTATGTTTTGTTTACATGTATGTAAAGGCACCACATGCATGCAATGCCTACCGAGGCCAGAAGAGAGCATCAGATCCTCTGGAAATGGAGTTATGGATGGTTGTTAGCCACCATGTGGGTGCTGGGAACTGAACCCAGGTCCTCTGCAAGATCATCTGGTGCTCTTAACCACTGAGCCATCTCTCTAGCCCTGAACACCCTTCAGTTCTTATTTGACCTTCACAGCAGGGTGGGGTTTTTTTTTGTTTTGTTTTTTTTTTGGTGTTTTTAGAGATAGGGTCTCCCTGTAGCCCCAGCTGTCCTGGAACTCACTCTGTAGACCAGGCTGGCCTTGAACTCACAGAGATCCGCCTGCCTCTGCCTCCCAAGTGCTAGGATCAAAGGGGTGTGCAACCATGCTCGGCTCACAGCAGGGTTTTTTTAAATTCTTTTTTTTTTTTAATTTTTTATTTATTTCTGTATGTGTATGAATGTACTGTCTGCATGCAGGTTTGTGCACCCGTGTCGTGCAATGCCGCGGAGGTCAGAAGAGGGTCTCGGATTCCCCTGGAACTGGAGTTCTCCTGGAATTGGAGTTTTGGACGGTTCTCGGCCGCCATGTGGGTGCTGGGGATCGAACCCGGGTCCTCTGTAAGAGCGGGTCCAGCCCACACAGCAGGGTTTTAAAGAAGACAAATTTTGCACAATGGCTAAGGGTGTCTTTCTCTTTCTCCACGATCTCTCCTGACCCTCTGTCTCTCCAATCATCCTCTTTTGAAGCCTTCCTTCTGCTGCTGCCTTACTTAATTCTCTTCTTCAGTTGTAACCAGACAATTTCTGCCAGATCCTAATTTCTTTGGAGACATTTCGGAAGGGGTCTTTTTGAGACAGGGTCTCCCTGCAGCCCAGTTGGCCTGGAACTCACTACGTCGACCAGGCTGGCCTTGAACTCACAGAGATCCCCCTGCCTCAGCATGCACCCCTGTGCACGGCCTTTGGAGACATTCTAACAATTACTACATCACTTGTGGCCCATAACTTCCATCTCCCTTGGTGAGTCCTGTATCTGTTGTCTTATGGGCAACTTCACTTTGCAGTTGGTTGGCATAGTGATCACAAGGAAACATTCAATGTTCATGTTGAGTGGGAACAGACTCTGGTGCTAAGCCGTAGGCAGCCTTGAGTAAGACTAGGTTTGTATTGTTTGGGAGTGAACACTTCATGTGAGGATGGCCTTTGCTTCTAGACTTGTAATTATGGGTAATCCAATAATAAATAGTCTGACAACAAGGTTCCCCTGCACTCTAAAACAGGAATTAGCCTTGTAAATTCTGAGTGACCAAGACTCCCTGGGGAGAAGCATGAAGACAGGCTCAACTCTGAGGATGCAGTCAGCTCCTCAGTAATGTTGCCCTTCAGGCAGATCCTGCCCATGCCAAAGTTAGAATAAAGTAATGCAAAAATCTGCTTTATAATACTGCCACCTACTGCATGTAAGTTTCTTTTTTTTTTTTTTTTTTTTGTCTTTTTTCGAGACAGGGTCTCCCTGTAGTCCCAGCTGTCCTGGAACTCACTCTGTAGACCAGGCTGGCCTTGAACTCACAAAGATCCGCCTGCCTCTGCCTCCCAATTGCTAGGATTAAAGGCGTGTGCCACCACGCCCGGCTGCATGTAAGTTTCTTTACCAGCTTTATTATAGGTATTGTCACTCTAGACAGAGATATGTTGCATGCATGTGACTTAGGTGTGTGAAGTAACGTAGAGGAGCTTTGTAAGATCTAATGAGGCTTTAAAACCCTTCCTCCCAATACAGATCAGGGACATTTCACAAGGTCCCACACCCAGATGAAGAGCTACCAACAATCAATCAATGACTGCTGAGAGAGAATTAGCCTTGTCCAGGAATCAGCCCCCTGATAGGTTATCCTGTCCCAACAGGTCAGCCCTAAATACATGTACAGAAAAGCAACACTAAATGGGCTCAGTAGGATGTGTGTGTGGTGTGTATGTACATGTGTGTGTGCAACAATAATAATTATAGAAGAGGAAGTCATGAATTTGAATGGGGTAGGAAAGACAAGAGAAGAGGTAGAGGTGGGGGGAAAGAGGGGTGGACATGATATAAATACTGTATTCATGTATGAATTATCAAAAAATTTTTAACCCTTCCTCATTTTTTTTTAATTTTTATTTATTTCTGTATGTGTACGAATGTATTGTCTGCGTGCAAGTTTGTGCACCCGTGACATGCAATGCCGCGGAGGTCAGAAGAGGGTGTCGGATTCCCCTGGAACTGGAGTTCTCCTGGAATTGGAGTTTCAGACGGTTCTCGGCCGCCATGTGGGTGCTGGGGATCGAACCCGGGTCCTCTGCAAGAGCGGTCGGCACTCTTAATCGCTAGGCCATCTCTCCAGCCCCTCTTCCTCATTTTTTTGAGGCAAGGTTTCATATAGCCCGGGCTAGTCCCAAATTTCCTACATAGCTGAGGATGACCTTAAACGTCTCCTCCTGCCTCCAACTCCCCCTGAGCACTGAGATCGCAGGCATGTCCCACCATGCCCAGTCTACGCAGTGCTGGGAATGGAACCGGCCTTTGTGCATGATAGGCTGCATCTCCTCTTGCACCTGGTAAACTCTTCTTCAAAATCAAGGGCAAATGTCCCATCTGGAGGGACATCCTCATCCCCCTCAAAATTGTTCTCCCTTTGCGTATGTTTTGGGATCAGATTTTATGCAGCTCTGTCACAACACTTACCATGCACACCTTAGACATTTAACAATCCACTTCCCCTCTAGACTAAAGATTTCTAGATTTGATCCTCATGATTTATTCAGACTAACATATGTTCTACTACCTAATGCATTAATGATGCTGACTCAACATTTACTGAATGAATAGCCAAGCGTAGGGGTGCATGCCTATAATCCAGCATTTAGAGGGCTGAGGCAAGAGGTTTGCAAATTTGAGGCTAGCCCAGGCTATCTCAAAAAAGAAGAAAAAGAAGAGGGAGGACAATGAGGAGGAAGAGGAGGAGGAGGAAGAGGAAGAAGAAGAGGAAGAGGAGGATGAGAAGAGCAGCTATGATTATGTCATGGTTTCATCAAGGCTATTTCAACCTTAAGAGCTCAATTTTTTTTTAGCAAGGTAAAGTTTACACAACATAAAAATCACCACTTTAATCACTTTAACACATACAATTTGGGGCTGGAGAGATGGCTCAGCAGTTTAAGAGCACTGACTGCTCTTGCAGAGGACCAAGGTTAGATTCCCAACACCCACGTGGTGGCTAACAACCATCCAGTTCCAGGGGATCTGACTCCCTCTTCTAACTTCCAGGTGCACTGACATACATGCAGACAACACACTCATACACATAAAATAAAAATAATAAATAACATATTTTTAAAACATACAGTTCAATGGCTTTTAATATATTCAAATGTTTATGCAAGCATTATTGTTAAAACATTAATCCAAATAACGGCTGATCTTAATTCTCCTCAACCCCTAACTCCTGGCAACTATAAAATTACTTTCTGCCTCAGTGTATTTTCTTTTTTTTTTTAAGATGGTGGTATTATTTTTTAATTTTTAGCATATATGTATTTAGTTTGCATATGTCCATTTTGTGTAACCATTTATTAGTTAGTTGATTAGCATGTCAGTTGTTTCTACTTTTTAGCTAAAATAGATAATACTGCTATGACTCTTGTGTACAAGTTTTTGTGTGACACATATTTTTCCCTTTAGTGATAGGCCTAGAAATCAAATAGCTGTGTATTTTCTCCAAAACCATTCTCTTTTTTATTAAAAAATATTTTATTAATTTTATTTTATGTGTATGAATGTATTGCCTATAAGTATGTAAATGCACCCATGTTGCACAATGCCCACAGAGCTCAGAAGAGGGCATACAGGTGGTTATTAGCCACCATGTGGGTGCTCAAACTGAAAAGGGTCCTCTGAAAGAGCAGTCAGTGCTCTTAACTGATGAACCATCTCTCCAGCCTTTCCAAAACCATTTTCCACAATGACCACACCATTTTACATTCCAGTCAGCCATGTATGAGGTTCTAAACCTCCACCCCTTTGTAAACACACATTGGTCATTTGCTTTGTGGTCTTCTTGTAGCCATTCTGGCGGGTGTGTAATGTTAACTCACTGGGGTTATGAGTTGTATTTCTTCAATGACTACTGACATGAGCAGTTTTTCAGGCGCTTATTGGCCACTTGTACACCTGTTATTTCTGCATTCTAGATGATGATGATGATGATGATGATGATGATGATGATGACCGAGTGTATTGATAGGAATCCAACCAAGGGCCTTATAGTTGCTAGAAAAAACACTCTACCATTGAGCTTTTTCCCTAGCCCTAAATTCTTCTATAATCCTGCTACTAAATCCTTATCAGACCCAGTGATTGATGAGCATTCCATGCCCTTCTGTGAGCTGTCTTTCCCTATTCTCCACAGTGTCCTTTGATCCACAGTTTTTCCATTTTGATGAGGTGTAACTTTTTACATACTTTTTTTCGATTGTTCTTATCTTCTAATGCCATGTTGAGGGATCCATTGCCGAACTCAAGGCCATAAAGACCAGCATTTGTGTTTCCTCAGAATTTTAGAATTTCACTTCTTTTTTTTTTTTAATTTTTTTTTAATTTTATTTATTTTTTGAATGTGTATGAATGTACTGTCTGCATGTAGGTTTGTGCACCCGTGTCGTGCAGTGCCGCGGAGGTCAGAAGAGGGTCTCGGATTCCCCTGGAACTGGAGTTCTCCTGGAATTGGAGTTACAGACGGTTTTTAGCCGCCATGTGGGTGCTGGGGATCGAACCCGGGTCCTCTGTAAGAGCAGTCGGTGCTCTTAACCGCTAGGCTATCTCTCCAGCCCCGAATTTCACTTCTTACTTTAGGTTTGGGGCCCGCTTTGCTTAATTTTATATTTTTACAAAGGCATGCTAATATTGAAAATGTGGGAGGTAAGGGTCCTACTTCTTTTTATTTGTATGGGACTATCCAGTTGTCCCAGCACTATTTGTCGAGATAACTTTTCTTTCTCCCATTGAATAGGCTGGGCACTATCAATTCGTCATAGCTGCATGGGACAATTCATAAATTCTCAATTCGGTTCCATTCATCTACATGTCTATTCCTAGCCCAGTTCACAGTGTCCTTTAATATTGTTCACAACTTTGATTACTATAGTTTTACAGAAACTTTTGAAGTCTGGCCAATGACTTTTAGCAGTAACATACAATAAAGTCTAAGTGAGAAACAAATACTGTGATTGTCTGTACTTGTAAGTATTTTGCTTATGCTATGACCCACAAGCAATGCTTTTACCAAATTATCCTTTTTCAGTGATGCATTGTGTAAATGCTGTGTGTGTTTTGAAGTAAAAAGAGAGTTATGTTTCACCTTCTGGACTAAATCGTAAGAGCAAATGTCCGAGGGTGAAAGGAACCATAAAAACATTGCTGGTGCAGGAATTTGCTGGTGTGTGTGTGTGTGTGTGTGTGTGTGTGTGTCTGTGTCTGTGTCTGTGTCTGTGTGTATGTGTGTGTGTCTGTGTGTGTGTGTCTGTGTGTGTGTCTGTGTGTGTGTGCGTCTGTGTGTGTGTGTCTGTGTGTGTATGTGTGTGTCTGTGTGTGTGTGTGTTCACTCATGGGTATATGTGTGGAGATCAGAAAACAATGTACAGGATGTGGGTCCTGAGGAAAGAATTCAAGTCATCAGACTTGTCACCAAGTACCTTTACCCACTGAGCCATCTTGCCAGCTTTGGTTACTGAGATATGTGATGACTAATTCTGGGTGTCTACTTGACTGATCTGGGATTAACTAAAATGAGACAAAGAGGCCTTCTGGTTGGATCATTTGAAGCTGTAAGACCCACCCTAAGTGTGGGTGTTTGCCTTCTGATGGCAGCCCAGATATAAAAGGCCAGGGCAGAAGGGAGCTCTTGCTGTTTTGCCCCTTGCCTCTTGTCTCACTGGTGAGGTCATCTTGCTGCTGTGACCAACTCCTTGGATTCCAACATAGACTGAGGACTAGCAGATCTCCCAGAATCCATCAGGCCTTCAGTGCCAGATTGGGGCTACTGAGACATCCGGCCTCGTGGATTGAGCATCTACAGGATTCTCAGCCTCTGCAGTGTGGTGCAGCCATTGTTGGACTGCTCAGACTCCATCCTGTGAGCTAATCTAATAAATCTATCTATATCTATATAGATATTCGTGCTATGGATTCTGCTTCTTTAGAGAAACTTGACTAACACTGATATACAGATAAGATCTTTTGAGTCAGCCCAAGCTAGCCTGGACTAATGAGCCTCCTGTATTAGAGTCCAAAACACTAAGATTACAGGCTTACACCACCCAAGCCTGGGGCATGGTGGTATGTGCCTTTAATCCCAGCACTCAGGAAGCAGAGGCAGGCAGATCTCCGTGAGTTCAAGGCCAGGCTGATCTACATAGTGAGTTCCAGGGCAGCCAGCCAGGGCTAAAGGGAGACCCTGCCCCCCCCCAAAAAAAAGAATAGAAAAATTTCTTTTTTTTACTTTATTTTATTTATTTATTTTAATCAAATCTAGACCCGTGCCCCCCCCATTCCCCCATCCCACCAGAGCTCATGCATTCTGCCAAACATGCTAGAAATTTTTCTAAGAGGGCTGGGGATGTAGCTTTATGGTAGAACACCCACTCTGTTTCGACCCCCAGCACTCCAAATAAAAAGTGATTTCTAAAAGATCTCACCATGGGCCTGGAGACATAGCACAACAGTTAAGAGCACCCTTGCAGAAGATCCAAGTACAGGTCCCAACACCCATGTTGGGAGACTTACAACCACCTGTAACTCTAGATCCAAGGGATATAATGTCCTCTTTTGGACTCTGAAAGCACCTTCATTCACTTATACACATACCTACACACAAACACACATATATAAACATAATCAAATTTTTAAAGAAAGCTACCACCTTAATTTCTTCATCCACAGACCACCATCACACTAAGTCTGGGATTTTAGCGTTTGATTTGCCAAATGGAACATAGTAATGCATGTTTTTTACCTGGTGGGGGAATGTACGAGCCTACTAAAACAGTGGTGGGATTCTTGAGAAGAGGTGAGTGTATCGTGAAGGAAAACAACAACAACAACAACATACTGTTGTGAGAACCTCATGTCCATGGGAAACAGTGGCAGTAGAGTCAGAAGAGTGGCATATGGTCCTAGCTCCGCCACTTACTCCCCTAACTGACCTCATCAATTGGTCCTCATTTCCTGATTGATAGGAGAGTTGCACTTTATTGCCACTAAGATCATAATGAAGTCCAAAAATCATTGCACATTCAACGAATGATATTCTGAACAGCAAAGAGAGGTCAGACCGATCTAGAGAAGGAAACTCTTTCATCCTCAAAATAGAAATACAAACATTTTGGAAAAGAAAATGATGCCTAATTGTGGCTTTGAGGTGCACAAATTAAATAATACAGAATTCTGTTAGTTGAATAAAATTGGTGTGCTGGATCTGATTCTCCACAGGCAAGCTCCTTGGTGTTTTGATCTGAGCTCCTTCCCTGACTTCGAAGTCCCACTTGAGATACTGTTTCTCTTCCCCATGTGTAGGCCACAGCACTTAAGTAATACGCAATGACGCTCATCTCTTACTTTTTCTTTGGCTGATTTCTATAGTTTCTCCTGCAATTATGTTGCTTTATTGAGGATAGCTAAAAATGTACTTGCAGCTAGAGCTTGCAAATGCAAGATAAATGCTTGATTAGCTGCAATTAGGGGCTCCCGAAAATAAATACCAGGTGACAGTTTGCACTGTGCATCAAAGAGTATTAAGAGGTGAGAGGGGGCACACTTCCTTCTTTTTTAAAAAATAACCAAATGAAAAAAAGTTGCCAATAATGCTTCCACTTAGCGATAACTACCTTTAATAGATGGCATCATTGAAGAGCATCTTCTAATCCTCTTCCTTGGCAGATATAACAATTGAAGTGGCCCAGAGAACATGTCAAAGGCCCAGAGAGCATGTCAAAAGTTTAGGGTATACAAACCTTCCCCTGTAGAGAATTTGTATTTCCACACTAGAGCTCTATGGAGGAAAATAGGCTGTGGTAGAGATAACGAGAGAAGAAGAAGAAATTCTCTGTCTTGTCCTTTACTTTGTTCTTCAGTCTCAACACACACACACACACACACACACACACACACACACTCTCACACTCACACTGTGATCCAGGTGAACTCTACCTTCATCTTTCATCTTGATCCCACAGAGAATTCTAAAGCGTAGCTTGTACTCACAGTCCCTGAACATCTACTTCAGTTCAGGGATCTGCATGAAAATGCACACATTAAAAAGCATCTATTTCCCAGTGGTCTTCTGCCTCTGTGTAAATCCAAATCCAGATTTTTTTTCTGCCTGAAGGACATACTTCCACATTCCTTCTACTGTGTCATGTAATGGAGAAAAGTTCTTCCAGCCTTCATTGAATCTGAAAGTCTGAAATATTTTTTGCATGCAAAGAAATCACTCTAGCACTGAGCCACATCTACAGCCCTAGTCTGATTTTATTGTTGAAATAATTTTACTGTATGTAGAATTCTAAGCTGGTGGTATTTTTCTTCTAGTCCTTTAAAGATATTACTCCGGGGGCTGGAGAGAGAACTCAGTGGTTAAGAGCACTGGCTATCCTTTCACAGAGCCTGGGTTTGGTTCCCAGAACCCATATGAAAGACAACCACTGTCAGCAGGGCATGGTGGCGCTTAAAGAATCCTAGCACTTGGGAGGCAGAGACAGGTGGATCTTTGTGAGTTCAAGGCCAGCCTGGTCTACAGAGTGAGTTCCAGGACAGCTGGGGCTACAGGGGGACCCTATGTCCTCGAAAAGACGCAAAAAAAAAAAAAAAGAAAAAGAAAGAAAGAAAGACAACCACTGTCCATAACTTCAGTTCCAAGGAAACCAATGCCTCTTCTGGCCCCCACAGGCAGCATGCAAAACACTCATACACATAAAATAATAAAATGTTTTTTAAATCGTGTACTATTCTTGCAAAAACCTGTTTCCAGCACCCAAGTCAGGTAGCTCACAACTGCCTATAATTTCAATACTTCAGCCTCTGTGAGCATCTGAACTCATGGGCACACACACACACACACAAACACACACTCACTCACACACATTCATATACAAATACGAATAATTGGGGCTGGAGAGATGGCTCAGTGGTTAAGAGCACTGACTGCTCTTGCAGAGGACCTGGGTTCGATTCCCAGCACCCACATGGCGGCTGAGAGCCATCTTTAACTCCAGTTCCAGGGGAATCCGATGCCCTCTTCTGACCTCCGCGGCATTGCACGACACGGGTGCACCAACCTACATGCAGACAGTACACTCATACACATAAAAAATAATAAATAAATTAAAAATTAAAAAAACATGAATAATTAAAAATAAATCTTTAAGGGACTGGAGAGAGCACTCAGCAGTTAAAAGCACTGGCTGCTCTTGCAGAAGATCCCGGTTCTGTTCCCAGTATCCACATGGTAGCTAACAATGGTCCTTAACTCCAGTACCTGGGAATCTTATGCCCTCTACTCACCTCTGTGGGCACTGCATGATATGGGTGCACTTACATACATTCAGGCAATACACTGGTACACATAAAATAAAAATAATAACCATAAATGTTTTTAAGTAAATCTTTAAATAAAAACACAAGAGAGCTCATTCCTTCTCTCTCTGCTGTCTGCATGTGAAGAGACAAAAAGCCTACAAACCTGAAAGCAGGTCTCCTTAGATACCAGATCTGAGCAGGAATTGAATCTTTTAAAAAAAAATTTTTATGGGCTGGAGAGATTCCAGTGCAATTCCCAGCACCCACATGGCAGCTAAGAACCATCTTTAAGCCAAGCGTGGTGGCACACACCTTTAATCCTAGCACTCGGAAGGCAGAGGCAGGAGGATCTCTGTGAGTTCCAGGCCAGCTGGGGCTATAGGGAGACCCTGTCTCAAAAAAAATAATTATGTCTATGAGTGTATGAGTGTATTGCCTGCATTATATATTTCACAACACCTGGGTGTGGTGTGAAATTCCCACAGAAGTCAGAAAAGGTATCAAATCCCCTAGAACTGAAGTTACAGAGGGTTGTTAGCCTCCATGTGAGTGCTGGCACTTGAAACCAGGTCTTCTGCAAGAACAGCCATTGCTTTTAACCGCTGAGCCATCTCTCCAGCCCCCAGAAATTTAATTTTTAAGCTCACTACTGTGATAAAATACCTGGCAAAAGTAACATGCAGAATGAAGGGTTTGCTTGGTTCACATTTCCAGGAAGCAGTTCATCATAGCAAGGAAGGCACAGCAGTAGGAACTTCAGATGGCTGGTCACATTGCATATGCAGTCAAGAAACAGAGAGAATTGAACCCTGGTGCCCAGCTCATTTCCTCGTTTGTTTTTAGCCTGGGGGACTAGCTCACACCTAGGGCCGGTCTTCCCACCCCAATCAATCCAATCTAGAAACTCTCTTACACACATTTACTGAGGTTTGTCTCCCAGATGTAGATCCTGTCACGTCAATAATGTTAACCATCCCAGCAGCAGATTAACATCCCAGAGTTCTGTCACCCATCTCCAGGCAGTGGAAAACAAAGGCAACCAGCCATTCCAAAGTTAGTCTTGTTCCTGTGGTCAGGGGAGATCAGCCTTAATTTCATTCTTCTCCAGCTCCAGAACTTGGAGAAATAAATGCTGTTTAAGTCATCCAGGATTTAATAATTATTATACAGATCCAAGCTAAGACAACTGTCTTCTCAGATGCATTATTTCAAACAAGATAGTGGAAAGCCAGGCAAGGTAGTACATGTCTGTAATCATAGAGCTCCAACAGTGAGGTAGGAGCCTGAGACAGAAGAATTCCTGGAAGCTGCTGGGCCATCTAGTCTGGGATATGCACTAGAGAGTAAGAGATCCTATCGCAAACAACTCTTTGACCTCTACACACACACACACACACACACACACACACACACACACACAAACACGCACGCACAATTTGAAACAAGATATGTGAAGTCAAATAAGAAATCTAAAGTTACTTTTAGGATTTTTTTTTCAACACTGGTTTTAAGCAATTATGCTATGCTTCCACATTGCTTTACTTTTTAGTAATTTTCTTTTTATTTAATTTTTGCATTTTCATACAATATGGTTTGATGGTATTTATATTCCCTCCCCTATCTGTCCCTTCCCCCAATGCCCCCCATGCAAATTAATGTACTCTCATATATAACACAGCCTGTAGAGTCTATTTGTGACTCCAAATATCCTT
This sequence comes from Rhizomys pruinosus, assembly GCA_009823505.1. Lineage (NCBI taxonomy): Eukaryota > Metazoa > Chordata > Mammalia > Rodentia > Spalacidae > Rhizomys > Rhizomys pruinosus. Next base: position 1,404,923 of record VZQC01008552.1, on the reverse strand, counting down.
CAGTGTGAGTTCATCCACTGGGCCCACCAAGAGTCCCATCCCTGTTAAACACAGTCTCTCTCTCTCTTCCAGAAGCCATCAATTGCCAAAAGTTCCTTAGGTTACATTGGGATTTCTTTTCTTGTTTTCTTAATTTTTTATTGAACTTTTGTACATTTCATACATTTCTTCTTTTCTTTTTTTCTTTTTTCTTTTTTTTTTTTTTTTTTAGACAGGGTCTCCCTTGTAGCCACAGCTGTCCTAGAACTCACTATGCAGACTAGGCTGGCCTTGAACTCACAGAGATCTGCCTGCCTCTGCCTCCCAAGTGTTGGGATTAAAAGCATATGCCACCATGCTTGGCCATACAACATTTCTTAATCAAATTTAGACCTAATTTCCCCCTTGCCTAACCCCCCTCTCCTCCACGAGTCATGGCATTCTGGCCAATATAATGTCTTGCATCTTTTTCTCAGTCTTTTTTAATTTTTCATGCGAGGTTTACCTGTTTGGGCAGAAGTTTACTATTTCATTCAGTTTTTTGAACAAGTTTTTTTTTTTTCTTGTTGTTCCTTTAATTTTATATTACTCCAAAATATGCATCTATACCCTCCATATATCCAAAATTACAAGTCTGAAATAAACTATAGGTTAATTCCAAAACATGTTACAGAATTCACTTTTAACAGTAGAGTTTGCATTCAGGTAAAAAGAAATTTTATTACATCCCTAATTTACATAGCAAGTTGACGTATTTTTTTTTATTCCAAAACTGTTTAGGGATTACACATTTTGACAGTAGAGTTGTATGCACGTAAAGAAAAAATATTACTTTACATTCCCACATTACAGTGTTATTAGTCATCTTTTGTTGCTGTGATAAACCACAACGATTCAAGGAACTTGTAAAGGAAGAGTTTATTTGAGCTTATGATTGACATTCCAGGGAATTATCATGGTAGGGAGGCATGGTGGCAGGAGCTGGAACAAAGAAAGCTGAGGTTCACATTTCCTGAATACAGGAAGAGAGAGAGCACTGGAGACTGGCAAGCTTGTTGAACTCAACCCACCCCAGTGACGTACTTCCTCCAGCATGACCACCTTCTCCACCCCAGTGACATACTTCCTCCAGCTTGGCCACACTTCTAAAACTGTCCAAAACAGCGACTACCCCAATTGGGACGTAAATGTATTGAATACTTGAAGCCTTAGGGGTTCATTCTCATCACTCACCAAACATAAGATAATTGATGATAAAGGCTCCGGTTATTAATTTAATAAAAGAATTATGCGCGGCGTGGGCGCGCACGCCTTTAATCAGCACTTGGGAGGTAGAGGCAGTGGATCTTTTGTGGGTTCAAGCCGCCTGGTCTACAAAGTGGTCCAGGACAGTGGGGCTTACAGGAGACCTTTGAAAAACAAAAAAAAAAAAAAGACCAAAAAAAAAAAAAAAAAAAGAATTATTCAGTTTGCCTTACAAATAAGGATTTGGTGCTAGAATCCACAAATGAGGAACACCATACTTTGTTTTTCGAAACTGTTACTTCACTTAGCATAATGGCTTCTAGTTCCTTCCATTTACCTGCAAAGTTCATGATGTCATCTTCTTTACTGCTGCACAGAACTCCATTGTGTAGATAGATGTACCACATTTTCTCTATCCACTAGTCGCTTGAAAGAAACTTGGTTTGCTTCCAGCGCTTCACTATTCTGAACAGAGCTACAATAAACATGGATGCGTATGTATTTCTGAGCTAGGATGAGTCTTATGGATATATACCCAGGAGTGGTATAACTGGCTCATTTTGAGTCTTTTAAGAGTTCTCTACACTGCTTTCCATGAGGGTTGCACGAGTTTGCATTCCTAGCAGCAGTGGATGAGCCTTCCCCTTTCCCCACAACCTCTCCAACATTTTGTATCCTTTGTTTTCTTGATCATAGTCAGACTTATTAGAGTAAGAAGAAATCTTAAAGTGATTTTAATTTTCATTTCCTTAATTATTAGCGACATTGAATGCTTTTTAAGATGTTTCTCAGCCATCTTTACCTCTTCATTTGTGAAGTCTCTGTTCAGCTCTTTACTCCATCTTTTGAGTGGGTCATTTGTTTTCTTGCTCCTTTGTTTTTTCAGTAGTTTATATATTCTGGGTGTTAATGCTCTGTCAGGTGTATCACTGGTGAATGTTTCCTCCCACTCTGTGGGTTTTTCTCTTCTCTTTGTTTCTTTCACTGTACAGAAGCTTTTGAATTTAATAAGGTCCCACTTATCAATTGTTGACCTTATTTCCTGCACAGCTGCTGTTTGATTTAGAAAGTCTTTCCCTATTCCTATGTCTTATAGGTTACTGCCAATGTTTTCTTCTGTCATTTTCAGAGTTTTGGGTTTCACAGTGAGGTCTTTGGTCCATTTGGAGTTGATTTTTGTACAGGGTGAGAGATAGGGGTTTAATTTTATTCTTCTACAAGTGGTGATCCAGTTTTGCCAACACCATTTGCTGAAGATGATGGCCTCTTTGTTAAATATGAAGTGGCTGAAATTGCATGTGCTAAAGTTGGATCTTAAATTTGGTTCCATTGATCTACAAGTCTGTTTTTGTGCCAATGCCAGGCTGTTTTTATGACCATGGCCCTGTAATATAGTTTGAAGTCTGGTATAGCAATCCCTCCTGCATTGCTCTTTTTTCTCAGGGTTGCTTTGGTTACATGGGGTCTTTTGTTTTTCCATATGATCTTTAGGATATTTTTTTCTAGGTCTGTGAAGAAGCTCATGGGGATTTTAATTGGAATTGCATTGGATCTGTATATTACTTTGGGCAGGATGGTCATTTTTACTATCTTAATTCTTCCAATCCATGAGCATGGGAAGTCCTTCCATCTCCTGGTGTCTTCTTCAATCAGTAATTTACATTTTTCATTATAGATATTTTTAGTGTCTTTGGTCAGGTTTGTTCCTAGATATTTTAATTTTTGGAGGCTACTGTAAATGGGAAAGTCTCCTTGTATTCCTTCTCCAATTGCTAGTTATTGGTAGAAAGAAAGGCTACTGATTTTTCTTAACCACTTCTTCATGTCCATTCTGGGATTATACCTGGTTGAGGTTGCATGGGGCTTGTGCACGTTGTCATAACTGCTGTGAGTTCACCTGCGTAACTGACCAGCTGTATGGGGGACTCTTTGTGATCACCCACTCACTCTCTGGCTCCTACAGTCATTCTACCTCCTTTTCCCCATGATTCCTGAGCCTTGGGAGGCAGAGGTTTGAAATAGGTGTCCTGGAGTGTGCAGTGGTTAGATCAGGGACTTGCCAGGACCACCTGAAGCACAGGTAGAAGCCAGGCACTCCAGCCAGGCAGATTTTAGGATAGATCTACTCCTGGGTTGTTAGATAATTGATTCGTTGGTTTGTTGAACAGCTAAATCTTTGTCTTGCGAGGCTGGCAGGGTGGAGTTGCTCTGCTATCTGGGATTAAAGGTGGGCCTGTTAAATCCTTGTGTGGTGTGGCTGTCAGGGAGGAGTCGCCCTTGTAGCTGGTATTAAAAGTGGGCCTGTTGCCACAGTGAGACTTGAGTGCACAGTGGTTAGATCAGGACCACCTGAAGCACAGAGTACCAGGGTGGGTTAAGTCAGGCATATCCCCCCACCCCCACAACTGGAATTGCTGGGAGAGTGTCCAAATGGATTTTTTGGAGAACCTTAAGAACAGAAAGGGAAGAGTGAATTAGACTTTCAATATATAAACAAAATTGAAAGCCTGAAACCTAGACAAGTCAACACTCCATAAACAGGGAGATAAAAAAAAAAAAGGTATCTGAAGGAGGCAAGCAAAGCAAGCCTTCAACACAGAGAAAAGGCATTTGTGATTTGTATCAGAATATAGGCAAAAAAAAAAAGGGAAACCCACAGACCAGGGACATGACAAAAGGGACAACATGGGAAAGGTGCAGGATAATTCCACACCAAGCTCTACCAACCCTGTAGGAGAGTGATACAGTGGGATCCCCTTGGGGGTGACCAAACAGAGCTTAGAGGAACAATTGCAGACCTATTCAGATAAATTAAAGAATATAAATAACAAGTCAGAGAACTAAGGAGAGAGAATGAAAAATTCAAGAAGGACATAGAGGGAGAGAATGACAAACTTCGGAAAGAGCTAAAGGGAGAGAATGAAAAACTCCAGAAAGAACAAGAGGGAGAAAATGACAAAATCCAGAAGGAAGTGGAAACACTGAAAATGGAAGCCAACCAGTGAAGTAAGGAGCACCAAGAAGAGATGGAGAAGCTCAAAAAGGAAGTGGAAATACTAAAGAAACTACAGGATGAAATGAAAAAGGAAATAGAACACATCTAATCAAGAGGAAAGGAATGGAAAAAAACCTCAGAAGTAGAATGGTGGAAGCAGAACAAAGAATATCAGACCTGGAAGATAACACAGAACAATTAAAAATCTCAAATAAAGATTATGAAAATTTTAAAAATACATGAAAGTGGAACAACCAGGAAGTATGGGACACTATGAAAAGCTCAAATCTCTGCATCATAGGAATAGAGGAAGGAGAAGAATCTCAAGAGAATACTATTGATCAGATCTTCAACAGAATAATAGATGAAAATTTCCCCAAACTAAAAAAAGACAAACCCATACAAATACAAGAAGCACATAGAACTCCAAACAGACAAGATCAGAAAAGAAACTCCCCATGCCATATCACGGTTAAAATGCTAGAAGCCCAAAACAAAGACAAAATTCTGAAATCTACAAGAGAAAAACAATAAGGGGAAACTCATCATTACAACTGACTTCTCGGCACAAACCATGAAAGCGAGAAGAACATGGAGCAAAGCATTCCCAGTGTTAAAGGACTATGGATGCCAACCCAGGTTACTATACCGAGCAAAAATATCTATTATAGTTGAAGGAGAGAGAAAAATCTTCCATGACATAAACAAGATGATAGAATACATGTCCAGAAAACCAACCTTTCAGAAAATACTTGAAGCAATTCAAAGGACAGAAGAGAGGAGCAACTATCCCTAAGCACCTAGAAAGAGAAATTAATAAAAACATAATTGCAGAAGTAGAAATCGAGACTAAAAATGCAAGTGGATAATAAGGTGAAAGGAAGCAGCATGCATCTTTCAATTATAACCTTAAATATTAATGGACTAAACTCCCCAATCAAAAGACATAGACTGGGAGATTGGATTAGGAAACAAAACCCATCTATATACTGTTTACAAGAAACCCATCTCAATCTCAAGTATAGGTACCAACTTAAGGTGAAGGGATGGAAAAAAAAGATTCCAAGCAAATGGTACCAAAAAGAAAGCAGGTGTTGCTATTTTAATATCAGACAAAATAGACTTCAAAGTAAAAGAAATCAAAAGAGACAAAGAGGGCCATTACATCTTTATCAAAGGAACAATTGACCATGAAGACTTCACAATCATGAATATATATGCACCAAACTCTGGTGCACGAAACTTTATAAAGACAATTCTTCAGGACCTCAAGGCACAGATTAACCCCAGCACACTAATAGTAGGAGACTTCAATACCCTACTAAATCCCCTAGACAGATCAACAAGACAAAGAATAAACAGAGAGACAGCTGAACTGAATGATACAATACACCAAATGGACCTCACAGACATCTACTGAATATTCCACCCTAATACCAGAGAATACACTTTCTACTCAGCACCCCATAGATCATTCTCCAAAATAGACCACATATACTGGGACACAGGAAAAAACGTCAACAAATACAAAAAGATTGAAATAATTTCATGCATTCTCTCAGACCACAGTGCAATAAAGCTCAATATCAACACAAGGATAAGCCCTGCAACCTACAAGAACACATGGAGACTAAACAACACTCTCCTGAATATCGAATGGGTCAAGGAAGAAATAAAGAAAGAAATAAAAGCCTTCCTGGAACTGAATGACAATGATAATACAACACAACAAAATCTATGGGGCACTTTAAAAGCAGTCCTGAGAGGGAAGTTTAGGCCCTGAGTGCCTACATCAAAAAACAAAACAAACCCAAACAAACAAACAAACAACAACAACAAAAAAAAAAAACAGAAAGAGCACAAGTGAATGATCTAACACCGCAGCTAAAAACACTTGAGAGACAACAACAAAGCCGGGCGTGGTGGCGCACGCCTTTAATCCTAGCACTTGGGAGGCAAAGGCAGGCGGATCTTTGTGAGTTCAAGGCCAGCCTGGTCTACAGAGGGAGTTCCAGGGCAGCTGGGGCCACAGGGAGACCCTGTCTCGAAAAGACCAAAAAAAAAAAAAAAAAAAGAGAGACAACAACAAACGAAACCTAAATGCAGCATACAGGAAGAACAAACAAAAATCAGAGCAGAAATCAATGAAATAGAAACAAAGAAAACCATACAAAAAAAATCTGTGAATCCAAAAGTTGGTTCTTTGAGAGAATAAACAAGATAGACAGACCTCTAGCCCAGTTAACCAAAAGAAAGAAGGAACAACTGCAAATCAATAGAATCTGTGATGAAAGGGGAAATATCACAACAGACAATGAAAAGATCCAGACAATCATACAGGAATACTTCAAAAACCTATACTCTACTAAGTTTGAAAACCTAGAAGAAATGGATGAATATCTGAAATCCTGGGAATCACCAAAGCTCAACCAAGAAGAGATCGAGACTGACATCTTAAACAGAGGTCCATAATTTATGTAAGAATTGAAGTGTGTAATAAGAAACCTCACAACTAAAAAAACCCAGGCCCAGACAGTTCACGCGAATAATATAAAACCTTTAAAAGCACTTACAACCATTATTATCATTGTTTAGAGGATACAAACAGAGGGAATTCTCCCCACAATTCCTCTTATGAAGCCACGCATCATTCCTAATACNCCTCTCCTCATTCTCCTTTGTCAAGCGATCGTCTCCAATTCTCTGCTTCGTCTCTCGCATACAAGACTACACAGCCTGTAGAATTCCATTCTTTCTTTATCCGCGGGACGTGCTTTATGCATGCTAGAGCTTCTCCGAATGTCTGTTCTTCTTTTTACACGCCTCTTGCGCGGTCTCTTTCTTATCTGCTCTCTACGAGTCTGCAGCTAGTACTCTCCCTTATATGGTATGAGCGTGCTCTCGGTCTCTTCTGTGTCACGGGACTGCTTCGAATGGCTCTCTGATACCTGTTATAGATACTATCCGCATTTTCTACCCTGACACTCGTTTTTCTCAGCTGTACGTGTCATCTCACCTGGGCCCAGTGCCGTGGCGGAGTACCTACTGTTCAGCCCCCACCAAGCAAGGTTCATACCTACTCCTTCTTGACCTCGTGTCTTTTGGGGCTTGTTTGCGGGGGTGGGGTGTGTGTGTGTGGAGACGGTCCCCTTTGTAGCCACAGCTTGTCCGACAGAATGCTACCTAGGCGACAGGCTGAGCCTATGAACTCACAAGATCTGCCTGCCTTGCCTCCCAAGTGTTTTTGGATTAGATATAGGCTATGCCACCTATGCATGGCATACACATTCTTAGACAAATTTAGACCTATCCCCCCTTCCATACCCCCGCCCCTCAGAGCTCATGCAATTCTGCCAATAATGTCTTGATCTTGTTTCTCCAGTCTTTTTTTAAAATTTTTCATGCAGAGTTTACTGTTTGGGCAGAAGTTTACTATTTCATCAGTGTTCTTTGAACAAGTTTTTTTTATTCTTGTTGTTCCCATTTAATTTTATATTACTACCAAATATTCATCTATACACTCCACATTACACAAATTACATATCTGGAAGATAAACTATAGGTTATTCAAAAACATGTTAATCCAGAATTACTTTAACAGTAGAGTTTGCATGCAGGTAAAAAGAATAACTTTAATATCTACATATGTACATAGCAGTTGACGTATTTTTTTTTTATTCCAAAACATGTTTAGGGAGTCTACATTTGTGACAGTAGAGTTGTATGCAGGGAAGAAAAATGTTACTTTACATTCCGACACATTACATGGTATTAGTTACTCTTTTTTTTGCTGTGATAAACCAGCAACGATCAAGGAAGCTTGTAAAAGAAGAGTTTATTTGAGCTTATGATTGGACATCATTATCAGGAATTTCATGGTAGGAGAGGCCTGGTAGGCAGGAGCTGGAACAGAAAGCTGAGGTTCACATCTTCTCAGGAATAGCACGGAAGGAGAGAGAGCACTGGAGACTGGCAAGGACTTTTGAACTCTCCAGCCCACCCCAGTTATAACTTCCTCCAGCATGACCAACCTTCTCGGACCCCCAGTGACATACTTCCTGCCGACATGGCGAATTTAAACCTTCCAAGACAGGCACCAATTGGGGACAATAATGTCATTGAATACTTGAACCTTATGGGGTTCATTCTCATCACCACCACACATAGATAATTGTGAGTAGCATCAGGTTATTATTTAAACTAAAAGAATATCCGGGCGTGGTTGGCGCACGCCTTTAATCAGCTTGGGAGGATAGAGTGCAGTGATCTTTGGGAGTTCACAGGCCAGCCTGGTCTAGCAAAGTGAGTTCCAGGACAGTGGGGGCTTACAGGGAGACCTGTCCTGAAAAGACCAATAAAAAAAAAAAAAAAAGAATTATCAGTTTGCCTACAAATAAGATTTGGTGCTAGGATCCACAATGAGGAACACCATACTTTGTTTTTTCGAAAACTGTTACTTCACTAAGATAAGGCTTCTAGTTCCCGTCCATTATCCTTCAAAGTTCATATGTCATCTTCTTTACTCATGCCTAGAACTCCATTGTGTAGATATGATGTACACATTTTCTCTATCGACTAGTCGCTTGAAAGAAACTTGGTTTGCTTACTCAGCTTCACTTCTACGTAAGCAGAGCTGACATATACATGGATGCGAATTTATATCTGACTGATGACGATCTGATGGATATATACCCAGCGAGTGGTTATACGGCTCATAATTTTGAGTCTTTTAAGAGTTCTCTACACTGCTTTCCTGAGGGTTGCACAGTTTGCAATCCTAGAGCAGTGGATGAGCCTTCCCTTTTCCCCACAACCTCTACCAACATGTTTTGTATCCTTTGTTTTCTTGTGCATAGTCAGACTTATTTAGAGATAGAAAGAATTTAAAGTGAGATTTTAATTTCATTCCTTACTTTATTTAGCGACATTGAAATGCTTTTTACAATGTTTCTAAGCCTCTTTACCTCTTCATTTGTGAAGTCTCTGTTCAGCTCTTTAATGCACATCTTTTGAGTGGGTCATTGTTTTCTTGCTCTATTTGTTTTTTTCAGTAGTTTATATATTCTGGGTGTTAATGGCTTGTCAGAGTGTAGTCACTGGTGAAGTTTCCTCTCCCACTCTGTGGTTATTTTCTCTTCAAGTCTTGTTGTTTCTTTCACTGTACAGAAGCTTGTTGATTTAATGAGGTCCACATTATTCAATGTTGACTTAGTTCCTCACAGCTGCGTTGTGATTTAGCCGAGTCTTTCCCTAATTTCCTATGTCCTTATAGGTTTACTGCGCAATGTATTTGCCTTACTGTCCTTTCAGAGTTTGGGGTTTCACAGTGATGTTCTTTGGTCATTTGGAGTTGAATTTTGTAGAGGGTGAAGATGGAGTTGTTAATTTTCATTCTTTACTGGGGTTCTCCAGTTGTGGCAACACAGTTTGCTGAAGAATGATGGCCCTCTTTGTTAAATATGATAGTGGGATGAAATTGCAATGTGCTAAAGTTGGATCTTAAATTTGGATTCCATTGATAATACAAGTTCTGTTTTTTGTGCCAATGCAGGCTGTTTTTTATGACCAATGGCCTGTAATATAGTTTTTGGAAGTTGGTATGCAATCTCCTCCTGTCAATTGCCTTTTTTCTCAGGATTGCTTGGTTACATGGGGTCTTTTGGTTTTTCCATAATGAATCCTTTAGGATAGTAATGTTATTTTACATATAATGTTTCTAGTAGAAGAAGCTCATGGGGATTTTAATTGGGATATGCAATGGATCTGTATTTACTTTGGGCAGGATGGTCATTTTTATATTTATCTTCCAATCCATGAGCATGAGGAGTCTTCCATCTCCTGGTGTCTTCTGCAATCAGTAAGTTTAGATTTTTTCATTATAGAATATTTTTAGTGTCTTGGGAGGTTTGTTTCTAGATAATTTTAATTTTATATTGGAGGCTCTGTAATGGGAACGTCTCCTTGTTTCCTTCTACCAATTGCTAGTTATTGTTAGAAAGAAAAGGCTACTGATTTTTCTTAAACTCCTTCAGGCCATCTGGGATTTATACTGGTTTGAGTTGCATGGGGCATTGCTCTGTTTCACAAGCTGTGAGTTCACTTGGGTAACAGTGACAGGCTTGTTAGGGGACTCTTTGTGATCACCCACTCACTCTCTGGCTCCTACAGTCATTCTACCTCTTTTCCGCCATGATTCCGTGAGCCTTGGGGGCAAGGTTTGAATAGGTGTCCGGATGTGCAATGGGTTAGATCAGGGACTTGCCCGGACTACCTGAAGCCCAGGTAGGAGCCTAGGCCACCAAGCCAGGCAGATTTTTAGGATAGATTACTCCTGGTGTAGATAATTGAGTTCGATTGGTATTGTTGAACAGCGTAAATCTTTGTCTTGCGAGGCTGAGCAGGAGTGGAGTTGCTCTGCTATACTGGATTAAGGTGGGCCTGTTAAATCCTTGTGTGGTGTGGCTGTCAGGGAGGAGTCCCCTTAGCTGAGTATTATAAAGTGGGGCTGTTGCCACCATGAGACTTGAGTGCACAGTGGGATTAGATCAGGGACCACTGAAGCACAGAGTACCAGGGTGGGTTAAGTAGGCATAGCCCCACCCCAAACTGGAATGTGCTTGGGAGAGTGTCAAATGGATTTTTTTGGAGAAACGTTAAGAACAGAAAGGGAAGGTGAATTAAAGACTTATCAAATTTATAAAAAAAATTGAAACCTGAAACCTAGACAAGTCAACACTCCATAAACAAGGAGTAAAAAAAAAAAGGTATCTGAAGGAGGCAAGCAAAGCAAGCCTTCAACACAGAGAAAAGGCATTTGGTGATTTGTAATCAGAATATAGGCAAAAAAAAAGGGAAACCCAAACAGGACATGACAAAGGGCAACATGGGAAAGGTGCAGATAATTCACACCGAACGCTCTACCAACCCTGTAGGAGAGTGATACAGTGGGATCCGCCTATGGGGGTGACAAACAAGTATAGAGGAACAATTGCAGACCTAATTCAATAAATTAAAGATATAAATAAAAGTCGAAACTATGAGAGATAGAGATATGAAAATTCAAGAACAGAAAGAGGGAGAGAATGACACAACTTCGAAGAAGTAAAGGGAGAGAAAATTTGGAAAAACCCGAAGAAAGAGAATAAAACAAGAAGGAGGAAGCAATGAGTAACACTTGACAACACAGAAGGCGTACACACTTACAGCACCAGAAGTAAGGAGCACCAAGAAAGATGGAGAAGCTCAAAAGGAAAGTGGAAATATCTAAAGAAATACAGGATGAAATGAAACGAATGAGAATCCCATCAAGTAGGAAAGGAATGGAAAAAAACGCAGAAGTAGAAGGTGGAAGCAGAACAAAGAATAAGTTCAGACTGGAAGATAACACAGAAAATATAAATCTAAATATAAGATTATGAAAATTTAAAATACAATGACAATGGAAACCGGAAGTATGGGACCACGATCTGAAAAGCTCCAATCTCTGCCTCACTAGGAATAGAGGAAGGAGAAGCGATATCAAGAGAATACTATTAGCATCAGATCTTCCACAGATAATAGATGAAAATTTTCCCCAAACTAAAAAATGACAACCCAACAAATGACCAAACAGCCATAGAACTCCAAACAGACAAGATCAGAAAAGAACCCCCATGCCATTATAGTTAAAACTCTACATGACCCAAAACAAAGAAAAATTCTTAATATCCAACAAGACGAAAAACATAGAGGGGAAACTCATCCTTACCTGACTTTCGAGACCAAAACCATGAAAGCGAGAAAGAACTGAGAAAGCATTCCCGTGTTAAAGGACTATGATGCCAAACCAGGTTACTATACCGAGCAAAATATCTAATTATAGTTGAAGGAGAGAGAAAAATCTTCCATGACAATCAAACAAGATGATAGAATACATGTCCAGAAAAACAACCTTTCAGAAAATACTTGAAAGCAATTCAAGGACGAAGAGAGGAGCACTATCCTAAGCACTAGACAGGAAATTAATAAAAACATAATTGCAAGAAGTAGAAATCGAGACTAAAAATGCAAGTGGATATAAGGTGAAAGGAAGCAGCATGCAATCTTTCAATTATAACCTTAAATATAATGGAGCAACTCCAATCAATAGAGACATAGACTGGGAGATTGGATTAGGAAACAAAACCCATAATATATGTGTCTACAAGAAACCCATTCAATTCTCAGATAGGTACCAACTAAGTGAGGGTGGAAAAAAAAGATTCCAACAAATGGTGACCATAAAAAGAAAGCAGGTGTTGCTATTTTAATATCAGACAAAATTGACGTGTCAAAAGTAAAAGCATCAAAAGAAGACAAAGAGGGCATTACTCTTTATCAAAGAACAATTGCATGAAATCTCACAATCCATGAACATATATGCACCAACATCTGGTGCACGAAACTTTCATAAAGACAATTCTACAGGACTTTAAAGGCAAGATTAATCCCGAGCATTCACTATATGTAGGGGCAGAACTTCAATACCCATTCTGGTCCTAGACAGATCAACACAGACAAAGAAGTAAACAGAGAGAAACGCTGAACTTAAGATATACATAAACTCAATGGCCTCCAGACAGTCTACTGAATATTCCACCCTAATATCCAGAGAATAACTTTCTACAGCACCCATAGAAATATTCTCCAAAATAGACCACTAGACTGGGACACAGGAAAAAACGTCAAAAATACAAAAAGATTAAATAATTTTATGCATTCATCAGTACAGACAGTGCAATAAAAGCTCAATATCAACACACGGATAAGCCCTGCAACCGAAAAGAACACATGGAGACTAACAACACTTCCTGAATATCGAAATGGGTCAAGGGAAGAAATAAAGAAAGAATAAAAGCCTTCCCTGGAACTGAATGACAATGATAATACAACACAAAAAATATGGGGCACTTTAAAAGCAGCCTGAGAGGGAATTTGGCCCTGAGTGTAATCAAAAAACAAAACCAGAACCAAACAAAACAAACAAACAACAACAACAAGAAAAAAAAACAGAAGAGCACAATCAATGACTAAACGCAGCTAAAAAAAAACCTTGAGAGCAAAACAAAGCCGGGCGTGTGCGCACGCCTTTAATCCTAGCATGCTAGGGAGGCAAAGACATAGGGATTTTGGTGAGTTCAAGGCCAGCCTGGTCTACAGAGGGAGTTCCAGGCAGCTGGGCCACAGGAGACACTGTCTCGAAAAGACCAAAAAAAAAAAAAAAGAGAGACACAACAAACGAAACACTAATGCAGCATACAGGAAGAAACAACAAAATCAGAGCAAGATAATGAAATAGAAACAAAGAAACTCAAAACAAAAAAATCTGTGAATCAAAGTTGGTTCTTTGAGGGAATAATAACAATGAGCAGACGCTACCCGTTACCAAGAAAGAAGGAAGCACACTGCAAATCAATAGAGCTGTTGATGAAAGGGAAATATACAAAAGAACAATGAAAAGATCAACAGTCTATACGAGATAACTTCAAAAACCTAGCTCTACTAAGTTTGAAAAAACCTAAGAAATGATGATATCGTGAAATTTCATGGGATTCTACCAAAGCTGCAACCAAGAAGAATCTGACAATCTTAAACAGATCCATAATTATATAAGAAATTGAAGGATGTAAATAAGAAACCTCACAACTAAAAACACCCAGGCCCAGAAGTTCACGCAGAATAATATAAAACATTTAAAAAGCACTTACAACCATTATTATCAATTGTTTAGACGGATACAACAGAAGGGAATTCTCCCCACAATTCCTCTATGAAGCCAGCATCACTCTAATACCAAAACCGGCAAAAGAAACAACCAAAAAGGAGAGCTGTAGACCCATCTCATTAATGAACACGATGCAAAAATATCTCAACAAAATACTTGCAAATCCCATACAGACCCACATCAGAGATCCATCCATCATGACCAATTTGATTCATACCAAAATGCAGAGATGGTTCAAAGATGAAAATCAATAAATAGCATCAAACATAAATGGACTGAAAGACAAAAACCACAGGATCATCTCAATTAATGCAGAAAAAAACCTTTGACAAAATCTAGCTCCCTTCATGTTTAAAGTCCTAGAGGGAACCTGGATTGGAGGGATTCATTCCTCAATGTAAATCAAAGCCATATCCCAGGAACCCACACACAAGCTCCTAAATGGGGAAACAACAGAAAGCATTCCCCTTAAAGGTAGAAACTTGGCAAGACTGCCCCCATCACCACTCCTCTTCATAATAGTGCTTGAAACAACTTGCGAGGGCAATAAGGCAAGAAAAGAATTAAAAAGGAGTTCTAATGGAAAAGAGGAAGTCAAAACTATCCCTTTTTGCTGGGGATATGATCGTTTACTTAAGGGATGCTAAAACTCCACCAGAAAACTCCTAGAATGATAAAGACTGTCAGTAAAGTGGGCAGAGATACAAAATTAACTAGAAAAATCAATGCCTTTCTTTACACAACACAAGCAACTGAAGAAAGGAATACAAGAGAACTTCACACTCAAAATAGGCTCAAAAACAATAAAATACCTAGGACAAACCGAACCAAAGACATCAAAGATCCCTACAACAAAAATTTTAAACCCATGAAGAAAAAATTGAAGAATACATCAGAAGATTGAAAAACCTCAAATGCTCATTGATTGGGTGAAAAGTTAGTATAGGTAAAAAATGTCCATTCTCCAAAGACTCATTTTACCAAACTTTAATGCAATCACCAAATTAAAAATCCCCAAGAAAGTTTGCTTCACAGGTTTGGAAAAAAAAACTCCTTATTCATTATGGAAAAACAAAAGACCGGCCAAAATAAGAGCCAAAAAAAAAAAAAGCCAAAAAAAGATGCCAAAAACCCCGGAGGTGAAAGAGCATACAGAGGGATCATCTATAAAGATTTTCAAACTATACTAATAGGGCTATAGTCATAAAAAACAGCTTGGTATTGGGCACAAAACAGACCTGTTGACCATGGAACAAAACCAAAGAGCCAAACCTGAGCACATACAATTTCACCATCTCATATTTTGACAAGGGGCCAGAAGACACAATGGAGAAAAGACAGCATCTTCAGCAAGTGGTGTTGGCAAAACTGATCCCCACTTTGTAGAAGAATGAAATAAAAAAAAAAAAAAAAAAAAAAAAAAAAAAAAAACTCCAGATGGATCAAAGACCTCAACTGAAACCCAAAACTCGGGAGGCGTAGAAGAAAAAATTTGGCAGCATGCTACAAGACAATAGGCGTAGGAAAAGACCAGTCCTAAATAAACAGAAACTGTGCAAGAATTAAGGTCAAACAGTGACAATGGGACCTCACTAAACTCAAAGCTTCTGTACATCAAAAGAAACAATCCAATGAAGTAAATAGGAAAATCCCACGGAGTGGGAGGAAACTTCACCACAGATACATCTGACAAAGCCTGGATTTTCAAAGTAATATAAACTACTCAAAAACAAAAATAAAAAAAACAAATGAATCACTCAAAAGATGGAGCAAAGAACTGAATAGAGAGCGTCACAAGTGAGGAATTAAGAGAGTAGCTAGAAACATCTAAAAAGTTTCAATGTCACAATAATAGGGAAGTACAAATTAAAATCATTTTAAGATACCATCTCATGGGGCTGGAGAGATGATTTAGTGGTTAAGAGCATTTGGCTGCTCTTGAAGAAGACATTGATTTAGTTTCCAGCACCCCCATGGTGGCTGAGAACCAGCTTTAACTCCAGTGCCAAGAAATCGCAACACCTTTCGGACCTCTGCAGCTGGCATGAAAGGGGTGCACAAACCTACACCAGACAGTACATTCATACCATACAAAAATAAAAGTTTAAAAAAAGAAGTAAAGAGTACCGTCTCACTCTGAAATAAGACTGGCTGGATGCAAGAAAACAAATAGACCAAGCTGGAGAGTGCTGGTGGGATGTGAACTTGTACGAGCAAATATGTAAGCAGTTTGGATAACCCTTGGAAGACTCCAAAATGAGCTTACCACCTGACCCAGGTCCAAATACCACTCCGGGGTAGATACCCCACAAGAACTCTTCTTACCACAGAGATACATGCACAGCTGATGATATTGCAGCTCTGATTTACACAATATCAATCAAGCTGGAAAACAAACCAACACAAAGGCCCCTCAACTGACAAGTGTAGAGAAAATGTGGTACAGGATCTATACAAGTGGATTCTATTGCAGAATAAAAAAGATGACATCAGGAACTTGCAGGTAATGGGATGGAACTAGAAGATATTTGTTAAGTGAAGGAATACAGTCCCAGAAAACAATGATGATGGTATCCCTCATTTGTGGATGCTAGTGCCAATAACCCAGTTGTAAATATTTCTTGTGGGGAGTGATGCATATTGGAAAAAAAAACACCACACCAACAACAGAAAAGAACTGCATCAATCTATGCACTTAAGCAAAAAATATATTAATGAGGAGATCTGACATCGGCAATGGATTATTCACCAAGGAGATGTTGGCCAGGGGATTCCAAGCCACCACAAAAAGGTAAAGGCTCTTTGCCGCTAAACTGGAAATACCTACCTGCAAGAGAGAGGCGATAAGGCCTGCTGTCGAACACCTGACATTAACATGGAAAAGATGAATTGAGACCACACATGAGGCAAGTGTACAGATGTCTCTGGAATACCAGAAGAGTGTTACCAAAGGCCACTATACCAATAAAGCAAAATATGGATCTCCTTGAGTCAAGCAAACACTCCTACATCAGCACGCAGCTACAACTCACCTGCTCGGAAATACTGTGCAGCAGAGGCAGCCATATATGCCTGTATATCCCAAAATCTAATTGGCTATTAAGCTCTCTCCTTGGAGGAATAACCCATGGCCTATACCACAAGCTTACATCCTATAATGGTCAGAGATGTTTATAAGCACATGAGTAAGACCCTGTCATATTCACAGAAAAAAATTAATTCATGGATTAGTAATACCTTCCAAACATCTGTGTTCATACCAAAGTAGATCCTATGATAACAATTTATACTGTTTAAATACCTATATATCTAAATTGGGTGGCCTTCATTAGTAGGATCGAAAGGTTATTCCTGGGAACAACTGTCAGCCCATGAAAGAAAAACAGCCAGAAGTTGCCAGAATCCAAGACAACAGCTCCAGAGAAAGTAGATCGTTTTTGCTTCTCATCCACCTGTGCCCCTCTGTCTAAGCCGTAGGGAAAAATCTGACAGAAGTGGGGGCGTGATAGAATGTAGATGGGGCTTGTGATTGGGGCGAATGGTGAACCTACAGCAAATACCTGGAGCACTCATTTGATCAACTGATTGAACATACAGCTCCCACTCCCGCTGGAGTGATGGGACCAGGGGGCTTGTGGGTTTGACCAACGCTGCAAATGTGGTTTTACAACGAAGGATGCTTGTTACTCATAAAATTATCCATATTGCTAAAAAAAAAATGGGGAAAAAAAACTGAGAGAAAGATGCATGACCGTCATGGCAGAATGCATGATCTGGGATGGGGTGAGGTGGGATGGGGGGAAGGGAAGGGGAAATATGCCTGAACTGAATTGGAAAATGATGTATGAAATACACAAAGCATCAATAAAAAAAAAAAAAAAAGAAAAGACTGCATCAAATAACTGACTGAAACGGTGAATCTGGTGGGGTGGGAGGGTTGGGAGGGGGACACAGGTCTATATTCGATTTGTAACATAATCTTGTACAAAAATATATAAAAAAACAATAAATTAAAAAATAGGTGTCCTATTCAGGGATAAGCACTCTGTGGCCTCTTGTTCTCTGCACACTGTGTTAATGGCCATCTGCAGCATAAGGAAACTTCTCTTAGGGGAGTTGAGAGAATTCATCCTATGTGTAGATGTTGCATGGAAGGTCTGTCACTTGGGGTTAAGCATCTCACAGACACTAATTCTCTGTGTTTGACCAGTTCTGGAACTCTGCAATAGTCTTCACCTTTTGTAATAAAAAAAAAAGCTTCTGTGATGGGGAAAGGTACACTTGTCCATAAATATGAAGATATATATTTAGAATAAAGTAAGAAATTACATTGGTCTAAGGATATGCTAAAAATTATATTTTTCTAGGATCTATATACCTCTCCAGCCATATGTATTTAGCTTCAGCTATATTTACAGTACCACACGTGTCCCCTCCCAGTAAGGGGTGCCTTACTTTCAATTAGACAGCTATTGATTATTACCCCCCCAGGATAAAAATGTCACTACTGCAACAGTAGTGATAGTTTCCTGGGCCAGTCGTTTTTGTTTATTGGTCCAAGTCCTGTGTCCCAAGTGTGGCCTGTCTTACCTTCAAGTTCTGGGAGCCAATCAAAGGATGTGGCAATGGCCTTTGTTATTTTGGGGGTCTCTTGGATTACTAACAACTCAAAAGGGGGTTTCTCCTGCCCGGCACTGTGTGTTTCGTTATTTAACTTTCAGCTGTATATGTGCACCTGTATATTTATTGTATGTGGATTTTTCAGTAGGACTTTGGACTAATACATTTTCCTCTGGTTTTGTGCCATCTCAGCATTATCTCTCCTCTCATTCCCCCTGTGTAATCCTCCCTACTCCGTTCCCACTTAAATTACCCTCTTCCCCATTTCCCCCTTAATAACACTTATCTCCTACTAGTCTCTTCTCTTGAGATTCTTCTTCTCCTTTTTCCCTGTGATTCATTTCTATTTTCCTGACTCCTGCAGTTATATCAGTATATGTACTCACATCCAGGGATTTGGAGCTAAGACCCCAAAATGAGAGAGAACATATGTTGCTTGTTTTTTTTCTGAGTCTGTGTTACTTTACTTAGTATATAACACTTTCTACTTCCATCCATTTACCTGAAAATTTCAAGATGTTGTCTTTCTTTACTGCTCAGTGGAACTCTGGTGTATTGTATAAATGTACCATTTTTATTATCCATTCATCAACTGAGGGACATTTATGTTGTTTCCACTTCTTAGCTATTGTAAAAATAGCAGCAACAAACAAGGCTATGCAAGTATCTCCATTGTAGGATAAGTCCATTGGATATATGCCAAAGAATGATATGAATGGATCATATGATAGATTTTATGTTTAGTTTTCCACAGTGGTTGCACTGGTTTGTAATTTCACTAAAAATGTCCTCTTTCCCTACATTCTCACCAGCATTTGGTGTCTTTTGTTCTCTTAATATTAGCCAGTCTGACTGGGATAAGATGAAATCTGAAAGTAGTTTAGATCTGCATTTCTCTACTTATTAATGGTGTTGAACACTCCTTAAGGTGTTTCTTAGCCATTTTTATTTCTTCATTTGAGAACTCTCTGTTCAGGCCTGTATTAGTCACTTTTCTGGTGCTGTGATAAAACACCATGACCAAGGGACTTATAAAAGGAAGAGTTTATTTGAGCTTATGATTGATGGTTCCAGGGAATTAGAGTCCATTGTGGTGGGAGGCATGGCGGCTGGATCTGGAGCAGCAAGCTGAGGGTCACATCTCGCAAGAGCACAGGAAGCAGAGAGAGAGCAACTGTAGACCATGAGGCTTGTTAAACTCACTAAGCCTGCCCCCAATAACGTACTTCCTCTAGCACGGCCACACCTTCTAAGACCTCCAAAATCAGTGCCACCAACTGGAGACAAATGTCTGAATACTTACAGCCTATGGGAGACACACATTCAAACCACCACATTCCAATCCCTGGCCCCCATAGGCTCATGACCATATAAAATGCAAAATGCATTTAGTCCAACCTTAAAAGTCCCCATAGTCTTTACCAGTTTCAATGCCATTCAAAAGTGTACAGTCCAAAGTCTTCTGAGACTGAGGCCAATCTCCTAACTGTAAGCTCCTATAAAGTCAAGAGGCAAATTACAAACTCCCAACGTACAGTGGAACTGAATACACATTCCCATTCCAAAAGGGAGGAATAGAGGCATAGTGAGGAAATACTGGACCAAAACAAGACTGAAAACCAGTAGGGCAAAAACCAAGTCCAGTAGCTCCATGTGTGACTTCTGGGACTTGACTTCCAAAGGGCTTAGATGGCTCAGCTCTTCCAGCTTTGCTTGCAACATACATCTCTGTCTTAGTCTGGTACCACTCCCTGTATGCAGCTCTCCTTGGCAAATATCTCACAGGTCTGGCATCTCGAATGTCTTCTTGGGATCTCCGCTGCCAACCAGGCTTCACATTCACAGCTTCATGCAATGACCTATCAGGGCCTTCTTTAGCAGGGACACCCCTGCTGCACTCTGCCTGACCTTGGCAGCTCTCTGAAACCGTGGAGGAAGAACTGATGACCCCTTCACTCTTGCAAACTTCATGCCTCTAAAGCCAGCACCACGTGAATGAAACTGCCAAGTTTGGCTGCAAGTTTGGGATGGAATCTCTCCTACTTTAACCACATTTGCAATTTTTCTCTGCCCTGGACTTGTTGGAGGATTAGCTGGGTGTGGTCTTGCCCTGAAGGTACTGATTCTTTTGTTTACTTGTAAATCTCCAGGCCTCTCCTTAATCACTTTAGTCTCCTTATGAAAGAGAGACTCTCCTTCACATGCCTTGGCCCCACATTTAATCTTCCTAGTGTACTTTTCAGATCCAAACTGTACATTCTGCATTTCCTTCTGCCCCATTTGCTCCTTTTCACTGTATATCTGTATAATATTCACCATTAAAAGCCATGCCACCATTTCTACACTAGGCTGTTTTGAAATATCCTCCACCAAAGACATTAGTCCATTTCTTTTCAACTTAGCATCAGGCAAGCATTTGGGCTGTGGGCAAACTGCTGCCAGACTCTATCAAAATATCCCAGTTGCTGCCTAAGTCTATATTTTCCTCTGGAACTACATTTTTTGCAGCCATGCTTTCTTTCAGGCTTCTACTAGAATGGCCCTTAAGCTCTGCTTACAGTAGTCAACAGAGCCTTTCTAGTCCAAACAATCAAAGTCTTCCACATTTCTCCAAACATCCACTGGGTCAGGTTCTTCACAGTGCAACAGCCCACTCTCTGATACCAAATTAATGTATTAGTACATTTTCTGTTGCTGTGAGTAAACACCATGACCAAGTGAACCTTATAAAAGGAAGAGTTTATTTGAGAAGCGTAATATGGGACGGTTCCAGGGAATTAGACCGTTGTGGCGGGAGGCATTGGTGGCTGGGTCTGGAGCAGCAAAGCCGAGGGTCACATCTCGCAAGAAGCACAGGAAACCAGGAGAGAGCAACGTAGACCCCGAGGCTTGTTAAACTCACTAAGCCTGCCCCCAATAACGTACTTCCTCTAGCACGGCCACACCTTCTAAGACCTCCAAAAACAGTGCCACCAACTGGAGACAAATGTCTGAATACTTACAGCCTATGGGGGACACTCATTCAAACCACCACAAGGCCCTTAGCCCATCTTTTTATTGGGTCATTTCTTTTCTTGTTTCTTAGTTTTTTGAGTTCTTCATTCATTCTAGATATTAATCCTCTGTCAAATGTGTAGCACGTGAAGATTTTCTCCTACTCAGTGGGTTTCCTCTTCATTCCCTTGGTTGTTTCTTTTTCTATACAGAAGCTTTTTAGTTTAATGAGGTCCCACTTATTGAATGTTGACCTTAATGCCTGAGCAACTGATGTCCAATTTACAAAGTTCTTTCCTATGCCTATATCTTGGAGGGCTATGTTTTCAACTAAGTTTCAGAGTTTAAGGTTTCATATTGTGTCTTTGGTCCTTTTGGACTTTTGTGACTTTTGTGCATGGTGAAAGATAAGGGTCCAATTTCATTCTTCTACAGGTGGAGATCCAGTTTTGCCAACACCATTTGTTGAAGATGCTGTCTTTTCTCCATTGTGTGTTGTTGGCACCATTGTCAAATATCAGGCAGCTGAAATCGCATTTGGGTCTTCAATTATGTTCCATTGATCTGTGTGCCTGTTTCTGTCCCATTACCATGCTGTTTTATGACTATAGCTCTGTAATATAATCTGAGATTTGATATGGTCATCCTCCCAGTGTTGTTCTTTTTCCCCAAGATTGCTTTGGCTATCTGGGGGTCTTTCAAGTTTCCACATGAATTTTAGAATACATTTTTCTATTTCTGTGTAGAATGTCATGGTATTTTTATTTGTATTGCATTGACTCTATAAATTTCTTTTGGTAGGACAGTTATTTTCACTATGTGGATTCTACCAGTCCATGAGCATGGGAGATCTTTCCATTTTCTTGTATTTTCTTTTATCTCTTTCCTCAGAGATTTAAAGTTTTTATTGAAGAGGTATTTAATATCTTTGGTTAGGTTTACTTCTAGATATTTTTAGGCTATTGTGAACAAAAGTGTTTCCCTGAATTCTTTCTCTGTTTGTTTGTTATTTGTATATAAAAAGGCTACAAATTTTTGTACATTGATTTTGTTTTTTTGTTGTTGTTGTTTTTTTATTTTTCTCTATGTATATGAATGTACTGTCTGCATGCAGGTCTGTGCACCCGTGTGCCGCGGAGGTCAGAAGAGGGTGTCAGATTCCCCTGGAACTGGAGTTCTCCTGGAATTGGAGTTTCAGATGGTTCTCAGCCACCATGTGGGTGCTGGGGATCGAACCCGGGTCCTCTGCAAGAGCAGTCGGTGCTCTTAACCACTAGGCCATCTCTCCAGCCCTGTACATTGATTTTGTAATCTGCCACTGCTGAGAGTGTTAATCATTTCTAGAATTTCTGGTGGAATTTTTGGGATCTTACATAGAATATCTTATCACCTGTAAATAGGAATAAACTTGATCTCTTCCAATTAATACCCCCATCAATTTCCTTGTCTTGTCTTATTGCTCTAGCCAGAGTTTCAAGCACTATATTGAAAATGAGTGGAGATAGTGGACACTCCTGTTTGCTTCCTGATTTTAATGGGAACTTCAAGCTTTTTTTCCATTTAGAATTAGGTTGGCTATGGGTTTGTTGTATATAACCATAATTACATTGAGGTATGTTCCATCTAGTCCAATTCCTTTTAGTAATTTTTATACTGAATACATATTGGATTTTGTGAAAGGCCTTTTGTGACTTATTAAGTGTATTGACTTATGTATATTGAACCATGCTTGCATCTCTAGAATAAAGCCTACTTGATCACAGTGGACAATTTTTGATGTGTGTCTGTATGTGACTTGTATTTTGTGAGAATTTTTGCATCTATGTTCATTAAGGATATGGGTCTATGCATTTCTTTTTTGTTGTGTCTTCCCTTGGTTTAAGTATTAAAGTAATACTGATAACATAGAAAGAGTCTGGAGTTCTCCCTCTGTTTATGTCTCTTTTTTTAGCTTTGTATGATTTATTTTGCAGAAGTTTATTACAATGTACAACAGGCTCCAGAACAACACTTCATTCTAGCTATAGGTGGCAAAAGATGTTATGGAAGGGAATCCTGATGTTTAAATAGGAACGGAAGAGGGTCACCATCATCTCAGGGATAATAAAGAACCTCCTTTTTGCCAGATTTCTTAATTTCACCTGTGGCCAGGGGGCCCCTCCCCTCGGCCTTCGCTTTTAGCTCCTCGAGTTTCTTCTGCTCTTCTTTCTGTTTTTGCTTGAAAGCCTTATCTTCCTCATCCCCAGACCCTGATGCTAAGCCCTGTTTCTGTCTTTTTTTGAATAGGTTAAATAGTATTGGTTGTATATCCTCTTTGCCTGATAAAATTCTGTGAATCTATCTGGAGTTGGGGTCTTTTTTTAGTCGGGAGGCTTTGCATTACTCTTTCAATTTCCTTATTTGTTGTGGGTCTGTTTAAGCTGTTGCTCTCCCCTTGGTCTATGTTTGGTAGTTTCCATGAATTTATAAATTCATCTATTTCTTTTAGATTTTCAAATTTAATAGAGTATAGGTGTTTTTTGTTGTTGTTGTTTTGTTTTGTTTTGTTTTGTTGGTCTCCCTGAAGCCCCAGCTGTCCTGGAACTAACTCTGTAGACCAGGCTGGCCTTGAACTCACAAAGATCTGCCTGCCTCTGCCTCCCAAAGTGTTAGGATTAAAGGTGTGTGCCACCACACCTGGGCCTAGAGTATAGGTTTTTAAAGTATTCCCTTATAATGTTCTTTTTGGTGTCTGTTGTGATGTTTTCCCCTTTTGTCTCTGATTTTGTTAATTTTGATTTGCTCTTTCTTTCTTTGGTTAACTTGGCTAGGTATCTGACTATCATGTTTATCTTTTCAAAGAACCAGCTCTTAGATTTATTGATTCTTTTTATTGTTTTGCTTCTATTTCATTCATTTTTGTTGTGATTTTTTTTGTTGTTGTTGTTACTTCTTCTCATCTGCTTGGTCTAGATATGATTTGTTCTTGCCTTTCCAGATACCTGAGTTGTAACATTAAGCCATTTCTTAGTGTTCTTTCTGATTTTTTAATGTAGGTGCTTAGAGCCATAAACTTCCCACTTAGGACAGCTTTTAATGTGTCCCAGAGAATTTGCTCTGCTGTATTAGCATTTTCATTTAGTTACAGAAATACTTTTATAACTTTCTTAATTTCTTCTTTGATCCATTCATCATTCAGGGGTGTGTTGTTTAATCTCCATGAGTTTGTGTAATTAGTAGAGCTTCTTTTGCTGTTGACTTTAGGCTATATTGAAATTCTTCCAATTTTTTTGGCAAGTTTTCTTTTGTGCCTGAATATGTGGTCAATTTTAGAGAAACTTCCATGGGATGCTTATTAGAATGTGTATTCTTTGGTGTTTGGGTATAATATTCTGTAGATGTCTGTTAAGTTCATTTGATGTATAATATTTGGGGGGAGGTATTTTTGAGACAGGGTCTCACTATAGCCCCTGCTGGCCTGGAGCTCACTGTGTAGACCAGGCCGGTCTTGAACTCACAGAGATCTGACTGCCTGTGCCTCCCAAGTGCTAGGATTAAAGGTATGTGTGTGCCACCACACCCACCTTAAAGATGGTTCTTAGCCGCCATGTGGGTACTGGGAATCTAACCCAGGTCTGTGTCTTTTGACTAAGGAGTTGAGGCCATTGATATTTAAAGTTATTGAAAGCTGTGTATTATTTAGTGTCATTTTAATATCTGTTTATGTTCTTGGTCTGGTTTTATGTTTCCATTTTCATACCTTCATTTGTTTTTCTTCTGTAGCTTCTTGGGCATGGTCCTTCCTTTCTTCAGTCCTATGTATTGTTTCAAGTATTCTCTGTAGGGCTGTTTTTTGTAGCTGTTTTTTTCTTTAAGCCTATTATTTTGTGGAATATTTTTCTTTCCACTTCAACTATGATGGTTTTGCTGGGTATAATATTCTGGGTTGGCATCTATGATCATTTAGAACTTAGAATACTTTGCTCCAGGTTCTTATGTCTTTTATGGTTTGCATTGAAAAGTGAGCTGTAATTTTGATGGGTTTTTTATATGTAACTTTTTTCTCTTGCAGTTTTCAGTATTCTCTCTTTGTTCTGTACATTTTCTGTTTTTAGTATGATATACCATGGGGCATTTCTGGTCTGGCCCTGTGTATTTGGTGTACCATGTGTGTCTTTCCTTTAATTTAGGGACATTGTCTTCTATAATCCTGTTGAAGTTCTGATCAATGCCACTAACCTGGGATTCTTCTCCTTTCTCTATGCCTATGATACATAAGTTTGATTTTTCATAGTGTTCCATATTTCCTGCATATTCCATTCCTTTTTTATTTTTCATATTCTTTGCTTAAGTACTCTAGTTCTTCAACTTTATCATCCAGTCTCGATATTCTGTTTTCCATTTCATTCATTCTGTTGGTAAGGCTTTTTCTCTTCTTTTCAAATTGGCTTATTGAGTTTTTCAATTCCATCTTCATTTCAGCCTAGGTTTTCTTCAATATTTCTATCCTTTTCATTAATTCATTTAAAAATTTTTTTATTTTATTTTTTGTATGTGTATGAATGTACTGTCTGCATGTAGATTTGTGCACCCATGTCATGCAATACCAAGGAGGTCAGAAGAGGGCGTCAGATTCCTCTAGAACTGGAGATAAAGACGGTTCTCAGCCACCATGTGGGTGCTGGGGATCGAACCTGGGTCCTCTGCAAGAGCAGTTGGCACTCTTAACCACTAGGCCATCTCTCCAGCCCCATTAATTCATTTTTTAAATCTTGAATTGCCTTTGTCGTTTCATTTATCTGTATATTTGTATTTTCTTGGGCTACCGTCAGAAATTTAGCCTTATCCTCTTTAAGTTCTTTGAATTGTTTGTGTGTCCTTTAAATTCATTTAAGTTTTTGATTGTTCTTTTAAATTCTGTGTCTTAGAGTTCCTCTGGGTAATTCTTTTTTTCCAATTTTTTATTTTTATTTTTTAACAATAAGTAATAAGTTATGAGTACAAGCATCCTTCATGTAAAACCAATTTGCAAGCAGCTATGCCCAAACCCACACAGCCCAAGTCTCCCCCCATCCAGCTGGTGGGGCTTATGTGTACAATCATGTTGATCAAATAAATGTTCAGACTATGTTGCTGTAGTTTCGCCATTCACCCCAATCGCAGCCCTTACATTCTACCATGTCCCCTCTTCCGCAGATTGTTCCCTGGGCTTAGAAAAGGGGCACTGGTGGACAAGAAGCAAAACAGTCTACTTTCTCTGAGATGTCGTTTTGGACTCTGATCAGTTCTGGCTGTTTCCTTTCATGGGTTGACAGTTTGTCCAGGAATAAGCTTTCAATCCTACTAATGAAGCACAAGCAATTAGATATATAGGTATTTAAACAGTACTAATTATTATGGTAGGTTACTTTGGTATAGACACAGATGTTTGGATGGTATGCTAATCCATGAATTATATATTAATTTCTGTAAAAGAGTATAACAAAGGTTACTGTGGCTTATACTTGCTCCTTGTTTTTTATTTTTTTTTTTTTTTTGGCTTTCGAGACAGGGTTCCCTAAGAGCCCCAGCTGTCCTGGAGTAACTTCTCCTAACTACTAGAGGATATAAGCTTGTGGGCATCAGCCATGAATTAATTATTCCTCCAAGGAGAAAGCTAATAGCCATTAGATATGGGATATACAGACATGTGGCTGCGAATGCTGCACAGTATTTCCAAGCAGGTGAGGTTGGTAGCAGAGGCTAACCGGAGGATTCTTGCTTGACTCAAGGGAGACCAATTTTTGCTTGATTGGTTTTAGTGGCCTTTGTAACACTCGCTGGCATCCAGAGACCAACTGTAACACTTGCAAGTGCAGTCTCAATAAATCTTTCCACATGCGTGCATCAGTTATTCGACAGCAGGGCCTTACCACCTCTCTCTTTCAGGTATCCCATTTACAGGCAAGAAGCATTATACCTTTTGGGGGGGCTTGGATTAACATTGAACAACATTCTCCTTGGTATAATAATCCATTGCTGATATACAATCAAATGTAATAAAGTATATTTATATTAATATATTCTGTATTGATATATTTTTTTGCTTTAAATGCACAGCTTGAAGAGACTTTAGTATTATATTTGGACTCTGAATAGAGAATAATCCTTTTCACATTCCTATGGTCTAGTAGTCAATTAAAGAAAGCAGTTATACTGAGGTTTGTAAGAGATGAACTCTATAAGAGTCCAGCTCGAGCCGGGTGTGGTGGCACAACGCCTTTAATCCTAGCACTTGGGAGGCAAGGCAGAGGCGGATCTTTGGTGAGTTCAAGGCCAGCCTGTCTATAGTGAGTTCCAGGACAAGCTGGGGCTACAGGGGAAGGACCTGTCTCGAAAAGACAAAAAAAAAAAATCAGCTCTAAGTTATGGTTAGAGAATGACTTCATTACCATCATGTATTTTCCTTTGGTCAATGAAATGAGGTAAGAAGGGTTCTCTCATATAAAACTTTGCGGCCCCTAGAAGGTAAATTTCATTAGGAACGCATTATAAACAATTGTTACAAACAGGAGCCACAGAGATGTTTGATTCTGTAGCAGTTTGAGGCTTTCCTTCCTTTTAATGCTTAGATGGGCCAAACTTTCTGCTGGTATTTCTTGGTACACCCTGCACAATGCAAAGCGGTATCTTTCCTTTCTCAGCCACTAAGTTGGTAACGTTTTGACCCTGTGGGAACATACACAAATCTTTCCCAGAGTTTAGTTTTAAGATTGAAATTGAAAAATTTGACAAAAGATTTAATATGATAACTGTACCCCCCTTTTTTTTAATTTTAGGTTTCATTTGTTGACCCATGCGTCCAAAAAGGCAGTTGTATAAACAAACATATAGGCAGGATCAAGGTGTAATTTCATTACATGTACCCAAGCTGTTTTGGGGTGACGGTATGTTGTTAATTTGGGAAGCAAGCTTAATTCCTTAAGTTAAATTGTCCTACAAAAAAAGGGTAAAAGAGAGATGTAAGATGATATTGTATAACACAGAAATTATAGAGGACGTTTGTATATGTTAATCCCAAGGTTATTGCTCTACTGATTTTTTTTTTCTGTAATGGGTATGAATGTAACTGTCTGCATGCAAGTCTGTGCAACCCGTTGGCTGCAAAATGCACGCGGAGGTCAGAAGAGGGTCCGGATTCCCCTGGAACTGGAGCTCTCCTGGAATTGGAAGTTTCAGACGGTTCTCAGCCCCGCCATGTGGGTGTGGGGATCGAACCCGGGCCCTCTGTAAGAGCGGTCGGCCTCTTAACCGCTAGGATCCTCTCCAGCCCTGCTCTACTGATTTTAAGTAAAACAACTGGTGAAACAACAATATTTTTTTCCCACTTAACTTAGATGTAATTATTTTTTTTATTAAAACCTTTAAACAAATGCTGTTTAATATACATAATCTTACTTTTACTGAGTCCTACAATACCACCATGTAGTTTTTAGATAGAGTTTGGGCAAATTGGGATACCTGTTAAACAAACGCCTCAATTAAAATATACATGAATCGAATTGAATAAAGACCCGTGTCCCTCTCCCACCCCTCCCACCCCTCAGTTTCACCATTTCAGATCAGTTTTTTGATGCAGATCCGTTCTTGTGTTGTATCCTTTCCAATATGCATATCTCACCCACAAGAATAGGTACAACTGGGTTTTGATGCTAGCATCCACAGAGGAAGGATACCATTCAGCATGTGGTTTTTTCTGGGACTGTGTTACTACTTTACTTAGCATAATCCTTCGCTAGTTCCACCCATTTAACTGAAAAGTTTATGAGGTTAGCTTTCTTTACTGCTGCATAGAAAAACCATTGTATAGATGGACCACATTTCTCGTAAAACCACTCGTCAGTTGAGGGGCTTTAGGAGGTTGGGTTCCAGCTTTGTGTTATTGTGAACAGAGCTGGCCAATAAATATAGCTGTGCATGTAACTCTGCGGTGAGGTGAAGTTTGAGGGTAAAACATGGCCCATTAGGAGGGGTATGGCTGGGTCGGGTGGCAAGTTCATTCCAAGTCTTCCAAGGGTTCTCCACACTGCTTTCCATAGTGGCTGTACGAGTTTACATTCCCACCAGCAGTGGATGAGTGTTCCCCTTTCCCCACAACCTCTCCAGCACTTGGTATCATTTGTTTTCTTGATCCTAGCCAGTCTTATTGGAGTAAGATGATATCTTAAAGTGGTTTTGATTTGCATTTCCTTAATGATTAGTGATGTTGAACAGTTCTTGAGGTGTTTCTCAGACATCTCTAATTCCTCACTTGTGAAGTCTCTGTTCAGTTCTTTGCTCCATCTATTGAGTGGGTCATTTGTTTTCTTTTTTCTTTGTTTTTTGAGTAGTTTATATATTCTGGAAATCAATGCTTTGTCAGATGTATCTGCAGTGAAGGTTTCCTCCCACTCTGTGGGATTTCTCTTCACTTCCTTGATTGTTTCTTTTGATGTACAGAAGCTTTTGAGTTTGATGAGGTCCCATTTGTCAATTGTCGACCTTAATCCTTGTGCAGCTGCTGTCTGATTTAGGAAGTCTTTTCTTATGCCTAGGTCTTGTAGTATGCTGCCAAGTTTTTCTTCTATCGCCTCCAGAGTTTTGGGTTTCACGTTGAGGTCTTTGATCCATTTGGAGTTGACTTTTGTCCAGGGCAAGAGGTAAGGGTTTAATTTCATTCCTCTACAAGTGGTGATCCAGTTTTGCCAACACCACTTGCTGAAGATGCTGTCTTTTCTCCATTGTGTCTTCTTGGCCCCTTTGTAGAATATGAGGTGGCTGAAATTGTATGTGCTCAGGTTTGGATCTTCAGTTTTATTCCATTGGTCAACTGGTCTGTTTTATACCAGTACCAGGCTGTTTTTATGACTATAGCCCTGAGTATAATTTGAAGTCTGGTATAGAGATCCCCCCTGTATTGCTCTTTTCACTCAGGGTTGCTTTGGCTATTCAGGGTCTTTTGTTTTTCCAAATGACATTAGGGATTTTTTTCCAAGCCTGTGAAGAAACTCTTGGGGATTTTAATTGGAATTGCATTAAATCTATACAAGAGTTTGGGTAGAATGGACATTTATTTTTACTATGTTTATTTTCCCAATCCATGAACATGGGAGGTTTTTCCCTCTTCTGATGTCTTCTTCAATTTCCTTCATCAGGGGGTTAAATTTTCATTGTAGAGATCTTTGGTGTCTTTGGTTAGGTTTGTTCCTAGGTATTTTATTGTTTTTCAGGTTATTTTGAGTGGGAAGGTCTCCTTGTATTCCTTCTTCAGTTGCTTGTTGTTGGTGTAAAGAAAGGCCACTGATTTTTCTACATTTATTTTATATCCTGCCACTTTACTGAAGCTCTTAATCATTTCTAGGAGTTTTCTGGTGGAGTTCTTAGCATCCCTTAAGTAAACGATCATATCATCAGCAAAAAGGGATAGCTTGACTTCCTCTTTTCCAATTAGAACTCCTTTAATTTCCTTTTCTTGCCTTATTACACTAGCAAGCATTTCAAGCACTATATTGAAATGGAATGGTGACAGAGGGCAGCCTTGCCGAGTTCCTACCTTTAAGGGGAATGCTTCTGTTGTTTCCCCATTTAGGATGATATTGGCTGTGGTTTTCCTGTATATGGCTTTGATTACATTGAGGAGTGATCCTTCCAATCCAATTCCCTCTAGGACTTTAAGAATGAAGGGATGCTGGATTTTATCAAAGGCTTTTTCCGAGTCAACTGAGATGATTGGTTTTTGTCTTTTAGTTCATTTATATGTTTGATGATATTTATTGATTTTTGTATATTGAACCATCCCTGCATTTCTGGAATGAATCTTTTTGATGGGGATCTGTATAGGAGTGGCAAGTATTTTATTTAGAATTTTTGCATGTGTGTTCATTAAGGAGATGGGTCTATAGTTCTCCTTTTTGGTTGTATCTTTTCCTGGTTTTGGTAATAGAGTGATGCTGACTTCATAGAAGGATTCTGGGAGAACTCCCTCCGTTTGTATCCTTCTAAACAACTTGAGTAGTAATGGTTATAAGTCTTTTTGAAGTATTTTATAGAATTCTGCCGTGAAACCATCTGGGCCTGGGCTTTTCTAGGTTGGGAGGCTTCTTATTACATCTTCAATTTCTTCATATATTATTGGTCTATTTAAGCTGTTGATCTCTTCTTGGTTGTGCTTTGGTGATTCCCAGGATTTCAGATATTCATCCATTTCTTTTAGGTTTTCAAACTTAGTAGAGTATTGGTTTTTGAAGTATTCCCATTTGTCTGTTGTGATATTTCCCCCTTTCATCACAGATTCTATTGATTTGGAGTTGTTCCTTCTTTCTTTTCATTAACTGGGCTAGAGGTCTGTCTATCTTGTTTATTCTCTCAAAGAACCAACTTTTGGATTCATTGATTTTTTGTATGGTTTTCTTTGTTTCTATTTCATTGATCTCTGCTCTGATTTTTGTTATTTCTTCTTGTCTGCTCCGTTTAGGGTTCATTTGTTGTTGTCTCTCAAGTATTTTTAGCTGCAGTGTTAGATCGTTCACTTGTGCTCTTTCTGTTTTTTTAATGTGGGCACTTAGAGCTATAAACTTCCCTCTTAGGATTGCTTTAAGAGTGTCCCATAGATTTTGCTGTGTTGTTTTATCATTGTCATTCAGTTCCAGGAATGTTTTTATTTCTTTTTTTATTTCTTCCTTGACCCACTCATTATTCAGGAGAGTGTTGTTTAGTCTCCATGTGTTCCTGTAGGTTGTAGGGTTTATTCTGGTGTTGATATTGAGTTTTATTGCACTGTGGTCTGATAGAATGCATGAGATTATTTCAACCTTTTTATATTTGTTGAGTTTTTCCCTGTGTCCCAGTATATGGTCTATTTTGGAGAATGTTCCATGAGGTGCTGAGTAGAAAGTGTATTCTCTGGTGTTTGGGTGAAATATTCGGTAGATGTCTGTGAGGTCCATTTGGTGTATTGTGTCATTTAGTTCAGATGTCTCTCTGTTTATCCTTTGTCCTGTTGATCTGTCTAGAGGACTTAATGGGGTATTGAAGTCCCCTAGTATTAGTGTGCTGGGGTTAATCTGTGCCTTGAGATCCTGAAGAATTGTCTTTATAAAGTTTGGTGCACTGATGTTTGGTGCATATATATTTATGATTGTGAAATCTTCATCGTCAATTGTTCCTTTAATAAGGATGTAATGGCCCTCTTTGTCTCTTTTGATTTCTTTTGCTTTGAAGTCTATTTTGTCTGATATTAGAATAGCCACACCCGCTTTCTTTTTGGTACCATTTGCTTGGAATACTTTCTTCCATCCCTTCACCTTAAGTTGGTGCCTATCCTTGAAATTGAGATGGGTTTCTTGTAGACAGCATATAGATGGGTTTTGTTTCCTAATCCATTCTCCCAGTCTATGCCTTTTGATTGGGGAGTTTAGCCCATTAATATTTAAGGTTACAATTGAAAGATGGATGTTGCTTCCTTTCACTTTATTATCCATTTGGACTTCTAGCCTTTGATTTTGCTCCTATGGTTATGTTTTTGTTAGTTTCTTTTCCTAGGTGTTTGAGGATTGTTGCTCCTCTCTTCTGCCCTTTGAATTGCTTCAAGTATTTTATGAAGAGTTGGTTTTCCAGACATGTATTCCATCATCTTGTTTATGTCATGGAAGATTTTTCTCTCTCCTTCAAGTATAGTCGACATTTTTGCTGGGTAAAGTATTCTGGGTTGGCATCCATAGTCCCTTAACACAGGGAATGCTTTGCTCCATGTTCTTCTTGCTTTCATGGTTTGAGGCGAGAAGTCAGTTGTAATTCTGATGGGTTTCCCTTTGTATGTGACTTGTTTTTCTTTTGTGGCCCTCAGAATTTTGTCTTTGTTTTGGGCATCTAGCATTTTAACTATGATATGGCGTGGGGTGTTTCTTTTCTGATCTTGTCTATTTGGGGTCCTATGTGCTTCTTGTATTTGTATGGGTTTGTCTATTTTTAGTTTGGGGAAATTTTCATCTATTATTCTGTTGAAGATCTGATCAATACTATTCTCTTGAGATTCTTCTCCTTCCTCTATTCCTATGATGTGGAGGTTTGATCTTTTCATAGTGTCCCATATTTCCTGGTTGTTCCACTTTTGTGTATTTTTAAATTTTTCATAATCTTTATTTGAGCTTTTTAGTTGCTCTGTGTTATCTTCCAGGTCTGATATTCTTTGTTCTGCTTCCTCCATTCTATTTCTGAGGCTTTTTCCTTTCCTTTCTTCTTGATTGGATGAGTGTTCTATTTCCTTTTTCATTTCATCCTGTGATTTCTTTAGTATTTCCATTTCTTTTTTGAGTTTCTCCATCTCTTCTTGGTGCTCCTTACTTCACTGGTTGGCTTCCTTTTTCAGTGTTTCTACTTCCTTCCAGAGTTTGTTTTTTTTCTCCCTCTAGTTCTTTCTGGAGTTTGTCAGTCTGTTCCTTAGTTCTTTCTGAAGTTTGTCATTGTCCCCCCCTAGGTCCTTTTTGAGTTTTTCATTCTCTCTCCTTCGTTCTCTGACTTCTTCTTTATTTTCTTTAATTTCTCTTCAGAGGTCTGCAATTATTCCTCTAAGATCTGTTTCTTGGGTCACCTCCAGGGGGATCCCACTGTAGCAATCTCCTACAGGGTTGGTAGAGCTTGGTGCAGAATTATCCTACACCTTTCCCATGTTATCCCTTCTCCATATCCCTGGCATGAGGTTCCCCCCCCCTTCTTTTTTTGCCTGTATTCCGATGCCAATCACAAATGTCTTTTCACTCTGTTAGAGGCTGGTTTTGCTTGCCTCCTTCCAATGCTTTCTTTTTTCCTCCTCCTTGTTTATGGAGTATTGACTTGTCTAGGTTTCAGGCTTTCGATTTTGTTTATACATTGGATATTGGAAGTCTAAGTCACTCTTCCCTTCCTGTTCTGAAGGTTCTCCAAAAAAAATCCACTTGGATACTCTCTCATCAATTCCAGTTGCGGGGGGAGGGCTATATGCCTGACTTAGCCCGCCCCGGCACCTGTCTGGAGTGAGTTCCGGGCTCCTGTGCTTCAGGAGCACCCCACACAAAGACACAATGGCACCAAACCCACCCAGCACCGGCTGCAAAGGCGAAGGGCGGCCGTAATTCTTATTATAGAACACTTGCATAGGACCGTTAGGATTTTGTGGGGACATGTTACTTTGGTTTTTCATATTTGTTGTGGTCCGGGTATGTAAATTTCTTTTTGTTGCTTGTGTGTATGATAAGAAATTCAAGCCTGCTTTTATTGAAGTTTGATTCTGTTTATATTGCTCATGTAGCTTGGTTGCCTTCTGATCCAGTATGAATAATTGGTCTGGCATCAGGTTCTTTCTTTCGATTTTTTATTGGAGGGACTTGATGGATCCAGGAAGGTCGGGTGGGAACTCTCTAGGAGGGTGAAGGAGCCTAGACCCATATTAAGGCGATGGATATCAGTTAGACTGGTTCTAATTAGCTAAGCAAAGAAAGCATGATCCGTGGAGTCAAGCAACTAGGGCCGGTATCAAAGTAGGGGAATGGTGACCTCTCCTAGCTGGTCGGGCACTTTCCAACAGCCTCAGGAGGGGACCATAGCCTCAGAAAAGCTGCTGTTGAAAACAGAATGAGCTGCTTCTTACTAGCTAGCAGAGAAGGCCTGTGCTCTGGAATAGTGAGAGCAGAGATGATCCCAGAACAGGGGGGATGACTGGGGCAGGATTTGGGTGACTTACCCTGGCTAGTCAGGCATTCTTAGGTAGCAGGACCGGCCCCAAACCCAAGGAGAGCTGATGGGAGCAGAATGCTGTTTTCTTTGTTTTGTGCTTACATATTCGTGGGGAGTGTTGTATCTATGAAGTTCTTATTGTCACCAAATTTTGGAGATGTTCATGTTTTTTTCTTCAAAAATTTTTCATATATGGTCTCACATTATAGTCTAGGCTAACCTGGAACTTCAAGATGGAAGTTCCAGGTTAGAATAGGGGAGACATGACAAATATTTCCACACCCCATCTTGATAGTTCCACACCCCATCTTGAAATATTTGTCATGTCTCCCCTATTCTTTCCTCCCCTGAGAACTCCACCTATGCTGCCTTAAATCATCCTGAAGGTTTGTGTGTGTGTGTGTGTGTGTGTGTGTGTGTGTGTGTATGAGTGTACTGTCTGGATGTAAGTAGGTGCACCCATGTCGTGCAATGCTGTGGAAGTCAGAAGAAGGTATAGGATTCCCTGGAACTAGAGTTAAAGATGGTTCTTAGTTGCCATGTGGGTGCTGGGAATTGAATCCGGGTCCTCAGCAGGAGCAGTCGGTGCTCTTAACCACTGAGCCATCTCTCCAGTCCCTATCATGCAGTTTTTTTTAACACTGTAGCTGTGTCAGACTCTTTGTATATTCCCTGTCTCTGCTTAATCTTCTGAATACATGTGTTCAGTTCTAATAACTATTTTAGAATCCCTGTTTACTTACAGTTTCTGTGTCCTTTCTAGGTGGTTTCGAAGGAACAATTTACCTCCTCGTTATGGGTCATTATGCGTCATCTTTCCTGCTTCTTTATCTGCATGTAATTTTGTATTGGTTGGCAGAAATTGTGACATTTACTCCTGTAGGTCTAGAGGTTTCAGTGTTCCTATATTCCTGGACTTTGTTCTGGAGTAGCATTGAGTCACCTCAATTGAATTGGTTCCATTTGGGTCTTGCTTTCTAATGGTTTGTTTTATTTTGTTTTTTTGTTGGTTGGTTTTGTTTGGTTTTGTTTGGTTTGGTTTGGTTTGGTTTGGTTTGGTTTGGTTTGGTTTGAGACAGTCTCATGTAGCCCAGGCCAGCCTTGAACTTAAAATGTAGCCAAAGACAATCTGGTCCTCCTGCCTCTACCTCCCAAGGGCTGAAGTTGTAAGCATTTGCCAAAATGCCCATTTGTGTGTATGTGTGTGTGTCGTTGTTATTGTTGTTGTTGTTTTACTGTTTGTTTGGTTGGTTGGTTAGTTTTTATATTTATATGTAAATGGGGAAGGTAAGGACCAACACCCAAAGTTGCTATAGCCTCTATAACATGTTATGGCAGGTGCACACCACACTACCAGAGTAAATCTCACAATTTTTTACGTGTGTGCTTATGATGCATGGGTGCTCATGTGCCAGAGTGAATGTGGAGGTCAGAGGGCAACTTGTGCCAGTTAGTTCTCTCCTTCCACCATGTGCAGATCAAACTCAAGTTGCTAGCCTTGGCAACAAGCACCCTCACCCCCTGAGCCATCCCATCCACTGACCACATACCTGGTTGTATGTGGTGCTGGGGACCAAACCTAGAGCTTTGTGTGTGCTAGGAAAGCACTCTACCAACTGAGCTACATTCCCAGCCTGTATTTTGGGTTGTTTAAATGAATTAATTCTTGGATTAATCATTTCCATTAATGAGGCAAGATTCTCCTGCATCTTTACCAGAGGCCTGTGGATCCTAAAGGTCCTCAGCCTGGCTAGGGGGAACCAGCACTGAAAGGGGTGAAGAGGGGGAGTCTTTTCTTCTTGAAGGAAAGAAGTCAACTGAGAGACACAGACAGTGTAAGCCAAAGTTTATTTAGCAAAGCTAAACAATGCATACACTTCAAAGAAAGACTGAAAAAAAAAAAGAAAGAAAGAAAGACTGGAGTGGGCTGTGCCAAGGTTAGGCAGCAACCCAGCAAGCTGTTTCTTTGCCTGAAGGTGCAGTAAGGACAGTTCAGTATTGTTTGAGCTTGAAATTCCTCGAAGACAGCTAGATATGGTAGTGCATGCCAGTAATCCCAGTACTTAGGAGGCAGAAGCTACATGAGACCCTTTCTCAACAAAAATAAAAGCCAAAACAAAAACACTCTTAAGAGGGGCTGGAGAGATGGCTCAGTGGCTAATAGCACTGGCTGTTGTTTCAGAAGACCCAGGTTCAAATCCCAGAACCTACAAGGAGACTAACAACCGGTGTAACTCCAATTCCAGGGACTCTGATGCCCTCTTCTGTCCTCTGCAGGCATTGCACAACACAGGTGCCCTTATATACATGCAGGCATAACACTCACACACATAAAATAAATATAATAAAATAAATGAATAGCCTGGCATGGTGGCACACACCTTTAATAGTAGGTAGATAGATAGATAGATAGATAGATAGATAGATAGATAGATAGATAGATAGATAGAGAGAGATAGATAGATAGATAGATAGATAGATAGATAGATAGATGATAGATAGCCTGTCATGGTGGCACACACCTTTAATCCCAGTTCTCAGGAGGCAGAGGTAGGCAGATCTCTGTGAGTTCAAGGCCAGCCTGGTCTACAAAGTGAGTTCCAATCATCTGGTGCTAAAAGGAGACCCTGTCTCAAAAAAATAGCAAAGAAATAAATCTTGAGACAATCCTTAGCCAATGACATATAGAAGACAGATACATATCCCAGCTTCACTGTCCCTTGAGAGATCCAATCGATGGTCATTTAACATATTCCTCTGAGAATCCCCAGAGGACCTGAGCTTTAGTCACCCATGGGAGACACCCACTCTGTGCATCCTGGATAGGTTTTCCCCTTTTCCTTCCTGTCTCACTGTGTCTGATCTTTCTCTCTTTTCCTGAGATTGACTGCTAAATAAACCATGTACTATGCACTAATACCTCACTTTCTAGTCTGCTTTCTGGAAGAATACTAATACAAATATATAATATATATGTATCATATATATTAAATTATCCTAGTTAAATGTTCTGGCATTCTCAAATATTGTTTCATATTACAATCAACTGAAGAAGAATACATCACAATCTCTAAGAATGGTAACCTAAAAGTAAATCCAGCTTTAGGAAGAAAAGACTTTATTCAAAAGGATTAGTGCAAGCAATGGGAGGGACTATTGCAATATGATAGGAGGGAGAACATTCCAATCATAATATCTATTCATGGGTGAACCTGGAAATTCAGGGTCATCTTGGCTACATAGTGAGTTCAAGACCTTGTCTCAAAAAAAAAAAAAGAAGTGGATGTAGAGAGAGATGGCTGAGTGGTTAAGAGCACCTGAGTTTGGATCCTAGCACCCATGTCAGATGGTTCAAACCTATCTGTAACTCCAGATCCAGGAAATATGATACTCTCTTCCAGCCTCTGTAGGGACACAAATAAATAAATAAATAATAAATAAATAAATAAATAAATAAATAAATAAATAAAACTATAAAAACAGTAAATTGGGGTTCCCTTGTGAAAACAAGGGCAACTAGGGATTTTTGGAACTCTCTTTTTCTACTTCTACAGTCATAAGCTTGCCTTTGTGTATGTGCACATCTGTGTGCATGTTCATGTGTGTGCTGATATGTTTGTGTAGATATGCATGCACCTGTATACACACACATGTAGAGGTCAAAGGCCAACTTCGGTGTCATTCCTCAGGAACCATCTATCTTGTTTTTCTTGAAACAGGGTCTCTCACCAACATGGAGCTCTAGGCTGCCCAGTAAACCCCAAGGATCTGCTTGTGTCCACTTTCCAAACACTAGGATGATAAATGCATGCTGCTCCCAGCACTCTGGAGGCAGAGGCAGGAGGATCTTTGTGAGTTCAAGGCTAGCCTGGTCTACATAGTGAGTTCCAGGACAGCTGGAGCTACAGGGAGACCTTGTCTCAAAAAGACCAAAATTAAGCCAGGTGTGGCAGCGCACGCCTTTTAATCCTAGCACTCAGGAGGAAAAGGCAGGCGGATCTTTGTGAGTTCAAGGGCAGCCTGGTCTACAGAGCAAGTCCCAGGACAGCTGGGGCTACAGGGAGACCCTGTCTCAAAAAGACCAAAAAAAGAAAAAAAAAAAAAGAAAAAAGAAAAAAAGACCAAAATTAATTAATTAATTCTGCAACACTTAGCTTTGTTTTACAGTTATTCGCGAGCGCGCATGTGTGTGTGTGTGTGTGTGTGTGTGTGTGTGTAGAGATAGGTCAGAGAACAACTTGTAGGAGTTAGTTTTCTCCTTCTATCATGTGGGTCCTGGGAACCTCACTTTGGTAGACTTGGTGGCAAATGCCCCAACCCACTGAGATATCCCACTGGCCTTATCACCCAGCCTTTTAAAACATGGGTTCTGGGATCAAGCTCAGATCTTCATACTTGCAAGGTAAACACTTTAACAACTGAGCCACTTCTCCAGTCCCCAAAGTGTGCCTTTTTTAAAAACTGGGGTTCAGCTGGGCGTGGCAGTGCACGCCTTTAATCCTAGCACTTGGGAGGCAGAGGCAGGCGAATCTTTGTGAGTTCAAGGCCAGCCTGGTCTACAGAGTGAGTTACAGAACAGCTGGGACTACAGGGAGACCCTGTCTTGAAAAGACCAAAAAATGAAAATAAAAAATAAATTAAATAAAAATAAAATAAAAACTATGGGTTCAGCTGGAAACTGGTGGTTTTTCGTGTGCTGATTCCTCCTTTGCCTTCAGTAGGAAACTCATCATCCCTCCAAAACTGCTTGTGGAGATCAAGCAGTGGTCTGCTAAAACCATCTGTTTTTATAGCGTGAATATCTAATGCCTATATTTAGAAGAGTTTCCACCTAAATTCCTCTTCCTGGTGAATTAGGCCAAGCTGATAAATATCTCCATGTTAATCGGGTTTTACGTGAAAATTTAAATATGGAAGATGGGTGGATTTTGATTGGGTGGTGACGTCATCCATTCCCTGTTGCATCTCCTTTCAGACCCATGCTCATGTTTGGGAGTGTGCCCTAGGCCTCTGCTTGATGTTTGGGCACTTACAGTTTAAGGGAAATGTGGATGAGTATATACGCCAGTGTCTGTCAATTTGGCCTTCCTCTGCTGGGAGTAACTTATAAATAACTTGTCATCAGAAAATCAAAGCAATATCTTCAGGTTCCTAAAAGTTAATTCTTATAGTATAATATACTAGAGAGATTATTTATCTAGCATTGAAGTATTCTGTTTGCAAATGTGCCTCTGTCCGCTTTGCACGCAGTATTACCTATGTTTTATTTTCTCTGTGGATGTTTAGAAATTCTTTATACGAAAAAGTAATTGCTGGTTTTAAAATAGACCATGTTAACAAAGTAACTATATTTCTTTTTATGAAATTGCTATTTTTCTATTATGTAAACGGTTCTTAGGTGGCAGATTTTTAAGGAAGTGCTATTTTATTTAAGAGTCTATCCCTGTGTGTGAGAGAGACCCAGGAGGGCGCTCCCTGGCTTTAAAGCCTTTATCCCTGCCCCATGATCAACTCTGCCCCTTTCATTTCATTTCATAATACATCAGTGTAGACCAACCACAAGATTCATTAACTTTCACAAGGATTCCCCCCCACACACAAATGGACCTTATAAGGTTATATTTTAAAACAACCCCTCAAAAATCAACCAACATCTCTCTGGCCATTTTGTGGCCATAACAACTAGAATTAACCAAAAACCATAGTTTCATTTTGTCTGGCAGGGATGCCTCCCCCCCCCCCGAGAAAGCTTCTCTCCTGTTCACCTGTTTTGCTCCTCTAAAGAAAGATCTATTTTTGTCTAGAACAATCCTGGATTCATCTTGCATATTTTAAAAAGTGCTTGGAAACAGTATATTATACATATGTGTATATGCCATTCCAGAAGTCTTCTGAGGCCTCTGTATTCTGCTGTGTTGAATATTGCATTAGCCTGCACAGTTTATCCATATTTAGGCATTTTGCCCTTCTTTCTGAATAGGTTATTCCTATGATAATTTTCTGAAGAGTTTATCCCCTCCTTCTTCCCTTCCTCCCCGTCC
Organism: Rhizomys pruinosus; assembly: GCA_009823505.1. Classification (NCBI taxonomy): domain Eukaryota; kingdom Metazoa; phylum Chordata; class Mammalia; order Rodentia; family Spalacidae; genus Rhizomys; species Rhizomys pruinosus. The sequence continues at coordinate 1,363,600 of VZQC01008552.1, read as the reverse complement.
CTCCCTTCTCTTCTTCTCCTGTTACTGTTTTTCCTTCTCTTACTGTATTAATGTTTTTGAGAACTTTAACTGATCTCTCTTCAGACCTGTCAGATTCCTCCAATGTGAGCCCATGGCTGGTCTGTTCTTTGGCCCTAAGCTAATGGACTAGGCTTTCATAGCTTCTTCATATCTACACCATGTGACTTTATGTCCCTTAATCTCACGTATTTTGGCTGGACAAGTAGTCCTGACATTATCTCCTCAAGTGCACGAACCTCCTGTTCCTCCGGCTTGTCTTCATGCAGAGGTAGGCTCTCATGGGAAGAGTGTGGACTGCAGGTCACTGGGGCACTGGATGTGGAAGTTGGTGTTCGCTTATGACTTCAAATTGTCTGCTAGGGTTCAGTGAAGGCTGATCCACCTTCTGGGCTCTGTATAGCTGGACTTCTCTCTGTAAAAGAAAAATGAAAGAGGTCATATGCATGTGTACATGTGCAGACACCAGCATGTGGCTGTGGACCTGTGTGCACCTTGGCTCTGTGCACACCGTGGCTCTGTGCGTACCGTGGCTCTGTGCGCACATTGGTTCTATCCTCTCAGATAACTTGATACCATCTAAAGACTTCTTTAGTAAAAAGTGTTAAAATTCAGCCTATTCCTTAAGAGAAAAAGAAGGATACTGGTTGTAAAAAAAAATGTTGTACCTTACGTATCCTACTGAAATGCAGAGTTCTGTTTGTCTCGTTCTAAATTACATCACACCCTCCTGCATCCATTCAGTCAAAATAACAAATATTTCTGCTTTAAACCTAACTTTTCTGGATTCAAGCCTGTACATAAATCTTTTGGAAGTATATGGTAACCTTAAAATTAGTAACTTGAAAATTCGATTTCTTAATCTTTTCTTTTTTTATTAAAATTTTTTATATTATTTATTTATTTATTTATGTATATGAATGTACTGTCTGCATGTAGGTCTGTGCACCCGTGTCGTGCAATGCCGTGGAGGTCAGAAGAGGGTGTCAGATTCCCCTGGAACTGGAGTTCTCCTGGAACTGGAGTTAAAGACGGTTCTCAGCCGCCATGTGGGTGCTAGGGATCGAACCCAGGTCCTCTGCAAGAGCAGTCGGTGCTCTTAACTGCTAGGCTATCTCTCCAGCCCCTTTTAATCTTTTCATACTCTGAGGTAATCTGTATCTGATCAAAAATCGTTTCCCCAAGGTCTTGAGTTTAAAACCAATTTCCTCCCTCATGTCCGTTTCTCACATGCCCACAACTGTTGCTGGAAAAACATTCCCATAATTCTGTGTTTGCCATTGTTTTTTTCCCTCATTATACATGATGTTGGTGTTTAATAATTAGGAGCTTGTAAAATAAAAAGTTCTAATTTTGAGCATTAAAAAAACAACTATGGATTCAGGTGTTCCTTTTCAGTGAGGCTTAAAACAGTTCCAGCTTGCATCTTGCCTCATGTGCTCCTGTAACCATCTAGTCTACAGACAACCCTCACCAAACCTTTAACCCAAAATTTTGGAGTACAGTCTATTCCCAGAGCCTCTTGTGGTACCACCAAAGCAACTGCTGTAATTTTCCCATCTCATACCCTCTAGCTTTAAAATCTGCCCAATTGTTCAGTTACCAAGCTCTCAGAATGGTCTGACTAAAGACCATCTATATTTTGTGTGGGATCAGCGGATGGGATGTTAGTTTTTATCAATTTGACCCAAGTGTAGACATGCCTAGAAATCTTTTTTTACTTTTTACGTATATGAGTATACTGCCTGCATGTAGGTAGGTGCGCCCAGTTCTTGGGGCTGGAGAGATGGCTCAGCGGTTAAGAGCACCGATTGCTCTTGCAGAAGACCCAGGTTCGATCCCCAGCACCCACATGGCAGCTGAAAACCATCTTTAACTCCAGTTCCAGGGGAATCTGACACCCTCTTCTGACCTCCGCGGCATTGCACGACATGGGTGCACCAACCTACATGTAGACAATACATTCATACACATACGAAAATAAATTTTAAAATTTAAAAAAAAAGAAAGGTATCTGAGCAAGCCAGGGGAAACAAGCCAGTAAGCAGTGTTTCTCTGTGGTCTCTGCTTCAGTTCCTGCCTCCAGGTTCCTGTCTTAAGTTCCTGCCCTGACCTTCCTCAGTGATAGACTACAAAGCATAAGCTTAAATAAGCTCTCTTGGCGGGGCATGGTGGAACATTGTGGCATAGAATAGACTTCCTTCCAAATAGACTGGACATGACCATCAGACATCAGAGGTCTCCCAGAGATGGTACTACTCAAAGAGAGGTGGAGCCATGGATCCAGCAATCAATCTCTCTCTCTCTCTCTCTCTCTCTCTCTCTCTCTCTCTCTCTCTCGGCAGTGCCATGTTGTATGGAACTCTTGGGGGTCCTGGCCCAGGGAACATGACAGGGAGCACCAAAATGACCCTCTAAGTGATGATTTCCCCCATTTGCTCTGTAGGGAAACCCATTAAACTCACTATCCTCCCCTAATCGCAACTTTCTGGAGAGTCTGTTCCTCGGTCCATCTTTGGGCCTGTGGGGTGAGGGAGGAGGCAAGGTGCCAAGATGGCTGCCATGCTGTGCCGCTTTTGAGCAAGCCTGCAATCTACTCTCCTGGGAAGGAAAATATTCTGCTGCACATATCTTTCATCTTAGCACTCAGGAGGCAGAAGCAGGTGGATCTCTGTGAGTTCAAAGCCAGACTGATCTACATAGCAAGTTCCAGGCCAACCTGGGCTATACACTGAGACCCTGTCAAATAAATAAACAAATAATAAATGAATAAATAAATAAATAAACATTTTCTATCCCAAGTTGGTTTTGGTCATGGTGTTTATCATAGCACCCAGAAAGCAAACTAGGACAGAGGGCATACACTCTTGAGGAAGAAGAGATGGGGTTCACAGCACAGATTATTTCCAAAGAAATCTATTTGTCTTTCTTCCCTGACACCACTGAGCCACTAGATGACCTGGAACTAGTTCACAGACATAGTTCCTTTTTTAATCTGTACATTATATGTTTTGCACTTATTTGGGGGTTGCATATTAGTCATTGTGATATTCATTGTAAACTTGACCAGATCTAAAACTAAAAGCCAAAACCTTTGGGAATATCTGTGAAAGATTAGATAGAGGTGAGAAGACCCACCCTAAATGTGAGTGGTCCATTTGATGGGCTGACCTGCTGGACTACAGAAAAGAGAAAGCAGCTGAGCACCAGTGTTCATTGCTCTCTGCCTTCTGACTGCAGATCCCCAAGTCCCTGCCATGACCAGTTCTCTGCCATGATGGACTGTATCCCTCAAACGGTGAGCCAAAATTAAGCCTTCTGTTCTTGTCTTCGTCCAGTATTTTTATCACAGCAAAGAGAAAAGTGATTAATCATATTTCTACCCTAGCTCAAACCGAGACAGGAGTTTGTCCATTCAGTATCATTCTTTCAGCCACACTGATGGTACAAGATAGTGTCATTAACTATCTGGGTGCATCTTTACAGATCTATCAATCACTCCTTTAATCTGTCCTAGTCATTTGCTTCAACAATGCTTCAATAAATATTCTTTCCCTGCATTAACTATAAGTACACCTCTACAATGAATTGCTAGAAAAAAAGAATGCTAAGTCACTCTCCAAAGAGATTATATTGATTTACTCTCTCACTCTGAGCATATGATGGTTTTTTCCCCCCACATCGCCTGAACACACCATCTTATTAAACTTTCGGATCATTTCCAATCTGTAGGTGAAAAGTGGCATTCACTCAAACACGCATTTTCTTCATTATGTATGAGGTTAAGGATATTTCCATACAATTTAAACCATTTATTTCCCTTTTTCTACAACATACCTGTTCATGCCCTTTGTTCATTATTTCCCCTGTTGTGTTTTTGGTATATTTCGTATTTATTTCTAAGCACTCTTTGTATTATTAAAGAAATGAGTTCTTTGTCATATGTGTTGCAAATGTATTTTTCTGAAGTGGGCCAGGGCAACCACAAAGAAGGAGGCTAAGGCTGGGGCAGCCCAACTCAGTGGGGTCAGGAGGCAGCTAGCTGTGTTTAGAACTGCACCTCTCACAACTCCTGCCTTCCAAATGTATCTGAGTCCTTATCTTCTCTTTCATAGCAGCTCAGCAATGAAGACCTAATTGAAGTGCCAGAGAAAAGGGTGCGTTGGACTGTCACCATGGAAACTGCCCCTCCCACAGCATTTACCATTCAAAGGTTTCTGCGGGCATTCATGTTCAACAAATTAGCAAAGATTTCCAGACTTGCAGCCTTAATTTTGAATGCAGTTTGAAGGTACTTAGAGGCATAAAGAATATGTGTGGTTTCTGTTGGGAGATTACTAGGAACAGAATTGTCTTCAACTCTAGCTTCTGTGTCAGGAGTGTATTGTGGCTTTTCTGTAATCTTCCCTCCTTCTCCAACCACTGATGGTTGTTTGTCTACAGTGCTCGCTGCTTTCAAGAGTGATTTATATAGTCCAGCAAAAAGCAACAGCTCCTTAAGGATCAACTCTCATCTTGCCTTTAGTGAAAACCCAAGACCAGTGGGAAAATTATGTTATAAAGCTGCGGGGGGGGGGACTCGATACATTTTAGAGACCTGAGGAATTGGTGAAATTGGGAGAGCTTTCACAAGAAATGAAACCTCCGATCTCCACCAGAAGCATCCAGTCAGTGGATAGTGGTGCTCAGGGCTCCGCTGAAGGCAACTAGGATTCCCAGCCCTAATCCCAATGGAAGAAAAGACCACTGGTCTGTCACTTCCTGGGACCATATTCCTGAGACACTGAGTCCTGATCACTGTGGCTTCAGGATTGTACATGCCTTCCAGTATGATCTAAGTTCTATAAGTGATTTTATCTTAGACTGATGTAGCCACATGAATATTAACTATGTTTTTGTTAGGTGAGAGCTCAAAATTACACTTTGATTACATTTACTTGTGGCAGGGGAGGGCAACATGTGAATGCACGGCAGGTGAAGGTCAGAAGACAGTTTACAAAGACAACTCAGTTTTCTCCGTTCGCTATGTATGTTCCAAGGCCTGAACTCTGGTTGCCAGGCTTAGCAATGAGTACCTTTACCAGCGGATCCATCCTGTTGGTCCAAAATTATACCCAATTTTAATAATCTCACCTACTTTGACACATTAGAGTTTGTGGAGTAAAATTCATACCCACTACACTTTTCGATACAGATTTTAGGAAGAGTCAGGTCATACACACCCTGTGCAAAAATTGTGCCACAAATAAAAAGACACATTTGCAGCATAGTTTTTATAATATTGTTATTTTGCTCACTTGGTAAATTTGGTCATCCCTTGTGTCTATGGGTGATTGGTTCCAGGACTCCCTTGGATACCAATGGCACAGTATCTGCACAGATCCTCTGCACAACCTCTCACGTACTCTAAATCATCACTAGGTTACTCCTAATGCCTAAAAATGCAATGCTATGTAAATACTGTATTGTTTAATGAATAATGACAAGAAAGAAACTCTATGTATTAAGGACAAGTGTAACCTTTTTCTTCAGATATTTTTAATCCGAAGTCATTTGAGTGCACAGGTGTGGAGCTCACTGCTGCAGACAGCCAACTGACCTTACAAACACACAAACTGCGCTTTATTTTCTCATAGGTTGTTTTCATGATAAATTATGACATTTTTATGGGAGAAAATTGGTTTCCTGAAGAGGTACTCTGTGATTGTTCATCACTGGGAAGTAAATATTAAGCATTTTAAGGTCTGGCATGTCACACGACAGCCAGTGAATGCCAAAATCCGGGGCAGCCTGGATGGGTCTCTACTGCCCTCCAGTGGAGTGGCTGAACTGAAGCCAGAGTATTTCTGGAATGGGAAATGGACTGGTCTGTGTTCTATCACTGCCAGGCAAACAGCAAGAATGACAAAGGTATTTTCTTCCCAGCGTGTTCAGAAATGTTAACTGCTGAGCATTGCTGACTCTTCATCACTCGTAAGAAAAATTTTCAAAACTGTACTTACTTAAAACAATTCTTGCTGACAAGACAAAAACATACAATTTGACACTTACATCTTCAAGCATCCTCTTATACTCTTTCAGTAGGAGAACCAACTGCACACAAAGACAGGGACAGTGGGGGACACTGTATTTATCAAATGGGCAAGATACAAAAAAATCTAAAAGCAGTATCAAAGATCTACCTTTTCTGTTGTATATTTGTACACTGAACTGGCTGAAGCTTCCAGAAATACTAGTCCAAAAAAATTACAGTGGGCGTGAATTTTTAGTCCACAAAGTCTGATGATGTCTCAAATTCAGTTTTATTTTACATTATTGAAGTTACTTATCCAGTTGGGCTTGGTGGTGCACCCCTTTAGTCTCAGGACTTGGGAGGCAGAAGCAGGTGGATCTCTGTGAGTTCCAGGCCAGCTGGGGCTACAGGGAGACTCTGTCTCAAAATAGAAACACACGAAAAAAGAAATTACTTATGCAATCTTGCTTTACCTCTGCACCATTCTTTAATGATGGTCTCACAGTCTATTATATGTCACAGTACTTGGTTTCTTGCTTGAAGAGCCTTACGTTTAAGGAACTGACAGTTTCTCAGTCTCTCCATGAATCTGATTGATAGTCATGTTAGGTCTGTACTAAACTGTTTATTTGGCTAAATGAGTCCTAAAGTGCTATTTTTAAAATCCTTCTTTGAAATACCCAAAAAATAATCACTGGGAGAAGTGGTCATTGTAAACCATAGTTCTAGATGGTTGGATGTTTTTATCATTTATTTATCGTGGTACTGAGATGGAATCTAGGGCCTCACACAAGCTATGCAAGCACTCTATCAAGTGAGCTACATTCCCAGTTCATAATTTTAGGGGGGATGATTTTTTGATAAGCACTTACTAGGTCAAACATATATGCTAAACACTATATGAGCATTTTTAATAGAATATCTATTTATTCTTAACAATTGCATACCTGTAAACTATCCACCTTAATCATATGCACTACCAACTCCCCCCGCTTCCCTCCAGGAACTCTCCAACTCCTTCCTCTCATTTCCCTGGTAACCCCATCACCCCCCACTTTGTTTTCTCCTCTCTTTCTTTGTTAATAGCCCTGAGTCCTATTAGCTCTGCCTGTTGGGATGCTGACTGATCTTGTTGACTTGAGCGTGTGCAGGTCCACAGCTGCAGTGAGTACACTGGTCAATGGCCATGTTATGTCCTAAAGACAGCATTTCACAGCACTCCTCCCCACCCTCTGGCTCTTGCATTCTTCTGGCCCCTCTTCCTCAACGTCCCCTGAGCCTTGGGGCAGGAGTTGATATAGATGTCCCATTCAGGGCTGAGCACTCAACAGACAGTTATTCTCAGCACTTTGACCAGTTATGAGTCTCCGCAGTAATTGCTGATCATTAGAGAGAAGCTTCTCTGACCAAGGTTGAGGACAGCACTAAACTACAGGTCCAAGCATAAATAGTTATAGAAGGCAGTTTGACTACACGTTATTTAAAAAAAACAAAAAACAGTAGTAGATTCCTCCCTAGGGCCTGTGACCTCTCAAGCTACATGTTTTTTGGCCAGGTGTACAGTACCAGGCATTGAATTCTTTCCTGTAAGTTCTCAGGTCAGTTACAGCTTGATTTCTTTCAAAATTCGTTGTGCCTTCAGCAATGGGGTCTTCACATTTGGTCCCGGTGGTCAACCAAAAGCAAAAGCAATAGGCAGTGTTGTTGTGGAGCCTCTGGGGCCTCCCTGATCTGTAACTCATAAGACGTTATCCTGTACTTGGTGCTAAGATTTTCATTTAATAACCCATGTCCTCTGGGAGAATCACTGTCCACCCATGCAGGGTCTGTGGGTTATAACTCCTACTAAGCTACAGATGATAGATGATAGATAGATAGATAGATAGATAGATAGATAGATAGATAGATAGATAGATAGATAGGGAGATAGAGATATATTCTGGGATTCTGCCAGGCGTGGTGGCACACGGTAGGCAGATCTCTGTGAGTTCAAGGCCAGCCTGGTCCACATATCAAATTCCAGGCCAGCTGGGACTACAGGGAAACCCTGTCTCAAAAAGACCCCCCCCAAAAAAAAAAGCATTGGATTCCATGGAGGGTTTTTTTCATACATTTAAACTATTTAGGTTTTTTTTTCTTTTTTACTTTTATGTGTATAAGTGTTTTGCATCCAGGTATGCAAGTGTACCACATGCAGGCCCATGAAGGTCAGAAGTGGGCATCATATCCCTTGGAACTGGAGTTATAGATGGTTGGTAGCTACCATGTGGGTGCTGGGTACTGAACCCAGGTCCTCTGCAAGACTAACCAGCACTATTAACCACTAAGCCATCTCTCCAGTCCTTTTCATATATTCTTAGTTTTGGTTAAGAATTTCATATTTTTTTATTATCTTATGTGAATGGGTGTTTTGCCTGCATATATGTAAGTGCCCACAGAGGACGGAAGCATCAGATAGTCTGGAACTGGAGCTATAGACAGTTGTTAGCTCCCATATGGGTACTGGAAGCTGAACTTGGGTTCTCTGGAAGAGCAGCCAGTGCTCTTAACCAATGAGCCATCTCTCCAGTCCTCAACAATTTCATATTTTTAAATAAAAATGTATATATATTTTCTCTCAAAAAAACCGAGTTACATGAAAAAACATTCATGTTTCCCCTTTGGTGAATAAAAAGGTAAGCTTGGAATTGACAGGGACCCATAGGGCACTTTTGTAATATAAATTATAAAGTACTTCATAGTGTTGAAACCAGCCAAACATACATACTGTAATCACTGAGCACATACACACTGATAACAGTTTGTCCTCAGCTAAACCCCATACCCAGGTGGCACCTTGGGAGGAAGGCAAGGCTGGGCAGATTTGGGAGTATACAAACTCAGCTCCACAGTGAACAAAATAATGAAGGATAAGTGCAGAAGATAAAATGCATTAATACTATGAATCTCAGTGATGAGGCTGACCAGACCAGAGGGCTAAGACTCAGCTTTGGAATGAATTAATGCCTTCTCTTACCCTCCCTGTAAGACTTATTGGCTAGAGCTGAGATGGAAGGCAAGTTTCTAGGATGTTAATTCATTGCCCTCTCAGATGACCAGCTTATGACCACCACTCTGAATAGGCAGGGCTTAAAAATCCAAAGACGTGAAGGGCGTGATGGCGCATGCCTTTAATCCCAGCACTTGGGAGGTAGAGGCAGGAGGATCTTTGTGATTTCAAGGCCAGCCTGGTCTACAGAGTTTCAGGACAGCTGGGGATACAGGGAGGCCCTGCCTCAAAAAGACATAAATAAATAAATAAATAAAAATAAAATTTTAAAAAATTTAAAAAAAAAAGTTCCAGGACAGCTGGCGCTATGGCTACAGGGAGACCCTGACTCAAAAACAAAACAACAACAACAAAAAAATTCCAATACCTCTCTCTACTCATTGGTGTTTGTCCTGATAAGGAAATAACATCAGGTGTGAAGGGCTGACTTGAGGATACTCCAAAGACTATCACGTACTTTACCATCATCAGACCCAGAATCAGGGAGGTTGTAATAAGTACAGAAATTAACAGCAATCAATTAAAAAGATATCACACTTTTTTGATATCACCTTTCTAAATTTTTTATTTTTTTTATGTGTATGAGTGTACTGTCTGCATGTAGGTCTGTGCACCCATGTAGTGCAATGCCGCAGAGGTCAGAAGAGGGTGTCAGATTCCCCTGGAACTGAGGTCTAGGTTCTCAGCTGCCATGTGGATGCTGGGGATCGAACCTGGGTCCTCTGCAAAAGCAGTCGGCACTCTTAACCGCTAGGTCATCTCTCCAGCCCCACACTTTTTATAGGAGTTGCAGCACAGGTCTCAAACACTGAAACCAAGCCCAGGGTGATGGTTCATGCCTGTCATCGTAGGATTTAGGAGGTGAAGGGGAGGACAGGAGGAGGTCAGGAGTTCAAGGCCACATAGTGAACCAACTGGAGGCCAGTCTTGGCTATGTGAGACTCTCTCAAAAAACACCTTTCAGCCAGGAGTGATAGCTCATGCCTTTAATTAACCAGCACTCAGGAGGCAGAGACAGGCGGATCTCTGACGCCAGCAGGGTCTACATAGCAAGTTCCAGACTAGCCAGAGTTACGTAAGTGATAGTCTCAAAAAATAATAATAAATGCCGGGCGTGGTGGCGCACGCTTTTAATCCTAGCACTTGGGCGGATCTTTGGGAATTCAAGGCCAGCCTGGTCTACAGAGCAAATTCCAGGACAGCTGGGGCTACAGACCCTGTCTCAAAAAGACAAAATAGTAGTAACAGTAATAATAAATAAATAAATAAATAAATAAATAAATAATAAATGTAAAAGCTGAAACGTAAATAATGAACAAGTAAAAGCTAAGACCAAACATTGCTCAGTTCTGCATGCTACGTTTCTGGCCCTGAAAAACAGCCAGAGGAAGCCACAGAGGGAGCCAAATTAGAACGGTTCCCCTCTGCTCTCCCGCACTACTGTCTCTTCAGGAAAGCCGACGCCCTGCCTACCTTCTACCCCACCACCCAAGGGAAAAGGGCGGGATATCCGCCCGCGCCGACTCTCCCGGAAGTTACGTAGGAGTGTCAACATGCAAGATGGCGGCCCATCACCGGCAGAACACAGCCGGGCGGAGGAAAGTACAGGTATGGCGGCTGGGCTCCGCGGTCGTCTGCACGCTGCCGGCGGGTCGGGGCCCACAGCGGGCTGGTGGACGCCTCGGACCGTGGCTAGCCGGGTTCGACAGCTGGGAGATGGCAGGACGGGGCGCGGCGGAGCGAGGGGTGGGGCCGCGCCGCCAACGGTCAGAGGCAGGGTCCGGAGGGCCAGGGCGCGCGCGCCCCTCACTACGCCGCCGGACCCGGGTCGCGGGGCACTGCCGTCCCGGGAACCGCTGTCCCGGGATACCCGGTGCACCGGCACCGCGGGCCTGCTCCCCGCTCACCCGACTCTGCTCGCGGCTGCCTTCCCCGGGAACGGCTGCCCGGGTCGGGTCTTGACTGAGGCCGCGCGGCACTCCGGGATGGAAGAAGCCTGGGAGCCAGGGGCCTGTGCGGGGGCGTGGCTGGGCGGAGCGCGGCCGGCTGCTGCGGGCCCAGGTCGCACGTGGGAGGCCCGGCTTCCTCTGAGTGGGACTCGGGAAATGACAGTTTCCCTGCCCACCGTCATCATCACTATGCATCTTCAGATCTTCCTCTTTATTCCTTGTTCCTGTAATACAGGATTTGCTTGTAGTGAGTTACCGAACCCAGACCGTGGGTGCTTTGGGTTTCAGTGCATTCACTTTGGTTTCCTGTACATTTAAGAGTTCATTCTTGCTGCCTTTTGGGCTGGGGATGGAACTTAGTTACTTGAATGTTTGCCTGGCATGCACAGGGCCCTAGCTAGGTTCAGTCCCTCTGCACCTCATAAAACCAGCCGTGGTGACACATGTCTGTAAATGCTAGCACTAAGAAAGTGGAGATGGTGGCGGGAGGATCAGTAGTTCAAGGTCATCCTTGGGAACATAGCAAGTTTGAAGTCAGACTGGGCTACATGAGACTGCCTAAAAAAAAAAAAAAAAAAAGTTATCGCTGTCAGGATGGATTGAGCTTTGAAAAGCCTTGTCATAGGTTTTTGCCTGCAGGTATATTGTATGTAGTTTGGGAAGGTCCTTTGATTAGGTAAACATGTACTGAGCTTGGTGGATTGGCCCCAAAGAGGGAAAGGTTTAGCGATCCCAAACACTAAGCAAACCAAAATCAGTGTTTGAAGTGAGGACAGAAGGCACCTTCAGTAGGATTAACACCAACAAAGATTGTAAGTTGTAAAAGTATTAAGTCTTCTGAGCAGTTTTCCCCTTTGTATTACTGATCTCATCTATCAGTTCAGTGTCCCAGGTACTCAACAGATGCTTGTCGAGATGAGTAAAATTGGGCTGGGGAGATGGCTCAGTTGGTAAATGCCTGTAGCACAAAAATGAGGCTGTGAATTCATATCCCCAGCACCCAGTTAAGCCTTGTGTGACAGTTGGAGCCTGTAATTCCAGCTCTGGAGAGCCAGAGAAAGGGAGATCCTTGAAGCTCACTGGCTAGCTATTCTTGCTGAATTGATGAGGTCCAGATTAAGTGAAATAATGAAGTGGAGGAAGTGATGGAGGAAGATACCCAAAGTCAGCCTCTATCTAGCCTCCACACACGGATACATGTATAAACTACGTGCATACACACATAATAAAAAAATTTTAAGAATGAGTGAAATTAGAAGAATCTAAAATCGCCTAGCTTACCCTGTGTAGGTGGTTTTTCTTTTTAACTGCATTAGTGACAGGATTTATGTAACCCAGGTAGTGAGAATACCTTTTTTAATTAAGTCGTAACTTAATTCTGTTCCAGATGCTAGAGTGGTGTGTTCTTAGAGGAGTAAGAGTTATCAGTTGTCTCATTTTGGCAGTCAAGATTTAAAAGACACAGGCCAGAAGGCCTCATGACCTGACCTGAGTTAGATCCCTGTGACCCACATAGTGGAAGGAGAGAACTGACTTCTGATAGTTGTCCTCCTGCTTTGGCACCCCGACACACACAAACACACACACATAAATGTTTAAAAACATTTTAAAGACAAGGGCTGGTAATATAGCTCAGTGATAGAGTACTTGCCTAGTGTGCACAAGCCCCTGAGATGTTTTAGAGAACAGTAAAGGAAGGATGGAAAAGATGAAAATGAACCACAGCAAGTTATAGGAAACCCAAGTGTTTAAACAAGCTGAATGTGAGCCATTGCACACAGAATGAGGGAGGAGATGATTCCACTTTTCACTGGTCAGAAAATGAAACTAGAGTTTGGTACTCAACACTGTTCTTCAACAGCAGCTAAATTGGTGAAGTGACTGGAAACCATTTCCTATCAAGAGCTAAAATTAGCCTATTGAAGAGAAGGATTGGAACCAGTCCCCAAGGTACAGAAGCAGTGCTGGAAACCACAGAGATTGATTTCATCTCAAGCTTCATTGTGCAAAGAAGTGGATGAGTATAATGTATGAATTCCAGTTGTCTTCCACTCTTCTAAGGAAGCAACTATGAAGTTTGTTATGTGTAGGCCTAGACGAGGCCAGCCTACACACTTGTCACAGTCTTCCTGGCATGGAGGTGAGGATCCTGTCCTATTCTGTGTGTTTCAAGTTATTTAGTATTACCCCTGACTTCTGCCTACTAGATAAGTAGCGCCTCCCCAACTGTGACAACCAAAAAAACTCCCCTAGGCATTTTGAAATAGCCTTTAAAATTTACATTGGTTGAAAGCTATACCTTTCCAGTTTGTATAACTGACCTACATGATTTTTTTTTTTTAACTATAAATCCATATTTTAGTTAGACTTAATCCCAACACTTGGGGAGGCAGAGACAGGTAGATCTCTGAGTTGGAGGCCAACCTGGTCTATATAACAAGTTCCAGATCAGCCAGGAATACATAGTTGAGAGCATGTTTCAAAAATATTTTTTTCTGGGGCTGGAGAGATGGTTCAGTGGATAAGAACACTGACTGCTCTTGCAGAGGACCCAGGTTCAATTCCCAACACTGACTTGGTGGCTAACAACCATCTGTAGCTCCAGTTCTGGGAAGATCTGTTGCCCTCTACTGACCTCCATGAGCATTGCACAACATTCATACACATAAAAACTAAATTAAATTTTAAAAAAGAACATGTACGCACTTGTGTGTATGAATACAGACTTCTATGTCACAGCACGTGTGGATGTCTGAGGATAACCTTGGGTGTTGGTTCTCACTGTCCACCTTGTTCAAGAAAGAGTTGTTCAGCCATGCCCCATGAGCTTCCAGAGATTCTCCTAACTCCACTCCCATCTCACCAGAAAAGCACTTGGAGTTACATGGAGTTCTGGGAATTTAAACTCAGGTCCTCACAGTTGCACAGCAAGTGACTTGCCTCCTGAGCCATTTCTCCAGCTCTAAAGTACTTTTTTGGAAAAGATTTTTTTCTCTTTAATGTGTATGTCCTTGTGTGGGTATGTGTGTGTGAGTCCCGTGGGAACTGAGAAGCAAGCACTCTTAATTGTTGAACCATCTTCAGCTCCCTAAAGTACTTTTAAAAATCAGCTAAAGAGGGGCTGGAGAGATGGCCTAGCGGTTAAGAGAACCCGGGTTCCATCTCCAGCACCCACATAGCGTCTGAGAACCGTCTTTAACTCCAGTTCCAGGGGAATCTGACGCCCTCTTCTGACCTCAGCGCCATTGCATGACACGGGTGCACAAACCTACATTCATACACATACAAAAATAATAATAAAGAAAATCAGCTAAAGAGCACAGAATAGTGGCACACACCTTTAATCCCAGCACTCAGGAGGCAGAGCCAGGTAGATCTCTGTGAGTTCGAGGCCAGCCTGGTCTATGGCAAGTTCCAGGCCAGCTAGTGCTACAGGGAGACCCAGTCTCAAACACACACACACACACACACACACACACACACACAGAACTAAAATATAGTTATAAGCAGAAGGTCATGACCTACCAGGATTGGACATAAAGAATAATTTTACAATTTTTTCTGGAATGGACTGTGCTAACCTTCTATCTGGAAGTAGCCTTAGTGAAGAACTATGTGGTTCTATTAACAGGACATTATAGTGGCAGAAATTAGAGCTGGATTCACTGAAGATGGACTATATAGACTGAAAAGTGAATGAAGAGACTTTTTAGGGTGGGGATATTCTCTGTATCTTTGTAAGGGTTTGTATTACACAGATGTATTGATTTGTCAGAAATATCTATGATAGGTTTCACTGTGTGTGGATTTTATCTTAAATTATATATGTAAGTAGTAAAAGCTAGAAATACAAGACACATGCTCAGGAATTTAGAGAAGTGTCTGTTGATGTGCTTCTCACTTTGAAAGACATAGAAGATGAGATGAATCAAGTGAATGGGTAGATATGATGAAGCAAAGGCAGATATATTAGTTTAAGTGTATGTGCAGTAGGTGCTGTATAATTCAATTTGTGTGTGTGAATTTTTTCTTAATAAAAGTCAGGAGGAAATAGGATTCACAGATTAGAAACTGATAGTGATACTCAATAGAAGAAACTGGGTGGTTTTTCTTTTTTCTTCTTTTAAGACTGGGTCTCAATGTGTAGCACTGGCTGCTCTGGGACTGGCTATGTAGACAAGGCTGGCCTTGAACCTAGGAACATCCACCTGCCTCTGCCTACTCAGTGCTGGGACTGAAGGTGTATGCTACCTACCACACCCAGCAGAAGTGAAATTTTTATGCTGGGCTGGGAAGGCCTTGCTCGAGCTTGTGAATTGTGAATAAGAGTCTGAAGGAAAGGAAATAGACAGCCACCAGCCATCTTGGAGAACTTTCCAGTAATGATACCAGATGCAAATGTCCTGAGGTGGGAATGTATATAGAACAATAAAGAAGCTTGGGGTCTGGGAAAGGAAAGAAGATGATGCAATCAGGGAATTGGCTACAGGCTAGATCCTGGAGGGCCCATCACCAGATCTTGAAATTCGAAGGAGCTACCAGTTGGGTTTTGCACAGAAATAGCATGATAAACAGAACTGCTTGCATCCATGGTTGGTTTCCCACTGCGTCAGTTACTCATGGCCTACCACAGTGTGAAAAAACCTCCAGGACTAGTAATTCACAAGCTATAAAATCTCCTGCTGTCCCACCACCAAGGAGGTAAGTCTTCCTTGTCCAGAGTGTCCTGTGTAGTAACTGCCCATGGTCATTTCATATTTGTCTAGGTCATCAGCGTCTCACAACCTTCTGTCCAGCTGTCACATGACAGTGCTTATGATCAAGTAACCCATATTTTACTTAAGAAC
Organism: Rhizomys pruinosus; assembly: GCA_009823505.1. NCBI lineage: Eukaryota > Metazoa > Chordata > Mammalia > Rodentia > Spalacidae > Rhizomys > Rhizomys pruinosus. Next base: position 1,347,724 of record VZQC01008552.1, on the reverse strand, counting down.
GACCCCAAAGTTGTAATGTTGCTGGTGATTGGGAAGTGCCAAAGAGAAGCCATGAAGCACTGCCTTTTATCGAGAAAGTTGAAGTAGTATGAGACTGACAGACTGCATTCACATTTCTTATTATGGAATATAGTTAATAAAACTGTTCTGTTATTAGTCATTGGTATCCACCGTCCTGATTTTATAAACTAAACATCATTGGTATGTATGTACACTACATATACAAATAGATCCCATGTGTATTTATTTTATCAAATCTAGACCCCTGTCCCCCCTCCCTATCCCCCCAACCCACCAGAGCTCATGCATTCTGCCAAACATGCTTTTCATCTCTTTCTCAGTCTTTCTCAATATTCTCCATTGGAAGTTGACTGTTTTGAGCAGAAGTTCACTGTTTCAGTCAGTTCTTCGATGCAGTCCTTTCTGTTGTTGTTGTTTCCAATATGCATCACTCCCAACTGCTTTGGACAAAAGCTCAAGGGTCCATGCACAAGAAATACTTACAACTAGGTAATTGGCACTAGCATCCACAGATGAGGGATACCATTCGTCATTTGCTTTTCTGGGACTGTGTTACTTCATTCAGCATGATGTCCTCTAGCTCCAGTCATTTTCCTGCAAAGCTCATGATGTCTTTCTTTACTGCTGCATAGAACTCCATTGTGTAGATGTACCACATTTTCTCTATCCACTCATCAGTTGAGGGGCATTTGGGTTGGTTCCAGCTCCTTGCTATTGTGAAGAGAGCTGAAATAAACATGGCCGTGCATGTGTCTCTGCGGTGGGGTGAGTCTTGAGGGTACATGCCTAGGAGTGGTATGGCTGGGTCGGGTGGCAAGTTCATTCCAAGTCTTCCAAGGGTTCTCCACACTGCTTTCCATAGTGGCTGTATGTGTTTACATTCCCACCAGCAGTGGATGAGTGTTCCCCTCTCCCCAGAACCTCTCCAGCACTTGGTATCATTTGTTTTCTTGATCTTAGCCAGTCTTATTGGAGTAAGATGATATCTTAAAGTGGTTTTGATTTGCATTTCCTTAATTAGTGATGTTGAACACTTATTAAGGTGTTTCTCAGACATCTCTAATTCCTCAATTGTGAAGCCTCTGTTCAGCTCTTTGCTCCATCTATTGAGTGGGTCATTTGTTTTTCTTCTTCTTTGTTTTGGTAGTGTTATATATTCGCAAACAATGGCTTTGTCAGATGTATCTAAGTGAAGGTTTCCTCCCACTCTGTGGATTTCCCTTCACTTCCTTATTGTTCTTTTGATGTACAGAAGCTTTGAGTTAATGATGAGGTCCCTTTTGTCAATTGTCAACCTTAATCTTTGTGCAGCTGCTTCTGATTTAGGAAGTCTTTTCCTGTGCCTATGTCTTGTAGTCTGCTGCCAACTTTTCTTCTATCGCCTTCAGAGTTTGGGGTTTCACATTGAGGTCTTGATCCATCTGGAGTTGACTTTGTTACAGGGCGAGAGGTAGGGGTTTAATTTCATTTCTGCAAGTGGTGATCCAGTTTTGCAAACACCACTTGCTGACGATGCTGTCTTTTCTCCATTGTGGCTTTTGGCCCCCTTGTCAAATATAAGATGGCTGAAATTGTATGTGCTCAGATTTGGATCTTCGGTTTTGTTCCATTGGTCAACAGGTCGTTTTTGTGCCAGTACCAGGCTGTTTTTATGACTATAGCCCTAGTATATGTTTGAAGTCTGGTATAGGGACCCCCCCCCCCGTGAAGCTCCTTTCACTCAGGTGTTGTTTTGGCTATTTGGGGGTCTTTTGTTTTTCCAAATGATTTAAGGATTTTTTTTTCTAAGCCTGTGAAGAAACTCTTGGGGATTTTTATTGGGAATTGTGTTAAATCTATACAAGAGTTTTGGTAAAATGGACATCTTTACAATGTTTATTTTTCCCAATCCATGAGCATGGGGGTTTTTCCCATCTTCTGATGTTTTAATTTCTTTATTTTATTTTTATTTTTTTTAATTTTTTTTTATTTAATTTTATTTATTTCTGTATGTGTATGAATGTACTGCCTGCATGCAAGTCTGTGCACCCGTGTCGTGCAAGCGCGGAGGTCAGAAGAGGGTCTCGGATTCCCCTGGAGCTGGAGTTTCCTGGAATTGGAGTTCAGACGGCTCTCGGCCGCCATGTGGGTGCTGGGGATCGAACCCGGGTCTCTGTAAGAGTGGTGCTCTTAACCGCTAGGCCATCTCTCCAGCCCCCAATTTCTTTATTTTAAAAAAAAAATTTTTTTTTAGTTTTTTATTTTATTTATTTGTATGAATGTACTGTCTGCATGCAGGTCTGTGCACCTGTGAGTGCAATGCCTTGGAGGTCAGAAGAGGGTGCCGGATTCCCTGGAACTGGATCCTGGAAGTTACAGACAACGGTCTCAGCCAGCCATGTGGGTGCTGGGGATCGAACCTGGGTCCTCTGTAAGAGCAGTGTGCGCTCTTAACCGCTAGGCCATCTCTCCAGCCCCCCAATTTCCTTCTTTAAAGGTGTGTGTATGTTTTAATACAGCAGCCTAGCTGCTGACTTTTCTTTTTTATCCAGATGCCTTGACAGTGTTTCTGAGCAGAGTATTAAGAAAGGGTTTAATTCTGAATAAGTAGACCTACCAAGGCTTGTGGACAAGTTGTGAGATGAGGAAAGATGACACAAGGTTTAGGACCTCAGCAACTTGAATAGTGTAGCCATCAGCTGAGATGAGAAGACTGCAAGCAAAAGTGTTTGCAGAGGTCTGTCCAGAGCTCAGTTCTGCACATGTTCTGATTAGGATGTCTTTATGTATCTATCTATTTTTAATTTATTTTATACATTTTTTTTTATTTGTTTTTTTTTTTTTTGGGTTGAACGCATGCATGTGGAGATCAGAGGATTGTTCTCTCCTGTGATGGTTAATCCTGGGTGTCAACTCGACTGGACTAAGGAACAAATAAGAGAAAAAGGATCTTTGAATTGGACTACCTCAACCCAGGTGGCCCACCCCAAATGTGGGCATTACCTTCTGCCAGCAGGCAGTTAGTTATAAAAGGCCATGGCAGAGGGAGCTGGTCCCTTTTGCCTGCGGCTTGCTTCTCTCTCACTGGTGAGTTTGTCTTGCTGCTGTGATTAGCCCTTCGGATTCCAGCGTGTACTGAGACTGACAGATCTCCTGGAATCCATCGGGCCTTCGGCACCAGATTGGGACTACTGAGACATCCAGCCTTGCAGATGAGCAGTTCCTGGATTCTCAGCCTCCCACGCGTGCGCAGCTACTGTTGGCTACTTGAGCTCTGTCACGTGAGCAAATCAATGAATTGTATATAGCTATATATCGATTCCCTGTTGTCTTCTGTTTCTTTAGAGAACCCTAATACAGATTTTGGTACCAGAGTGGTTCTAGGAAAAGAATTGAAAGGATATTTTCTTTAGTGGGCTTGGTACTTTCTGGAGCCAGCTCTCCAACCCAATGAAGCCTAGAGTTACTGAAGGTCTCTCCTGGTGGCATGAAGAGGAAGATAATCCTTGGTGCAGACTATTTGCTAATTATGAAGATAGACCATTTGACTCACCTAACTCCCTCTTGTGAGGAGCAAGGATTTGCGACTCTATATATAAAACGTTGAGAATTGCGGGAAAATAATGATGTTGCCTGGTTGCTCCTAGCATCTCGGATAAGTGATATAGAGGAAAATAAGGAACTCCAGATTGGAAACAACAGTTAAAAGTTTCCAAGTGTGCTCTGGAAGAGAATCTTCTTTCCAGAGCCAAAGAGCTAAGGACAGAAAATCAAGCTGGAGCCCTTATCATACTGTTTGGCTGATTTACAACGCAAATTTAATTTCCGCCAGGAAGAGTGTCAGCAGTCAAATGAGAGCACTGGGGGGAAAGGGTGGAACCCTGAAACTTGGGATGGAGATGTGTGGGAGAACCACGAAGATGAGGATTTTGAATCCCGGATTCTGAGGGATTTCTTTATATAAGGAATTAATCTCCCCCATTCAGCTGAGAATCCACCACCCTGCATTCCCTCCTCCCCACCCTTGCCTGAGGAAACTAATCTCCTCCCAGGGAGCTATTCCCTCAGGGCCAGCAGTTTTGCCTCTAGACCTATAACTAGAGTCAAGGCTAAGCAAGCCCCTAAAGGTGAGATAGAAAGTGTGGTCCATGAGGAGGTGCACTACAGCACTAAAGAAATTAATGAGTTTGCAGATTCATTCCCGCGAAGCCTAAGGAATATGTGTGGGAATGGATTTTAAGGGTGTGGGATAATGGTGGAAGGAATATAAAATTGGATCAGACTGAGTTTCTGATATGAGCCCACTGAGTAGAGATTCTAGGTTTAACATGGAAGTCAGCAGTTAAAAAGGGTGTTAAAAGTTTATTTGAAATGTTGGCTGACGTATTTATTAAAATATGGCCTACTAACAGCGAGTAAGAGATGCCTGATATTCCTCGGCTTAGTATTGATGAAGGGATTGCGAGGGTCAGGCAGATGGGCATGCTCGAGTGGATTCGAAGTGTAAAACCACATTCTCCACAATATGAGGACCCAGAGGACATGCCTTTCACTGAGTGTATAAGATGGAAAGTACTGAGAGAGAGAGAGACCAGAACATTTGAAGAGCTTTGTTTTTGCTCCATTTCTTATGCCGGATCTTACAGTTAGAGAAGTGGTTGCTCGCTTGCATAAATTAAATGTACATGTAATAGGTTTAACAGGACCCCAGGGTAGGCGTCAGGTGGCAGCACTGAATCACCAAGGCCAGATGAGCGTAGTTATCCTAGTTATAATGGGTGGCAAAGGTAAAACAATGCCTATAATGGCATGACCTGAAAGATCTTTGGAACTGGCTAATTAATCATGGGTTCCCAGGAACCAAATACATAAAGAAGCCTACAAGTTTTTATTTGATCTGTATAAGCAGAAAAGCTCTAGAACAAATGACAGGAAGTCAACATTGGATTTCAGCAGTAGGAACCCATCCAATTAACCAGTTTCCAGCTTGAGAAGTTCACAGACCAGAACCCCTTAATGAAGGGGTGGCCATGTTCCGATGAGGAAGGACCTTGTCACAATACCAAAGGTTATGCTGTTTGCCTTCCTCCTGTCCTTCCCCAGAGGGACCTGACCTTTTACTGGGTAACTGTACACTGTGGAAAAGGAAATAATCAGATTTTTGAGGCCTATTGGATACTGGTTCTGGAGTTGACACTGATCCCAGGAGACCCTAAAAAGCATTGTGGCCCTCCGGTTAAACTAGGGCCTATGGAGGTCAGTGATAAATGGAGTTTTGGCTGAAGTCTGACTCACAGTGGGCCCAGTGGGTCCCAAACTCATCCTGTGGTTATTTTCCCCAGTCCAGAATGTTAATTGGGATAGAATATAATTAGAATTGGCAGAATTCCCCCATTGGTTCCCTGACCTGTGGAGTGAGGGCTATTATGGTTGGAAAGGCCAAATGGAAACCATTGGTGTTGCCTCTACAGGGAAAATAGTGAACCAAAACAGTATCTATCCCTGGAGGGATTGCAGAATTATGCCACCATCAAGGATTTGAAGATGCAGGGGTGGTGATTCCTACCACATCTCCATTTAACTCAATTTGGCCTGTGCAAAAGACAGATGGATCATGGAGAATGACAGTTGACTATCGAAAATTCAACCAAGTAGTGACACCAATTGCAGCCCTGTACCAAATTGGTGTCCTTACTTGAGCAGATTAATATGTCCTCTGGTACCTGGATGCAGCTATTGATCTGCCAATGCTTTCTTCTTCATACCGGTTCATATGGACCACAGAAGCAATTTGCTTTCAGCTGACAAGGCCAACAGTATACCTTTACTGTCTTACCTCAAGGGTATGTAACTTCAGCTTGTGCCCTAACTTAGTTAGAAAGGATCTTGTCGCCTGATCTTCCACAAAATATCACAACTGGTTCACTATATTGATGATGTTTGTTGATTGGACCCAGTGAACAGGAGGTAGCAGCTAGTCTAGACTTGTTGGTAAAGCATATGGCATGAGAGGATGGGAAATAAATCTAACTAAAATTCAAGGCCATCTACCTCGGTGAAGTTTCTAGGAGTTCAGTGTGTGAGCATGCAGAGACATTCTTAAGGTAAAGAATAAATTGTTACCTGGCCCCTCCCTCACCAAGAAAGAAGCACAAAGTTAGTGGCTTTTTGGATTCTGAGGCGCACATTCCTCATCTGGGTGTGTTACTACGACCCTATATCAGGTGATCAGAAGGGCAGCAAACATTGAGGTGGGCTTGGAACAGGAAAAGGCCTTCAACAGGTCCCGGCTGCAGTGCAGACTGCTCTCCCTAGGCCATATGATCCGGCAGAGGTGAGTTAATAATCAATAGATCGGATGACTCGTTCTGTGGATAGTCAGCTCTTTTCCAGCTCTCTCGATGTTGCTCAATGGCCCCTGAACAAGTGTCGATCTGTGTGGCAGAGAGGAGGTTATGCAAGGGCTCAAACATTTACTCACTCACCAAGGCTGCGATTGGCTGAGTGCAAATTTGCCAACAAGTAGAGACCAACATTGAGCCCCCGATATGGGCTATCCCGGGGTGACCAGCCAGCAACCTGGTGCAGGTTGACTACATTGGACCACTCCATCATGGAGGGGACAGCGTTTTGTCCTTACAGAATAGATCTTATTCTGGTTATGGATTTTCCTTTCCTGCATGTAATGCTTCTGCCAAAGCTACCATCCAGGGCTTACAGAGCCTTATCCACTGTCATGGTTTCCTCACAGCATTGCTTTTGACCAAGGAACTCACTTCAGCCAAAGAAATGCGACAGTGGGCCCTGGCATGGATCCACTGGTCATGTTCCCCACCACCCAGAAGCAGCTGGCTTGATGAAGATGGAATGCCTTTTGAAGACACAGTTACAGAACCAATTAGGTAGCATACCTGAGGGCTGGGGCAAGGTTCTTCAGCAGGCAGTATATACTTTGAATCAGCGCCACTATATGTTACTGTTTCTCCTATAGCCAAGATCATTGGTCAGGAAAAGGGTGGAAGTGGAGAGTGATTCCACTCAACTATCACCCCTAGTGACCCAGTAGAAAATTTTGCTTCCTGTACCCACGAACTTGTTCTGCTGGTCTAGAAGTTTTGGCTCCAAAGGGGGAGTGCTTTGCCAGGAGACAAGCAAACGTTCCATTGAACTGGAGATAAGACTTCCCCCTGGCACTTTTGGCTTCTACTTGCCCTTAAGCCAACAGGCTAAGAAGAATATAACAGTAGGAGGAGGAGTGATTGATCCAGACTACCAGGGGAAATTGGACTTTTTCTACGAATGGGGCAAGGAAGATTATGTCTGGAAGGCAGGAGATGCTGTAGGGTGCCTTCTGGTGCTACCATATCCTATGATTAAGGTCAATGGGAAACTCCAACAACCCAAACCAGACAGGACAATAAATGGCCCAGACCCTTCAGGGATGAAGGTATGGGTCACTCCTCCAGGGAAAGAGCCAAGACCTGCAGAGGTGCTTGCTGATGGTGGAGGAACTACAGAATGGGTACTAGAAGAAGGTAGTCATAAATATTAACTGAGGCCATGGGACCAGTTGCAGAAATGTGGATTATAATAGATACTAACTTTTGTCCTATTTGGTTAAGAATGTGCTTGTTCATATATATATGTATATTAAGCGGATACTTTTGTGTTGTTCCCTTTTGAATGTGCAACTGAGATAAGTGTTAAGTGTTGTCATATTTAGGTTATTAGATACTGAAGGACTAAGTGTTCCTCAAGGACATTACCACCTACTCTAAGATATAATGCTTTGCTATTGCACATGAGACACTTATAACATGTTAGGTGAAATTATGACCTTGCCATTTGTTCGCAATTGACATTTAAGCATAACATAAGGAGAGGCTATTTATTGGGTGTCAAGTTGACAAGGGGTGGAGTTGTAATGATTAATCCTGGGTGTCAACTTGATTGGACTAAGGGATAAATAAGAGAAAAAGGATCTTTGGATTGGACCACCTCAACCCGGATGGCCCACCCCAAATGTGGGCATTACCTTCTGCCAGCAGGCAGTATTAAAGGCCATGGCAGAGGGAGCTGGTCCCTTTTTCCTGTGGCTTGCCTCTCTCACTGGTGAGTTTGTCTTGCTGCTGTGATCAACGCTTCGGATTCCAGCGTGAACTGAGACCGGCAGATCTCCTGGAATCCATCAGGCCTTCAGCACCAGATTGGGACTACTGAGACATCCAGCCTTGCAGACTGAGCAGTTCCCTGGATTCACAGCCTCTCCAGTGTGGCACAGCTACTGTTGACTCCTTGAACTCTGTCACGTGAGCAAATCAATAAATTGTATATAGCTATATATTTGTCCTGTTGCTTCTGTTTCTTTAGGGAACCCTGACTAATACATCTCCTTCCATTTATGTTGGTTCCAGGAATTGAACTCTGGTTGGTTGTCAGGCTTAGCAGCAAGTGCTTTTAACTGTTGAGCCTATCTTAATGGCCCTATTTTTCTTTTTTCAAGATTTGTTTTTAATTCATCTGTGTATGTCTCTGTGTGTATGCCATGCCTGTGCCAGTGCCTATAGAAGCCAGAAGATGGTGTCAGTGTCAAATTCCCTGGAGCTTGAGTTGCAGGCAGTTGTGTGACACCCCATGTGGGTGCTAGGAACCGAATCCAGGTCCTCTGGAAAAACAAGAAGTGCTCTTAAACACTGATGTCCTTTAGGTAGCCAAGTAGAAATGAATTAATGTTCAACCCTCGGGGAATTCCCAGTGCCCCCTTTGTGGGACTGAAATGCTTTAAAATTACTCTTACTTTTTTTTAACTTTTTATTTGCAGGGGAGGAGAGTTGGGGGAATGCCATGAGCATATGGCAATCAAAGGACATCTTGTAGGAATTGGTTCTCTCCATCTACCCTGTGGGCCCAATGTGGAACTCAGATCAGCAATGAGTGCCTTTTATCACTGGCCCATCTCAACAGCCCCTCTCCTTTTTCCAAAGAATTTTTTTAATTTCATAAGATACACATATGTGAAAAATGATTTTGTTGCTGCCAGAGTGGACTGCTGTGGCAGTGTTGCCACCTGGACTTGTGCATCTGCTATGCTTTATGAGAAAAAGAATTCTGCAGAAGTGGTAAGGTTACAGGCCTTTAAATGGGGGGATTATCCCATAAGCCCTTAAAAGCACAGGACCTTCTCCAGCTGGAGACAGAAGGCAGAAAAGAGACTTGAGAGATTTGAACTCCCACCTCCATTTTAGGAGATGACCACAGGAAAAGCATAAGAAAGAATGCAGGCAGTTGTTAGGAGCAAAGAGGGACTACCAGGTAGTAAACAAAATGAGGAGCACAGTCCTATACTCACAATGAGCTGAATCGACTAGCAACCTCAGAGAGTGTGGAAGAGGCTCTTTCCTAGAGTCTCTGCTACAAAGCACAGACCTGCTGAATCTGGTCAGTTTGGGCATGCAGGCTCCTTCTTAGAGGGTACAGTTCAGCCCAGCCTGGACTTCGGACCTTCAGACAGGAAATAATAGCATGAATTAAGCCACTACATTTGTGGTTACTGTTAGAGCTGTGATAGAAAACCTATTCCCGGGGCTGGAGAAATAACCTAGCGGTTAAGAGCACCGTCTGCTCTTGTGGCGGACCTGGGTTCGATCCCGGACCTGGGTTCGATCCCCAGCACCCACATGGCGGCTGAGAACCATCCCTAACTCAAATTCCAGGAGAACTCTAGTTCCAGGGGAATCCAACGCCCTCTTCTGACCTCCGCGGCATTGCACGACACGGGTGCACAAACCTACATGCAGACAATACACTCATACACATAAAAAATAAATAAAATTTTAAAAAAATTAAAAAAGAAATATTCGTGAAAATGTCTTGAGTGAGCAAAGCAAAAAGGTGTCATCAGAGCACTAGACCAGTAATAGCTCTACCCCAGAAAACAGTAAAGGGAGGCACTGGGGGCAGTGGCTATGCCTGTGGGATAGGCCACAGTGAGTAGATGGAGGGCTCCAGGCAAATTCCACTGAGTGCAAAAGCCTGAGATGAATTCTACTGGTAGCCAGCTTGAAGGAAATAAAAGCTAAAGTTAAGACCTTGCAGAGGAAAGAAGGAAGGTTAAAAAAAAAAAAATATGAAGGAGCTGGGTGCGAGTGGCGCACACCTTTAATCCCAGCACTTGGGAGGCAAAGCCAAGCGGTCTCTTGAGTTCAAGGCCAGACTCATCTACATAGCAAGTTCCAGGCTAGCTAGTGCTACAGGGAGACCCTGTCATGAGAAATCAAAAAAGAAAAAAAAAAAAAATGTGAGGGGAAAGCAAAATTCTGAGGAAGGAAATGATTCCTGATGAAGTATAGGACTTGGTTAGTCATTTGGCAGCCTGATGGTCAGAGTGTAGCAGCACATCTGAAAGAGAGAGGAAATGCTGAGCAGGGGAGTTTTGGAAGCTTGGAAGCTCATTGTAATTAACATTAACAGGAAATGAGAAATTCCCACTGTGGAAGCTGGAGAAAGGCTCAGCAGCTAAGAGCACCAGCTTCTGTTGCAGAGGACCAGGGTTCAGTACCCAGCATAACATGGCAGCTAACAACCATCCATTACTCCAGTACCAGGGGGTCTGACACCCTCTTCTGACCTCTGTGGTCATTGTACAACATGGGTGCACTTACATACATGCAGGCACTACTCATGCATATAAAAATAAAACAATTTGGGCCGGAGAGATGCCTCAGCAGTTAAGAGCGCTGACTGCTCTTACAAAGGACCAGGGTTTGATTCCCAGCACCCACATGGCAGTGAAGAACTGTCTGTAAACCAGGTGTGGTGGCACATGCCTTTAATCCTAGCACTTGAGAGACAGAGGCAGGTGGATCTCTGTGAGTTCAAGGCCAGCCTGGTCTGGAGTGAGTTCCAGGCCAGCTGGGGCTACAGGGAGACCCTGTCTCAAAAAGACAAAAAAATAAAATAAAATAAAATTTAAAAATAATAAATAAATAGGCTGGGCATGCTGGTACACACCTTTAATCCCATCACTCCAGGGGCAGAAGCAGGTGAATCTCTGAGTTCAAGGCCAGCCTGGTCTACATAGTTTCAGGCCCTGCCTCAAACAGTAGTAAGTAGTAGTAAATAAAATAATTTTATTTATTTTTAATTTCTGTGTATAACTATAGCACCTGCATGTATGTAAGTGCACCCGTTTTTTTACAGTCCCTTCAGAATCAGAAGAAGGCATTGGATTCCCCTGGAACTAGAATTTAGACAGTTGTTAACTACCAGTTGGCGCTGGGAATCCAGCCTGGGTCCTCTGCAAGAACATCCTGTGCTCTTAACCACTGAGCCATTTCTCCAGCCCCCAATAAATTTATTTATTTATTCTTTATTTGTATGAATGTACTGTCTGCATGCAGGTCTGTGCACCTGTGTCATGCAATGCCTCAGAGGTCAGAAGAGGGTGTCGGATTCCCCTGGAACTAGAGTTAAAGATGGCTCTCAGCCGCCATGTAGGTGCTGGGGATCGAACCCGGGTCCTCTGCAGGAGCGGTTGGTGCTCTTAACCGCTAGGCCATCTCTCCAGCCCCCCGAATAAGTTTTTTTCAAAAAAGAAATGGGCACTGGATTAGCCAAAAATTGTAAGAGCACAGTATTTAGTGAGGTGCAGTAACTCTCCACTAGAAAGAATGGAAACTAGTTGTATTTAAAGATGAAGACTGGGTGTTAGCCATCCTACCCACACAGGAGGACAACAATTACAATTACAATCTTATTACAATCTTTTAGTGCTATTTGACTTTCTAAATACAAACAAGAATTACTAACATTTTTAAATGAAATTAGTATGTGCTCATTAAAAAAACATTCAGACCCTATAAAAAGACATGAGTGGGACTGGAGATATGCTCATTGGTTTAGAGTGCATGCAGCTCTTGCAGAGGACCAAAGTTCTATAGTAATAGAATAGTAATAGTTGCCGGGTGTGGTGGTGCATGCCTTTGATCCTAGCACTTGGGAGGCAGAGGCAGGCAGATCTCTATGAGTTGAAGGCCACCCTGGTGTACAGAGTGAGTTCCGGGACAACCTGGGGTACAGGAAGACCCCCCCAAAAAAGAATACTAATAGTTATAGGTCTTTTGGGGGAGGGGTCTTTTCGAGACAGGGTCTCCCTGTAGCCCCAGCTGTCCTGGAACTAACTCTGTAGACCAGGCTGGCCTTGAACTCACAAAGATCCACCTGTCTCTGCCTCCTGAGTGCTAGGATTAAAGGTGTGCGCCACCACGCCTGGCAATATAGTCCTATAGTAAGAGCACCCATATCAGACAGCTCACAACTACATGTAACTCCCACTTCGGGAAGATCTGACACCTCTGGCCTCCATGGGCATCAGCACTACACGTGCATATAACCCACACAAACAGCTACACATAATTGGAAATAAAAATAAATCTTGGGGCTGGAGAGATGGCTCAGCGGTTAAGAGCGCCAACTGCTCTTGCAGAGGACCCAGGTTCAATTCCCAGCACCCACATGGTGGCTACGAACCGTCTTTAACTCCAGTTCCAGGGGAATCTGACGCCCTCTTCTGACCTCCGCGGCATTGCACGACACGGGTGCACCAACCTACATGCAGACGGTACAGTCATACACATAAAAAATAATGAATAAAAAAAATTTCTTTAATTAAAAATAAATCTTAAAAGGGGGGGAATCCTAGCACTCAGGAGGCAGAGGCAGGCGGATCTTTGTGAGTTCAAGGCCAGCCTGGTCTACAGAGTGAGTTCCAGGACAGCTGGGGCTACAGGGAGACTGTGTCTCAAAAAGACCAAAAACAAAACAAAAAAAATCATCATAATCCTCTCATTCAAGAATAACTAACTGTTCGTAGCTTCATATGTATGTCCTTCCACGTTTGTACATTTATTTAAAAAGAGCCTCCCAGTAGGCTCAACTAGCTTGGAACTCGCTATATAGATGAGTCTGGCCTTGAACTCACAGAGATTTACCTACCTCTGCCTCTGTTGGGATTAAAGGTATGTGTCACCATGCCTGGCTCTCAAAATACATATTTTGAGGGCTGGAGAGATGGCCTAGCGGTTAAGAGCGCCGACCGCTCTTGCAGAGGACGCGGGTTCGATCCCCAGCACCCACATGGCGGCTGAGAACCGTCTGAAACTCCAATTCCAGGAGAACTCCAGTTCCAGGGGAATCCGACACCCTCTTCTGACCTCCGCGGCATTGCACGACACGGGTGCACAAGCTTGCATGCAGACAGTACATTCATACACATACAGAAATAAATAAAAAAATTTAAAAAAATACATATTTTGAAATGCTTTCAAGTTGTGGTTATTGTACACTAATCTGTTGGGCCATATGTAAATGAACAAATAAAGTCTCTCTCTTTGTCAGTTCTCATTTACACCAGCATTTTTAGTGACTGAATAGTATTATCTCTCTCTCATTCCCTGGCTTCTTTGGGGTACTGGGGATAGAACTCAGGTCTTTGCACATCCTAGGCAAGCAATCTACCACTGAGCTACAGCCCCACCCTTCAGTATTTTCTTTCGAAGGTATGTGTGCCAAAATTTATCTTACTAGACTACTTCTCATGTTCTTTCTATTCCATAAGTGTCCTGCCTTGGTGAGATACATCCCAATTTACCTGTTTGAAGGATTAGTAAAAATGAATTAAAGACAAAGGAGAGTGAGAGAGCCCAGTTAGCAGGTTTGTAGTTGTTGACTAGGCTTCGTTAATGCCGTTCTCCTCTCTGCCCTTTTGTCTCCATAGACAAAAATAAAAAAGGAAATTGTGTTGGCTTGGAAAGTAAGCTTTATAGTGGAATTGGTCACTAGTGGGCTACTCCTTTCATAACATGGTTTGTGTTGGTGTGCCCACTAGGTTTCCTATGTTATTCGAGATGAAGTAGAGAAGTACAATCGGAATGGAGTCAATGCCCTGCAGCTGGACCCAGCACTCAACAGACTCTTCACAGCTGGGCGAGACTCCATCATCAGAATATGGAGTGTCAATCAGCACAAGGTAAGGAAATCAGCTGACTTTTCAAAATTAATGTGAAAAATTTGGACTGGTGGCTTTCTCTAACTGATAGGACTCCCTTTTTCATTCCTGCTTTAGTCCTTTTGTGCACTGAGTTTTTTCAATATAGTCTATAAAGACATAACCATAATTCTTTAATCCCATGAGAAAACTCACCTCCAACAAAGTTTCCAACAGAGTGCTTTTAGCTAAAGCAGGGACTCCATACATTAGGTTTGCTGTTAGAGGTCCCTGCCACAAAGGAACAAAGATACATGGCTGGTGGGGAGTGATTATGTAATGCTCTGCAGGATTTTTTACTTTAATTATGAGCCCCAAAAGTCTCTTGACAAACATGCTAAAATTAAAACAAAAAGTTGACCATTTGCCAGGCATGGTGGCGCATGCCTTTAATCCCAGCACTCAGGAGGCAGAGGCAGGCAGATCTCTGTGAGTTCAAGGCCATCCTGGTCTACAGAGGGAGCTCCAGGCCAGCTGGGACTAAAGGGAGACCCTGTCTCAAAAAAAAAAAAAAAAAAAAAAAAGTTAACCATTTACAAATGTGTAATTTTCTTTATGTGGCTTTAAATCCCCGCACTGGGAGGCAGAGGCAGGAAGATCTCTTGAGTTTGAGGCCAGCCAGGACTGGGCTGCATAATAAGACTCTGTCTCAAAAAAAGTGATTAGAGACTCCACAAAACACGTAAGGCCTTATTAGCTAATACAGTGGGTGCAAAACTATGAAAAGAATGCTTTTTCATTCCTTAGGGGTTTTGAGGTTTTATTGTTTCTTTTGCAGCATCAAGTCCTGAGCCTCATGCAGGCTAGGCATTATCTCTACTACCACTGAGCTACCCAACCTCGAAGCCCTGGCTTTTTTTTGGGGGGGGGGGGCTACTTTTGAGACAGGATCTCCCTTTAGTGTCCCAGATGGCTTGGAGCTCCCTTTGTAGACCAGTGTAGACCAGGCTGGCCTTGAACTCACAGAGATCGGCCTGCCTCTGCCTCCTAAGTACTGGGATTAAAGACATGCACCACCACATCTGGCTTAAAACCCTGGCTTCTTTTTTTTTTTTCCCCCTATAGCCCCAGCTGGCCTGGAACTCACTCTGTAGACCAGGCTGGCCTTGAATACACAGAGCTCCACCTGCCTCTGCCTCCTGAGTCCTAGGATTAAAGGTGTGCGCCACCACGCCTGGCAACCCTGGCTTCTTAAACAGAGACTAGAACTTAAATAATATGGAAAGCAAAATATGCAGTCACATGGAGAGGAGCTCTTGGTATTTTGTTTAGATGCTAATATTGTGAATGATGTAGGAAAAAGATAGAGGGAAGGAGAGGGAGCATTTATTGAGTCCTTAACTATGTACCAGACCAAGACCTTAACTCTCACAGTAATCCCTCGGAGCAGCTGTTGTGATCCACTTTCATAGATGAAAAGACAGACAAAGCATCCTGTCAGTTAAATGACAGAGAATTAGATCTCAACCTGACTTCAAATCTCTGATGCTAGACCTGTATTTTTTTTAAAGTCTGACTTATTTAGCAGGCTCTACAAACTGGTGTCCAGTGCAGAAAAAGATCTACTTAGCAGGGTTGCTAGATAATATTTCTCTCAATGAACTTCATTCCAGCAAGCTTTGAGTTCTTTAGCTGGTAAAGTCAGTGGCAGTCCAGTGTTAAAAGAATGGAAGTCAGAAAAGTGTGTGATGCCTTAGAAATGCTTTGGGTACTTACATTTGAATTTGAATTGGAATGTTAACTTTTGGGAATTCACAGTATTTTGAACAAATTAAGAAGGATAAACAAAACAAAAAGAAAAAGTAACTTAGAAGAACCTGTCTTCCCCTCAAACATCTTTTTTCTTGGAATTCATGGCAAGGTTAAATAACATTGATTCTTAGGCCTATAAAAAACTATTTCCCTTGTCCAGTGAAGTGGCTTTTGGCTGTTTTGGGTGTAGGATACAACAAAATACTGGTCTTTAAAAAGCTTCTGGTGAAAGTAGAGGAGTCTCCTCGTTACTGGATTGAAATGGCGTTCCAGGTAGTACTCCTCAGACCTTGGCTTCCGTTTCTTCTCTGAAGAACTACAGATATCATGAGTGAAACTCACTCAAAGTTCAGAAGATCACAAACAGCATTAGGAAGCCAGAAGCTGAAGTGTTTATCCCCCTTAGCCCGTGGGAGATACTCCTAAACCCAGGCATCAAACTCATTTCTGTCCCTCTTGTTAGCTTTGAACATTCACTACTGCTGAATCAGAGCTCCCTGCCTGCACATTACCCAGTCCTCCCTGTCCTTTTCTAAGCCCTGTCCTGTAGCACTCTGCCCCACCAGCTCAGAGCTTGTTATTATAAGGTATAAATTGAGCACCCAACCCAGTCCTCCCTGTCCTTTTCTAGGCCCTGTCCTGTAGCACTCTGCCCCACCAGCTCAGAGCTTGTTATTATAAGGTATAAATTGAGTATTGACCCTGGAAGCCTAGGCTTTCATTTTGTTAACTGGCCTGAAACAGACTACTTGCATCAGCTATCTGGAAGCATGGCCTGTTAGGAGGTGCCACTGTGGATTAAGTTATCAGTTTTAAGTAGAATGGTATGTCATATTAAAAGAAGAATATGAACACATCTGTACTTTGTCTTTTCCTCTTGGATGTAAAACTTCCATATTTCTTTCATTTCAGCAAGATCCATATATAGCATCTATGGAACACCATACTGATTGGGTAAATGACATTGTACTCTGTTGTAATGGAAAAACATGTAAGTATTCCTTGGACTCATTAGGCTTCTGGAACTTTTTAATTCAGTTTGAGATGTTTTTTATTTTGTATGAAAAACTTTTGTATGGGGGCTGGAGAGTTGGCTCAGTAGTTAAGAGCACTGGCTGCTTTTGCAGAAGACCGGGTTCCATTCCCAGCACCCACATGGGCGCTGACAACCGTGTGTAACTCTAGCTCTAGGGAATTTGAGGCCCTCTTCTGACCTCCGCAAGCATTGTACAATATGGGTGCATTCACATATGTGCAGGCAATACACTCACACATAAAATAAAAATAATAAATAAAATTTAAAAAAAAATCTTGGCCAGATGTGGTGGTTCATGCCTTTAATCCCAGCACTAAAGAGACAGAGACAAGCCAACCTCTGTGAATTCAAGGCCAGCCTGGTCTACATAGCAAGTTCCAGGCCCACTGGGGCTACAGGGAGACCCTGTCTCAAAAAGACACCCCCCCCCCAAAAAAAAAGGACCAAAAGAAAAACTGAAAATCTTTTGTATGTGTGTGCACACAGGATTTATACATGTAGAGGCCAGTGGTCAATGCCTGGTGTCCTTCTAGTGCTCTCCACTTTATTTTATTTTTATTTTTTTTGGTTGGGGGGGGTGTTTTGAGACAGAGTCTCCCTTTAGTCCCAGCTGACCTGGAGCTCGCTGTGTAGACCAGGCTGGCTTTGATCTCATAGAGATCTGCCTGCCTCTGCCTCCCAAGTGCTGGGATTAAAGGTGTGCGCCACCACACCTGGCTCCACTTTATTCTTGAGACAAAGTCTCTTACTAAATCTAGAACTCACACTAATTGTCTAGGTTCGCTGGCTGGTGAGCTCCCAGGATCTGCCTATCTCCTCCCACTACACCCAGTTTTTTCTGTAGGTCCAAGAGATAGTAATTCAGGTAGGTCCTAATGCTTACACAACAAGCTGTGATTCACTGAGTCATCTCCCAGCCCCTTTTAATTGAATTGTGGCTTGTACACAGAGAAGTATACACATTCTAATTTTACAGTTAGTGAAATATAGGAATAGCATTACCAGGTGTCCCCTTGCATGCCACCTTCCTGTCAGCCATTGCATATAGCATGAGTACTAGAGGTTAGTTTTCCATGCACTGTAAAATTAATAGACTATAGATAAATAGACTCATAATATTCTTCTAGCTCTTTTCCTTAGCTTGGTAAGGTCCAAGTCTTAGTTTTGCAGTCTGAAATTTTTCTCTATCAAATTAAGGACTTTCAGAGCTGGAGAGTTGGCTCAGTGGTTAAGAGCACTGGCCGCTCTTGCAGAGAACCAGGGCTCCATTCCCAGCACCCACATAGTGACTAACAACCCATCCATAACTCCAGTTCCAGGGGATCTGACACCTTCTTCTGACCTCTGCAGGCACTGTATGACACGGGTATACTTATACACATGCAGGCAATATACTCACATAAATAAAAGGTAAAATTTTTTAAATTAAGGCCTTTCACATGGACAAGTAGAAAATCTACCCTTCCTAGTTAAACATAATAATAATGCGTATATACATTCATATATGTATATATTTGTATAAGTTCTGGAAAGAGCTTTTAAATATGAGTGTGTGATAAATAATTTGTAGTATTGTTACTATGTTGTAACTAAAGGTTTGATTAATTCTTTGCCTCTCTTAGTGATATCTGCTTCATCTGACACGACAGTGAAAGTATGGAATGCACATAAGGGATTCTGCATGTCAACATTAAGAACACATAAGGTAACAAAGTTGTCAGTGCCTTTGGTGTAGCATTGGGGTCTCAGTTCTTTGGCTTGTTTTCTTGCTTATGTACAGAGTAGATCATAGTGTGTCTGTTCTGTTTTAGGATTATGTAAAGGCCTTAGCATATGCCAAGGATAAAGAACTGGTAGCATCAGCTGGGTTGGACAGACAGATATTCCTTTGGGATGTGAATACTCTCACAGCATTGACTGCTTCAAATAACACTGTCACAAGTAAGATGTTTGAAAAAAACTATTTTCAAAGCAATCTAAGTTGGCCTAAATAAAGAATGGTTTATAAAACATTTTTGATAGGTTTGAGTCAAGACAATCGTTCATATTTTGAGACTGCTTCTACCTACAGCGTTCTAGCCCCCAAGAGTATGGTTGAACAGCAAGGAGCTAGTTCCTCACTGCAGTCTAAACATGGTAACTTCCCCAGGTGTGCCTGGCTATTTTTGTGCATGCATGTTTAGCTCCATAGCTAAAGTCTAAGTCCCTGCAAGTTAGGAAGGACTGTGTTATCACTACCTCGTATCTCCCATAGCACTGCCTTACCAAATCCACACACTCGGCTCATGTTCTTGAAAGAGGTGGTGATTACCAAACTGGCGGTTTTCTGACTTTAAAGTGTCACTGTGTATTAAGAGCTTTTGAGTTGATGACCAAAATGAGTAATACGTAAGGAGAGAAAAGGTTTCCAGCGACGGTTGAGAAGGACTGCTTCAGAGCAGCCTTAGGAGTCCAGTTCCAGAGAAGCCTGGGGAGGCTAGGGTGCTTCCAGAGCAATTCAGAGATGATCACGGCAGCTAAGCCGTGTGGCTTTTTGATAAACTGCCAAGTCATACACAATCTGCACTTGAATTCCACGCTTCACTTGGCCCAGCCTACTAGAGCCTTCCAGGCCAGATGTCAGCAGGACTGTAGGAGCAGTCTTAATGAAGCCCAGACTGGAGAAGGTGTTGAAGACATGAACTTGGACCTAGATCTCTACATTATAAGTCTCCAAGTTGTTATTACCCATGGCATTGCTAAAATATTTGACTAGTACGTGCCAAAAAGGGCAATTTGAGAGACTGTCATTTATAATTTCTTTAGTTTTGTTTTGCCCAGAAGTAGTGTACAGGTCTAGACACTATGCTTCCCTTATTCTCCTTGATTTTTTTTTGTTTGTTTGTTTGTTTTTTTAACCTAATTCATCAGCTAGTCCCTGCCTGATACATTCTTAGCCTTTTTATTTATAAGGCCTGCCTCAGACACACAGAAGGCCAGAGACTTAAGCTCAGTCGTCTTAGATTTTGCCATAGATAGTGTTGCTTGGAATTCTTGAAAAAAATATCACCCTGGTTTTTTTATGAGTATAAAAGTAATACTGGCCGGGCGTGGTGGCTCACGCCTTTAATCCTAGCACTTGGGAGGCAGAGGCAGGCGGATCTTTGTGAGTTCAAGGCCAGCCCCTGGTCTACAGAGTGAGTTCCAGGACAGCTGGGCTACAGGGAGACCCTGTCTCAAAAAGACAAAAAAAAAAAAAAAAAAAAAAAAAAAAAAAAAAAAACGAACAAAAAAACAAAACAAAAAAAACAAACAGGTTAAGTTTCAGTAATGANGGAGACAGAGACAGAGACAGGCGGATCTTTGTGAGTTCAAGGCCAGCCTGGTCTACAGAGTGAGTTCCAGGACAGCTGGGGCTACAGGAAGACCCTGTCTCGAAAAGACCAAAAAAACAACAACAAAAAGTAATACTGATAACAGTTAAGACCTATTGAATACTTACAAGCAGGCATTTTTCCAAGCACCTGATATGTATTAACTCCTCTACTAATAACTTTTCAGTATGTTTATTTCTGTGAAATTAGTCACTCTGTATAAACAGATTCATGTGCCACTTTCTCATTTCAGTGATATAAATTAAAGAGCATGAACATGATTCTGGCTACTTTTTTAAAAAAATCTGATTTGTGTGTGAGAATGGTATTTTGTTTTGTCTTTCCCTGAATAATGGTGATGACCTGTTTTCATGTTTATTAGGACAAGTATATCCTAGAAAGTACTTATGTGATTAGATGTTAAATGGCAGCTCAGTTCAATTTAGCAAATATTTATTGAGCACTTACATGCTCTCAAATTGAGAAAGATACAAATTGTAATAATAACGCTATTATTTGGAATTATTGGCTGCATTACAGATAGATTTCTTTTCCTTAAAATACTTGTAATTTTCTTTTTTCTTTTTTCATTTTTTAAAGACGGTTCTTAGCCATCATGTGGGTGCTGGGAATCGAACCCTAGTCCTCTGCAAGATCAGTCGATGCTTTTAACCTCAGAGCCATCTCTCCAGCTCCAAGATAAGATTTTAATCAAATGTGTATAAGCTTGGAAATTTTGCTAACAAGTTACTAAACACCTGATAACTCCCGTTTATCCTCAATAGCTTCTTCTTTAAGTGGGAACAAAGATTCCATTTACAGCCTGGCCATGAATCAGCTGGGAACAATCATTGTATCAGGGTCCACTGAAAAGGTAAGGGGGCACTTAGCCAATTTTATTTGATTTGGGGGAGGTTGTTTTTTTGTTTGTTTGTTTGTTTTTTGTCTTTTGAGACAGCGTCTCCCTTTAGTCCCAGCCGGCCTGGAACTTGCTATGTAGACCAGACTGGCCTTGAACTCAGAGATCTGCCTGCCTCTGCCTCCCAAGTGCTGAGATAAAAGGCATGCACCACCATGCCTAGCGTGCCATCATTTTTTAACCTAAAAAGACAAAGTAATTGTGTCTATACAGTTATTAAATATATGCTTGGTGTCTGGTGTTTGTCATCCTAGCACTCAGAAGGCTGAGGCAAGAGGATCACTTGAGTCCAGGAGTTCAAGACCAGCCCGACAGCTCAGCCAGACTCCTATCTCATAAGAAACCAAAAATCAAAAACAGACATTGGGGTGCTGGAAAGATGGCTTAGTTATTAAGAGCACTTGCCAGTGTTCCTGAGGACCCAGTACCCTCTCCTGGCCTCCACAGGTGCTGCATGCACATGGGGCACATGCATACAGGCAAACACTCATGCATGTAAAACAAAAACAAAATCTGCGACTTTGGAATTGGGTAATGCTGAGAGTCTGGAAGAATGTTGAGGAGCTTGAGAGGAAACGCCTGGGTTGCTTCAACAGGCTGTTCCTAGACTATGCTACCAGCACTGCCACTTGTGAGAGTGTACAAGAGAAGAATGAAGGCGTCCTTGGAGGACCAGGAAAGGCGATTCTCTGTAGAGCTTCCTCCTTGACCTGAAGCTCTTTGGAAAGAATTTAGAAGCACTACTGTTGTTTTATGCGTATGAGTGCCTGCATGTATGCAAATGCACCTGAGGAGGCCAGAAGATCATCGATCCCCTGAACTGGAGTAACGGGAGGTTGTTAGCTGCCATGTGAGTTCAGAGAACCGAACCCAAGTCTTCAGTAAGACCATTCAGTGTTCATAACTGCGGAACCATCTCCCCAACCCCCATAATTCTCCCCACAAACAGTGGGGAGCCAGAGAGATGGCTCAGTGTTTAGAGAGTACCTCTACTCTTGCAGAGGACTGGAGTTTGGTTTTTCTAGCACCTACATGGCACCTAGGAACTGTCCATAACTCTAGTTCCAGGGTATCCAATGCCTTCTTCTGGCCTCTGGGCATTGCATGCACATGGTGCACTTACATACATTCAGGCAAAATGTTCATATACAGGACATAAAAACAAATATTAAAAATAATAAAACCTTTTTATCTATTGTATGCTGTTTTATTTGAAAAAATAAAAGTATAACTACATAACCATTACATGTTCTGATCAGGGGAGGGGTTTTTTTTGTTTGTTTGGTTTTGGTTTTTTTGGTCTATTTGAGACAGGGTCTCCCTGTGGCCCCAGCTGTCCTGGAACTCACTATGTAAACCAGGCTGGCCTTGAACTCACAGAGATCTACCTGCCTCTGCCTCTCTGCCTCTCCTCTGCCTCTCCTCTGCCTCTCTGCCTCTCTGCCCCTCTGCCCTTGCCCCTGCCCCTGCCCTTGCCCCTGCCTCCTGAGTGCTGGGATTAAAGGTGTGCACCACCACACTTTGGGACATTTCCTTTTTAAGGTTAGCAGCCTTGAGCAACAAACACCTTTTTAGAATTTAATGGTTGACATTTGACTCGTGAAAGTCATGTATTATATTATTTAAATTTGTTGTGTATCAGTTTGTATAACATTGTGTTACAATTGGCAGGTTCTGAGAGTGTGGGATCCCAGAACCTGTGCAAAGCTCATGAAGCTGAAAGGGCACACAGACAATGTGAAGGCATTGCTGCTCAACAGAGATGGCACACAGGTGAGCACTTCTGCAGACCAGCCTCGTCAGAAACTTCATGATTGGAACCAAAAGCCACATGTATAAATTGGGTCCTAATTTTCAGTCTAAATACCAAATTGTTGGCCTGGAGAAATTGCTCAAGGGTTAAGAGCACTTATAGAGTACCTGAGGTTGGTTCCCAGCACTCACAACTACCTGTAACTCCAGCAGCTCTGGGGGGAGATCCACTGCCCTCTTCTGGCCTCCACTGACACCTGAACACATAGACATAGACACATATACGTAAAATACTTTTTTTGGGGGGAGGGATCTTTTGAGGTGGTCTCCCTGTAGCCCCAGCTGACCCAGAACTCAGTATGTAGAACCAGGCTGGCCTTGAAGTCACAGAGATCTGCCTGCCTTTGCCTCTCAAGAGTTGGGATTAAAGGCTTATGCCACCAGGCCTGGCTTTAAAATATATTTTGGGGCTGGAGAGATGGCTCAGTGGTTAAGAGCACCAACTGTTCTTGCAGAGAACCCAGGTTCAATTCCCAGCACCCACATGGCGGCTAAGAACCATCTTTAACTCCAGTTCCAGGGAAATCTGATACCCTTTAATGGGGAAGAAAAAAAAAATCAAATAAATTTTATTTTAAAGACAATTTTTTTTCTTTTTCTTTTTTTTTCCTTTTCTTTTTGAGACAGGGTCTCTGTAGCCCCAGCTGGCCTAGAATTCACTATGTAAACCAGGCTGGCCTTGAACTCACAAAGATCCATCCGCCTTGGCCTCCCTAGTGCTAGGATTAAAAATATTAACTTGTCAGCCATATGTGGTGCTCTCCCTTCTGATCCCATTACTCAGGAGGCTGAGACAGGAGGATTACAGAGGGTTCAAGGCCAGCATATGTAGTGAATACCAGGGCATCTTGGGTTACAGGGTGAGACCCTGACTGAAAAAAATAAAACAAAAGGCACTAAATTGTACACATGAGACTTTACATTTTAAAACTACTATGTTTGTGTCACCTTAAAATGAAAGCGAAACAAGAAATTTTCCTTAGTATGAGTCGAATGCAGATGCGTGTATGCAGTTATGTTGTATAAAGGCTGAAATAACTGTTATCTCTGTAAAGCAGAAGGAAGCTTTAATAGCAGATTTTTTTTGCCAGAGTATAAAGTGGAAATTCTCAGTTTTCTGACATAGGCAAATTTTGTTGTTAGCTCTGTCATCTGTAGCTTTAATTTTCTAACAATGCTTACAACCAGCATTTCAAAGAAAAACATTTCAATAGTGTGTTGACCATTAGCTGTGGTACTACAAAATTTGTGAATTAGAAATCACAGTTCTTCTTGTTCTTTTTTTTTTTTTTTTTTTTTTTTGGTCTTTTCTGAGACAGGGTCTCCTTGTAGCCCCAGCTGTCCTGGAACTCACTCTGTAGACCAGGCTGGCCTTGAACTCACAAAGATCCGCCTGCCTCTGCCTCCCAAGTGCTAGGATTAAAGGCGTGCGCCACCACGCCCGGCAGTTCTTCTTGTTCTGAAGCAGTGGAGCGATACTTTTTCATCAGTACAGGTAACAAACAAAACCAAGCAGCACTTTATGATATCACACACCTGGGCCTGCACCCTTGCCTCCCTCGGGTGTGTTTTATTGAGAGCATTGGTAAGTTCAGAAATAACAGGATTGATTATAATGAGGTAAGAAAATGGTGACTAGGAAGACACTGGGTTGGAAACTGTCATTATGTTATTCATTGTAGAAATTATGCCAATGAAAATGCCTCATGGGAATTAGAGAAACCTTTGTCTGCAGACAGGAAGGTGAAGGATTAGCTAGCTGAAGGAAGAATCGTTCTTCAGAGCCAGGGTCAAGGCTTGGAGATACTCTGTAGAGGTCTGTGGTGTAGATATGCTGTGTGCCTTGAGAATGCTTGACTGCACGAATCTTCAGTTGGCTCATCTGTACAGTGGGTGTGGGTGTGTAGTTTGTACAGCTAGAGAGGTTATACGATACATGATTTCTAGAGCTCTCAGGTTCCTTTTTCACAAGAGTCTAAGCTCTTGGCAAATCAGCTTTTCACTGATTTTGTGCTAGACATGGTAATCCCAACCCATTCAGGATGTGACTAGATTGCATGGTCTTCATGGTTTCTAGAAGAGGGCTGTGGTTCTCAGAGGCCTTAAAAGTTCTGTCTGTCCACCACACTCTGCATCATTTCCTGTTTCTGTTATTAATGTGCTTCTGTATAACATGATTTTTCTGTCAGACGTATAAATGTGCTTTCCCTTGAAGACAGCTATATTTGCTATAACCAGAGGCCAAGATGAGGCTGTTTGCTAAAAGCTATCTGCACTCTTACTGCACATAATGGTATCTATCATGTCTCATCTAGTTTCTCTACTATATTGGTTCCTTACTGGCAGTTATAGACTAAATACAAATTCTACCAACACTAACACATATTTTAGTGAACTGAGGAAAAAAGACCAACTGTAATAACTAC
Source organism: Rhizomys pruinosus (assembly GCA_009823505.1). Lineage (NCBI taxonomy): Eukaryota > Metazoa > Chordata > Mammalia > Rodentia > Spalacidae > Rhizomys > Rhizomys pruinosus. Next base: position 1,322,382 of record VZQC01008552.1, on the reverse strand, counting down.
TCATTTGAGAAAAAGATGAAGAAAAAAAGAACTTACTGATTCTTAAATTCTTAGAATAATAAAGAAGTATTACTAGTTTCTGAGACAATATATATTGCATGCTGCAGAATTACTCTGCAGACATCTAATGTCGGATCTCTGGTAGCATTGTAAATCAGGGACATATGGTAAGGGGTGTATATGTGTATATGTATACGTATCTGTATATGTGTAGCAAGCCAATGAATCCCATGAGTATCTGCCTGCCTGTTGCCTCATGTATTTATTTCTTTTTTTTTTTTTTGGTCTTTATTTCTTATAGAATAAGATCTTTCTTATAGGCCTAGAGAGAGGGCCCAATGGTTAAGAGTACTGGCTGCTCTTGCAGAGAACCTGGGTTTGAGTCCCAGCACCCACATGGCAGCTAACAATTGTCTATAACTCCAGTTCCAGGGGCTGTGATACCCTCTTCTGACCTCTGTGGGCTTTGCACAACATGAGTATATTTACACACATGCAGGCAGTACACTCATACACATAAAATAAAAATAATAAATTTAAAAATATATATTTTATTTACCAAATCTGGTTGAGATTTTTACCCAAGAGAGTTCAGTGAAGTCAGTCAATATTGCAGTTGTTCTGATTGGTTGCCAGTGTTGACCCCTGTAGTCACTGACATACTTAATTTCTTGAGGATCTTGGACAGCCTGCCATCTTGACATGTCAGCCACAGGGATTTTCTGGTAATACAATTCCCAAATCTTACTTAAGGATCTGGGATCCCAGCATCAGGCAACTTCCAACAGGCAGGAACTCTCTCCTGCCTTTGTTGGGAAAACTTAGGGCACTTGATCGGTTACAGAGACTGTTTACATAAGTTTATAGAGTCTGTTTAGGTCTGGTTACAGAGTCTGTTTACGTCTGGTTACAGAGTCTGTTTACATCTGGCTACAGAGTCTGTTTACGTCTGGTTACAGAGTCTGTTTAGGTCTGGTTACAGAGTCTGTTTACGTCTGGTTACAGAGTCTGTTTACGTCTGGTTACAGAGTCTGTTTAGGTCTGGTTACAGAGTCTGTTTACGTCTGGTTACAGAGTCTGTTTACGTCTGGTTACAGAGTCTGTTTAAGTCAGGTTAAAGAGTCTGTTTACGTCTGGTTACACGTCTGGTTACAGAGTCTACTGTCAGGTTACAGAGTCTGGTTACAGAGTCTGTTTAGGTCTGGTTACAGATCAGGTTACAGAGTCTGTTTAGGTCAGGTTAAAGAGTCTGTTTACTTCTGGTTACAGAGTCTGTTTACAGAGTCTACTGTCAGGTTACAGAGTCTGTTTACGTCTGGTTACAGAGTCTGGTTACAGAGTCTGTTTAAGTCAGGTTACAGAGTCTGTTTAGGTCTGGTTTGTTTAAGTCAGGTTACAGAGTCTGTTTAGGTCTGGTTTGTTTAAGTCAGGTTACAGAGTCTGTTTAGGTCTGGTTACAGAGTCTGTTTAAGTCTGGTTTGTTTAAGTCAGGTTACAGAGTCTGTTCAGGTCTGGTTTTACAGAGTCTGTTTAAGTCTGGTTTGTTTAAGTCTGGTTTGTTTAAGTCTGGTTTGTTTAAATCAGGTTATAGAGTCTAAGTCTGGTTACAGAGTCTGTTTAAGTCAGGTTACAGAGTCTGTTTAGGTCTGGTTTGTTTAAGTCAGGATACAGAGTCTGTTTAAATCAGGTTCGTTTAGGTCAGGTTACAGAGTCTAAGTCTGGTTACAGAGTCTGTTTAAGTCAGGTTTGTTTAAGTCAGGTTACAGAGTCTGTTTAGGTCTGGTTTGTTTAAGTCAGGATACAGAGTCTGTTTAAGTCTGGTTTGTTTAAGTCAGGATACAGAGTTTGTTTAGGTCTGGTTTGTTTAAGTCAGGTTACAGAGTCTGTTTAGGTCTGGTTTGTTTAAGTCAGGTTACAGAGTCTGTTTAAGTCTGGTTTGTTTAAGTCAGGTTACAGAGTCTGTTTAAGTCTGGTTTGTTTAAGTCAGTTACAGAGTCTGTTTAGGTCTGGTTTGTTTAAGTCAGGTTACAGAGTCTGTTTAGGTCTGGTTTCACAGAACTGTTCGGGACATTATGTTTAGTGTAGGCCATCATCTCAAACTAGACATCTTCATGATTTTAGCCAGTGGGTTAGGGGTGGGAGGTGTTCTGTTGATTTCTCTAGGTCCTGCAAGATATCAGGTACTGAACAGGAGCTCAAGACCTTTTGGGGTAGGAAGAGGTGCTTACATAACAGGACATAGGACTTTTTTTTTTTTTTTTAATTTTATTTATTTCCGTATGTGTATGAATGTATTGTCTGCATGCAAGTCTGTGCACCCGTGACGTGCAATGCCGCGGAGGTCAGAGGAGAGTGTCAGACTCCCCCTGGAACTGGAGTTCTGGAATTGGAGTTTCAGATGGCTCCGCCGCAATGTGGGTGCTGGGGATCGAACCCGGGTCCTCTGCAAGAGCGGTCGGTGCTCTTAACCGCTAGGCCATCTCTCCAGCCCCGGACATTCTTTAGCCTACTACTAAATACTGCAAAACATTGGCCACAGTGGGTTTTAGTTTTTTGTTGTTGCTGTTGTTTTTTTGTCTTTTTGAGTTAGAGTCTCCCTTTAGTCGCAGCTGGCCTGGAGCTCTCTATGTAGACCACAGTGATCTTTAAACATGGTTGCTCTCTTTTTGTGAGTTTTCTTTTCTGTAGCCTTAAAACACTGGCTACTATCACATTGTTTTGTGCTGGGTGTCAGGATTGGTATAGCTCCTGTGTTTCCTCATCACTTTCCAACTGTACCATCTGAATCTGGTACCTTTCCTGTTCATATATCTTGGGCTATGGGACTTCCAGATCTTCATCTTTGCCTCTTCAGGTTGCCAGTCCTTGCTCTTCGTAGTTGCACGTTCCAGGATCTGAAGAATCGGTACTTTACTGATAGTGTTATGCCCTCAGCATCTTCTGGAATTGGGAGCCCCTTCCCAGCCCTGTCCCACAGAGTGCCACAGTTCTTCCACACTCAGGTTAGATCAGTTGATTCCTTTGGGAATCTCTATATGGTCCTGGAAGTTTATAAGGAAGTCTCCTAATGTTAATTTCATTAAACCTGTCTAGTTTCAAAGGCTCTTTTAGGTCATGAGGCAGACCAATAAATTGTTTACATTCTTGTTTTTTAATTTTTTATTTTTTATGTGTATGAATGTACTGTCTGCATGTAGGTTTGTGCACCCATGTTGTGCAATGCCGCGGAGGTCAGAAGAGGGAGGGTGTTGGATTCCCCTGGAACTGGAGTTAAAGATGGTTCTTAGCCACCATGTTGGTGCTGGGAATTGAACCTAGGTCCTCAGCAAATGCTCTTAACCATTGAACCATCTCTCTAAACCCACAATTTAACACTTTTAGTAAGTTCCCAGGGAAGATTCTGCTGGGGTCACTACTCCCTTATCTTTAGCTGCTTTCAGACTCCATCTGAGCATGGCTTGACTTCTAGGATTTTTACCAGTTAATCAACAGGCAACTGCATAAAGACGACAAAGGCAAGTTTGCTAAGAGGCATCTCCTGCTTGAGCAGCCTTGTCAAGACAGAAATGCAAGCAGAGGCCAGGCATAAAGCACAGGTCCTTGGCCCGCTTCTAACCTGATTTTCTTTGTTCCAGTGCCTCTCCGGTAGTTCTGATGGGACAATTCGCCTGTGGTCCCTTGGCCAGCAAAGATGTATAGCCACATATCGGGTCCATGACGAAGGTGTTTGGGCCCTGCAAGTCAATGATGCCTTCACACATGTGTATTCTGGAGGAAGGGACAGGAAGATTTACTGTACAGACCTAAGAAACCCTGATATTCGGGTGTTAATTTGTGAAGAAAAAGCACCAGTTCTCAAGGTATGTGATGTATTTCAGTTTTATAACTAAGGTTTTTAAACTTGTTAAACACGTATAGCAAAGTATGTATTAGAACATGAATCAACTGCAGGTTTGGGAAAAAATCTTTTATCCTTGACAGAGTAAGGAAGAGTGGGTGAAAGAGTCTCAGCATAGACCCTCAGAAGGAGTGAAGGAGCAGTTTTTTTAAACCACCTGTGGAAGAAATTGTGACTTCTTGGGTGCATGGATTCTTTCTCCCTGGTAAATTCTAGTATGCCCGTGCTGGCCATACTTCTGAGCTTACTCGACTCCCTGCCTTGGCTGAGGGGAAGAGCATGAGCACTAGAGTATCTGTGAGCAGAGAGAAAGAGGCCAAAGGAGTCTGGGAAATAATGTTCCCAGCCTCAGCAGTGAGGAGGTGGGAGAGTCCTTCTGAAGGAGAAGAGCCAGCTGCTTCAGACTGCAAACACTGTCACCTCAAAGCACCCCTGAGAACCAGGCTCCACAGAAGTAGAGGCAGCATGGACACAGACAGCATGTCTTGATAGACCAACCAGCCATCCTTTAGGGAAGCAAAGCATTGAGGCTGGCGGGAGAAGCAAGCATGGAAGAGGAACTCTACGTTGGGACTCCAACCAATGTCAGGAGCTCTTGGCTGTGGTGAACAGACTAAAGAAAGTGGAACAAACATAGCCGTACATTGTGAAGAGTATTGAGAATTTATCATGGCCAAGAGTCCAGCCCTGGTTTCCACATCCCAACCTGCAGTTTCCTAGTACAGGAATAAGAGTAGATAAACGCAAAGTGATTCCATTTGTGTTATGTACAAGAACAAAGGCACTTATTACATGTACATTTTGAAAATGCAAAGGCCACATCCTATGCTGAATTTCCCTAATACTGAGATGGCTCAAGAAATCAGCAACTATTCCTATTCTGTAGAATGTGTACATGCTATCAACGAAGTAGCATCTTACCTGCTACATGTCGGCAGTGTGTATTTATCCATGGCCTACAGGTTCAATGATGACACAGGAATGCCTTCTTTTGCCTTATTCTTTGAAGCCCAGGCAGATGAAAAGAAGACAAAAGCACATGAAATCCTCATATATCTCAGGGACCATCAGGGTAAGATCTCCATTTCAGATAATAAGAAGCCTGCCTGATATGAATGAACTGACCGCTCCTGTAAAAGCCCTAGAAACAGCGCTGGAGCTGGAAAAGAAAATAACTGAGCTCCTGCTAAAACTAAAGAGTGCAGCTACCAATGACTGGGAAACGGATATCTTGAAGTTTTTGGCACAATACATCAATAAACATAAAAGGAATGAAGATTATCTGGAATGTCAACTTTCTTAACAGAAAATTTTAGTGGAACGGGAACAGAAGCAAGCCCAGATTGAATCCCCTTCTACCTCTTCAGGTGCGGAGATTTAACCAAGGACCATAAAGCAACGAGTCTTCCTGTTGCGGGTCATACACATATAAGAGTCTTCATCATTTCCACTTGCTGAAGACTGCTTTCCTCTCCATTTTCCTAGGCTCATTGTTATTCCTGAATAAAATTTTTGCATTATAAAAAAAAAAAGAAAATGCAAAGGCCTTGTATGTGGTGATCTGTTCTCGACTGTCTTATCCTTAGGTAAGAGATGTTTTTCTCATTTGCTGTGTTAGGATTTTTTTTTCCTATAGACATTCTCAAAGAAAGAAGAAGCTTTTTTTCCTTGTTATCAAGAAAGAACGTAAGCCAAGCATTATGGCCCTCAAAGGGTAACCTGGGTACAAAACATAGCAAGACCCTGTTTCAAAAAGAAGTCCACATACATACACAGAATGTAAGAACTAGAATAGAAGAAACAGCACTACTTTTGTTTCAGAATGTCTTTGTCCTTTTGACTGTGTCCGTTTAGGTCTATTCAATTAACCTAACTTAAAACCCTTATTTAGTCCATTAGAGGCAGAGGCAGAGGCAGAGCCAGGTGGATTGTTATAAGATCAAGCCCAGTCTCGGCTACATAGTGAGTTCCAAGCCAGCCAGGCCTATAAGGAGACCCTAATCTCAAAAACGAAACAAAATTTTTCAGTCCAGCCATAGCGGTGGATGCCTGTAATCCCTGCTGATGTGGGAGAGTCATGTGTTCAAAACCAGCCAGGTCAATTTAGTGAGATCCTGAAATTATAAATACATGTTGGCATATATGTTTAAGTAAATAGCTGTAAGTATAGCTCAGTGGTAGAACACTTTGCCTAGCATGTGAAATGTCTTGTGGTCTGTCTGTAGTACCACCCACCACCCACCCCTAAAAAGAAAAAATTCTTGGGTACTATTTTTGCTAAGAGGTTGGTCCTGTCGACTTTTGCAAGCCTGTGAACTCCTTTGCTAGAGGCCTGTTTAACTGCTCTGTAGCTCACTAGTACATGCCCTGGTGTAGTGTGAATGTAGTTGACAAAGGAGTTGGTATTTGATGGTGTATAGGTAGGCTGGCAGGTGAAGTCAGCCTTCCACAAAATATGTGTGTGTGTGTTTGTGTGTGTGTGTGTGTGTGTGTGTGTGTAACTTTTTTTTTTTTTTTTTTTTTGTCTTTTGAAGCAGGGTCTCCTTTAGCCCTAGCTGGCCTGGAGCTTGCTCTGTAGACCGGCTGCCTTGAACTCACAGAGATCTCCCTGCCTCTGTCTCCCTAGTGCTGGGATTAAAGGCATGCGGTTACCCACGCCTGGCCACAAAAAAGATTTTTATGTTTTGTTTTCAGATGGAGCTTGACAGATCAGCTGATCCCGCCCCTGCAATCTGGGTTGCAACAACTAAGTCTACAGTAAATAAGTGGGTAAGTGAGCTACCCACCTATGGGTAAAAAAGCAACACATGGCTAGTCATCACAACTGTGCCAGCACCAACAGTGAAGTTCAGTGTGGTCCTGTCCTGTCAGCATGCCTTTGGGTAGATGCCAAAACCCGAAAGCCCCAGTAAATTCAGGCATGATCCTGAGGACCACACTGAAGTTCATGGGTGAAATGAGGCTTCTTAGTTCCTTGTCACCTGCTAAGGTATGTGTTTGATATGCTTAGAACAGACTGTTGCATGATAAAGGCGGTTGGTATTAGCACTGCTTCTGATATTGTGAGGTGCATTTTGAAACTTGGTAGCCAGTCAGGTGTGATGGTGCATAACTATAATCTATCTCTTGGGAAACTGAAATAAAAGGGTGCTGCAGGTTCAAAGCCAACCTGGGCTGCATAGCAAGACACCATCTTAATTATACAAAAAGAATGAAAAAAGACAGTCCAGATACCAGCAAGCAGAGAAACTTGTCAGGACTCTCATTTTTCAAAACATAAGAGAGAGCAGGAAATTGGCTTTAGAATTTATATAGCCTTTTCTTCATCATGTAAAGAGCAGGACTATAACTAGATCAAAACAGAGAAATCATCCACATTGCTTTAACTTTGAAGTTTGTAAAGATTTAAGTTTGCTTGTATACCAGACGCTGTGGATAGCACAGGAGAAAGAATTTGCTTGTCTCTATGCAGTTCATCTGCTTTCTGTCCACTTGTGTAACTCTCCACAGTGCTGGACAGTGACCAGTATAATGGCCTAGTTTTTTTCCTCTGGACATATTCTCTCCTTAATATCTGTTGGGGATTTTGTTGTTGTTGCTTTATGTGGTAAAATAATTACACCTGTGATGAATGGTCTCTGGTTGATGTAGTTGTTGAAACCTCAATATTTGCTTGTTCTTTAATTTTTTTTGGCACTTTAAATAGATTGATAAACTTATAGATCATAAAATGATGAAATAACAAATTTTATTCCTTTAGACATTGAAGGGAATTCATAATTTCTGGGCCTCTGGCGATTATGACAATGACTGTACAAATCCTATAACGCCTCTCTGCACACAACCTGACCAAGTTATTAAAGGTAAGAAAACTGCAGTGGATCGTACTTTTTGTTTCTCTTTTTTTTTTTTTTTTTTTTCTCTTTTTTTTTTGAGCAATCAGGGTGTTACAAGTCCTGATTACGCAGAGACGCTAATCACGTATCATGCAAACTCCAATCATCATTTTCTATCTGTCCTCCAAAAGGAGGAACAAGTAAGGATTATCCCACCTGACGATGGATCATACTTTTTAAATTAGTTAATAAGATATGGACAAAAATGAAGGTAATGACCCTTCTTTAAATGTAATTCTGATGTAAATAAAAAACTAACTAATAATGTTAAAGAAAGTTGTGATGAGAAAGTTGTTTGTTTTTATATGTATAAGTGTTTGCATGTATAAAGTCCACCATGTGCATGTAATTCCTACAGAGGCCAGAAGTAGGTGCCTTCTGGAACTGGGAGTTTTGTGTGGTTGTTAACCAACATGTGGGTACTAGGAACAGAACCAAGGTCCTCTGCAAGAACAACCAGTGCCTAAACGCTAAGCCATCTCTTCAGCCCCATAGTTGGATTTGTTTTGTTTTGTTTAGTCTTTTTGAGATGGGGTCTCCCGTAGCCCCAGCTGGCCTAGAACTTACTATATAGACCAGGCTGTTCTTGATCTCAACAGAGATCTGCCTGTCTCTGCCTCCAGAGTGCTGGGATTAAAGGTGAGTGCCACCACACCTGGTGATGTTGGGGGGTTTTGTTTTGTTTTGTTTTGTTTGTTTTGTTTTTTTGGTAGTCCTTGGAAAAAGTTGGGGTTTTTAAGAATTTCTTTTGTGCTTAGTCTTTGACTGTTTCATTATACAATGTGTGTTGATCATATCCACTCTTTCATACATAATATACAATGTGTCTTGATCATATCCATTATTGCTCCCTCTTTATTGCTCCCTCAGCACACCTCCAGCATGTTTCACACACATACACGCACATGCACATGTTCATGCATTAGAAAAAGGTTTTATTCTTATTTTATGTGTATGAATGTTCTGCCTGCATGTGTGTAAGTGCACCACATCTGTGCAATGCCTGCAGAGGCAGGAAAAGGGCACCAGATCCCCTAGAAATGGATTTTGATGGTTGTTAACTGCTGTGTGGGTGCTGGGAACTTAACCTGGGTCCTCTGCAAAAGCAACCAGTGCTCTTGGGCTAGGCATGGTGGCACATGCCTTTAATCCCAACACTCCGGAAGGTGGAGGAAGGCAGATCTCTGTGAGTTCAAGGCCAGCCTAGTCTATATAGTTCCAGGACAGCCTGGGGCTACAGAGAGACCCTGTCTCAAAAAAGACCAAAAAAAACCCGAAAAGCAACCAGTACTCTTAACCACTGAGCCATGTCTCCAGCTCCTCATGTTTTGTTTTGTTTTGTTTATATATAACCCACTGAGTCCCATTAGTGCACACAGGTATGGGACCATCTACCCGTGGACAACTACCAGTGACCACAAGAAATGAGTGTTTGAGTTAATTTTTTATTTACATGTATTAGTGTACAGGTTGATGCGGTTCAGTATGCTGTTTCAGTATATGTATTCAGTAAGTACTGAAATTTAGCCTCCCTCTGACCACTTTTTCCAGACTGATAATTGCTATTCTATATTGAGATTGACTTTCTTTTTTCTGACTTCATGTGAGGGAGGACTGTGGTACTGTGGTACTAGTCTTTCTGTTTCTATCTTGTTATATTGAACATAATGGTCTCCAATTCTATTTTACTACAATAAGATTTCATTCTTTATAGCCCATTGTGTGTGTGTGTGTGTGTGTGTGTGTGTGTGTACATACATGTGCATAATATATAGACACTACTTTGTCTTTTGGCATACCAAAGAGCCTACATGCCCGTGTTTATTGTGGTGTTATTCCTTTTTCTTTTCTTTTTTTTTTTTTTAGTCTTTTCGAGACAGGGTCTCCTTGTAGCCCCAGCTGTCCTAGAACTCATTCTGTAGACCAGGCTGGCCTTGAACTCACAAAGATCCGCCTGCCTCTGCCTCCCAAATGCTAGGATTAAAGGCGTGCACCACCACGCCCGGCTATTCCTTTTTCTTTTCTTCGGTTGGTTGGTCGGTCAGTTTTACTGACTTGAGTCTCCCTACAGCCTCCAGCTGGCCTTGATCTCACAGAGATCTGCCTGCCTCTGCCTCCCAAGTGCTCCAAAGGTGTGTCCCACCATGCCTAGCTTATTGTGCTGTTATTCTTGAATCTTTGGGTTTTTGCTTGTTTGTTTTTGTTTTTGCTCCAGAGTACAATAGCTAGGGTAAAACAAACAGCCAGTTTGTGAAGTACGTAGAGTTTATTGTCTTTTGGCACAAGCTAGAGAAAGTTAGATGTGGGCCTCAAACACATATGAGTATGGCAAAACAAACAAACAAGAAACAGTGCATGTTTAATGTCAGTACTTGGGATTAGCATCCTATCAGGCAAATTCATTTACCGCTCTTAACTTTAGAATAGAATATCCAGTCAGGAGGCATAAAGGAAAAGGAAAGCTGGCCAGACCACTCAGCAAATGAAGGTATTTGCCATGTAAGACTGAGCATTTAAGTTTGATCCCAGGAACCCATATAAAAGTGGAAGGAGAGTCCGGGCGTGGTGGCACACGCCTTTAATCCTAGCACTTGGGAGGCAGAGCCAGGCGGATCTCTGTGAGTTCAAGGCCACCCTGGTCTACAGAGTGAGTTCCAGGACAGCTGGGGCTACAGGGAGACCCTGTCTCGAAAAGACCAAAAAAAAAAAAAAAAAGAAGTGGAAGGAGAGAGTTATCTCTGACCACATGTACATCATGTAATGCACAGCATAGTAATCAAAAAAATTTTTTTATTATTTCCTCTTTTTGAGACAGGGTTTCCCTTTAGTCCCAGCTTGCCTGAAACTTGCTATGTAGACCAGGCTGGCCTTGAACCCATAGAGATCCGCCTGCCTCTGCCTCCCAAGTGCTGGGATTAAAATTGTGTGCCACCATGCCCAGCAAAAAAAATTTTTAATGCCAGCCAGAGCTAATTCAAGGATTCTCTGTCATTATGTATTTAACTTTTCTCAGTGGATAAAATTTTTGGTTCTCAACAGTTTTTTTGTTTGTTTTTTTACTGATAGTAGCCCTTGCTTTAATTATATAATCTTTTCTGAAAATGAGAATTTTTCTTCAAATGTTTATAAATTCTGATAATAACAACAAATAATTGATTAGCTTTAAAATGGGTTAGATGTCATCCTTTCACCTTGGTTGCCTTACCTCTGGTGACCAGTTGTGAATGTTTTCTTGTTATGCGCCATTTAATAATTTTTGCTACATTACATTTAAATAGATAAGGATTATCAAATTATCAACTTATGAATTATTATTTTTTCTTCCTTTAGGGGGTGCTAGTATTATTCAGTGCCACATCCTTAATGATAAGAGACATATATTAACCAAAGATACCAATAATAATGTGGCATATTGGGACGTGTTAAAGGTAAGTATCTTTGGGGATTAGATAAAGAGATTGTTGAATCATACATTCCCTTTATTTTTATTTTTCTATAATGATAATCAAAATAATAAATCTATGAATATTTATTTGCAATAATACCTTGGGGTACTATGAATGTTAGGTGATGACATAGATTACCTTTTTCTTTTCTTTTTGAGACAGGGTTTCTCTGCAGCCCCAGCTGTCCTGGACCTTACTATGTAGAACAGGCTGGCCTTGAACTCACAGAGATCCACCTGCCTCTGCCTCCCAAGTGCTGGGATCAAAGGCACCACGCCCAGCTTGCAGATTATATTTTATGTTGCCTTTCTTTGAAAGGGCTACATGGGGGGTGGGGAATAAAAGGGCTACATCAAAGTTGTCATTCTTTATATTATTTGCATTTTTCCCTGGATGATTCTTAGAGGGTAGAGAAAGCAGGCCTGTCCTGTCCCTTCTTTCACAGAAGGGTCCCATGGTGACTGGGAGGATCCAGGGCATCCTTAAGAACTCATCAGCAACACATCTTGATTCTTCCCTGACACCCCTCACTAATGTGCCCCTAGCTCTGTTTCCTGTCAGGGCTTTAGCTCATGCTGCCCAGCTTCAGCTCCTATTTCCACAATACCCGAGAGAGTCTGGCCAGGCCAGCCACTCTTAGAGGTTGACCCAGCAGTTTCTCCCTGTGGCTGTGCACCCACTCAAGGTCTGGTTAACTGTTCTCGGTGAAACTCTGCTATCTGAATGGAAGGTAGTTTTACTTGGGTAAGGCTCTGAGTTAGCATGCATCATGATTGGCATTTCTATAAACATGACAGTTTCCCATGTCCAGATACTAAACCTTGAAGGTTTTGAAGTCATTGTAATACCCGGAATATTAACACTACAGGGAAGTCAGGAGTATTTGGGGACAAAGAGGAGCTAGACCAGAGCTGCATTCTGGTCTGTAGCCAGCTTTCAACCAAGTGACCTACTAGAGTCCTCTAAACCTGTGGCTTCATCTGGGAAATGTAGAGAGGACCAATTATCTGATGATGCTGGGGGCAGTTTGAAAACCCTCTGGCACAGTACTCAGCACTTGCTAGTTAAGCTGCTGCATGAATTCAGGCAAAAGGTGGGATTTGTCTGGACTAGATGGAAAGAAAGAAGGTAGAGAGTATGAAGGAAAGCAAGGTGTAAGGATGAGTCCCAGGTTTCTTTGGTTAATGGAAACGATACAGGTATAAATGAAAGCCCAGCTGTCAGGAGAAAGGGATGTGCTGTGGAAAATTATGGGTCTGAGATTATATTGGTGGGCAGACAGCCGTACTAATGCATAGGCTAGATAAAATGCATCATCTGCCTCTAATGTCATGGGAAATGTCAGGGTTTCCAGGAAACTTGACTGAGAATAAACTGAGCCATAGCTCTTGTCAAGAATGTTGGAAAAAGGAAGCCATCCCTGTATGATAAAGAGGAGTAAGAAAAGCGAGACCCAGTGGCAGCTAAAGGACAAATTGAGCGTTTCCGTAAGGAGCTGTAGTTAGTGGCATCAGTCAGCTGAGTTGCGGTCTCCAAGATTTGGCCAAGGAAAAGGGTAGACTCTGGGGAGAATCCTGCAGGCTACAGTCAGTGGATTCAGTACAGTGCAGAAAGGAAGATACAGTCTTGAGGAAATTTGACTGCATGGAATGGGGACAGGAAGAGAGACAGAAGCCTGAGAGGATTAGAATCAAAATGGCCAAGGGACGGTTTGGGTTTTGATTTTTGTGATTTTTTGGTGTTTCGGTATGTTAAAGATGAAAAAAAATGTGTGTTTCACTACTTATGGGTAGAATCCAATAGAGATCGGATGGGGGAAAGGTGTCCTTCAGAGACCAGAGCTCAGCCAGAAGGGATCTTTTCCTTGCATCAGGAAGAATAGAAAGGATTCTGTCCAGGCTTGCCTATATGCACACTCACTCTCCTACTCCTGCCTCCCCTGTTAGAAACATGTAGTTGGAGTGTAGGAAAATTTGAGATGTGATGAGGGTAGCGATTTAACAGACTTCTTAAGAAGGATTGACTTGAAACAGAAAACATCCCAGGTAGCAGTAATGATCCAGTTGTCTTGGAGATCATGAGTTTATGGTGGTGATGCTATGAAGGCATTGAGGGGCAGCAGGTCATCTGTGTTGTCTATGTGGATGTAGCTACAGCAAAGGCAAGAGCTTGAAGTGGACTGTAAGGCAGTGGAGCCAGGGTTCAGGTGTCCAGCAAATGAGGAACTTTAGTCACGAAGACTGCTGGTAAGGGACAGGCAGTTTACTGCAGCTAAATAACAAGGGCCTCCAGGAAATAGGAGTTTCACGTGGAGAGATGATGGTGTTTGGATGTGTCATGAAGGCTGTCCTTGGGACAGTAGGGAACAGTGGAGTATGGGAGGGTCTGTAGTTTCCCTTGTAAAGAGACAACCAGGAGAGAGCAAAGTTGCTGTGGAGCTGAACAGTCAGAAGGAGCATTCTGTGATGGGATTCGACATTGAAAGGAGCTACAGTTAGAAACAGCCCTGGCAGCAGAGGATGTTCAAGGCATACTTTTTGAAAACCACATACATTTGGGGAATAAGAGGGAATATTTAGAATCTTATTTGTGGTCAAGAGAACAGAAGTAGTTGGGTGTGATGATGCACATCTTTATTCCCAGCACTTGGAAGACAAAAGCAGGTGTATCTCTGTGAGTTCAAGGCCAGCCTGGTCTACATAGTGAGTTCTAGGCCAGCTGGGGCTACAGGGAGACCCTTCTAAAAAAAAAAAAAAACAAGTTCTCAGTCACAGCCTGTATCAGCTATTGCCTGAGGTGACTTCTCATGCTCTTTGAGGAGCACTTTGGAACTTAGTTGTTACTTGGGGGCTTTCCTCCCTTTGCTTTTGAGCTTCATTTGACAGTGCTTATGTATTAGCTAAGTTAAATTAGTTTCCCCAAAAGACTATTCTGATTTTTTTTATTTAAAATTTTATTAACAATAGGTCGTTACTTAAAGGCTTTACATTTTTTTTAATTGGCTCTGTTCATTTTGAAATATCTTTTAGGATCTATTCAGACAAATGCAAAAGTATATAAAATTTGGTAAAATACTGATCATTGTACTTTCCTTTGATGTACAGGCATGTAAAGTTGAAGATTTGGGCAAAGTGGATTTTGAAGATGAAATTAAGAAAAGATTTAAAATGGTGTATGTGCCGAATTGGTTCTCAGTAGACCTAAAAACAGGGGTGAGTTAGCAGTCAGTATTTATGTAATTTTAACTAGTTGAAGAACTCCAGTATACAGGCTATAATTATTCTTACAGAGTTGCATGTTTTTAAGCATGTGGGAAACTTTTTTCATGTAAATTGTGGTTTAAAGGCCTTTGGTAATCAAATAAACTGAATTGTAGTAGCATTAAATGACATGGGCACAGCTTAGCACTTTAATCAAATGGTACATATGAACAGAAATTCAGAGCCTTTGTATTGAAATGGAGTGTCACTGACATTTTTGCCTCTAACAGATGTTGACCATTACTCTGGATGAGAGTGACTGCTTTGCTGCCTGGGTTTCTGCAAAAGACGCTGGCTTCAGCAGCCCCGATGGGTCAGATCCAAAATGTGAGTCATGTCTTGTTTTGAAAGCAAAGTGGGGGTCTGTGCTGTGTTTGCTAGCTACTTATCTTTGTAGTGTCCCTTTCCTTGTGATCTTATTAATCTTTGTCAGCATTCTTTGAGTATTTGGTGTGTAGAAATCAATGTTACATGAGTACAATGTTGATGGCTTTAGGGGCAGTGTCTCTTCAAAACTTGTCAAATGTCATCTTTGTTTTGTTTTTTAAAAACTAGCTAAGCCTCCGGGCATGGTGGCTCTCGCCTTTAATCCCAGCGCTCTGGAGGCAGAGGCAGAGGCAGGCGGATCTCTAGGAATTCAAGGCCAGCCTGGTCTACATAGCGAGCTCCAGGCCAGCTGAGACTAAGAGACCCTGTCTCAAAAAAAATAAAATAAAATAAAATAAATAATAGCTAAGCCAAGCATAGTGGCTCATGCCTATAATCCCAGCACTCAAGAGACTGAGGCAGGAGGATTGCCCTGAGTTCCAGGGAAGCCAAGTGTGAGGCCCTATCTTTTAGTAAAAAGAGGGGTTGGGGTAGCTTCTCTGAGTAATGGTGTAGAGTACCAGTTTTTCAATATCACCATTTTCCGTTTCTAAGAGAAAACATTGATAGACTTGTCAGACTTTCCTAAGTCTTGATTTGAAGCATTAACTTTGGTTGAAAGTTCAGTTTAGTGCCCTTGCATCATGGCACTTGCCTAGAATCTCAGAACTTGAGAGTTGTAGGAAGGAAGACAAGGAGGTCAAGGCCAAGCTGAACTCAGAAAGAAAAGAAAAAAGAATTTAACACCAAATTGAAGCCAGCTCACACCTTTAATCTCAGCACTCATGAGGCAGAGGCAGGTGAATCTCTTAAGTTCCAAGCCAGCCTGGGCTACATAGCGAGTTGCAGGCCAGCTGGGGCTACAGGGATACCCTATCTCAAAAGGACCCCACCAAATTGAATACTGTAATTTCAAAAACCACCAAACTTGACTCTGTAACCCTTGTTAAGATACTTTCATGCACCTTACTCTTGAGAAGCCCACCCTATCCTTGAGTGTGTCTTATTCTTAAACCCCTTTCCCTCAAACCTTTTTTTTTTTTGGTCTTTTCTAAAGATAACAAGACTTAAGCTGGGCATGGTGGCGCACACCTTTAATCCCAGTGCTCAGGAGGCAGGGGCAGGCGGATCTCTGTAAATTCAAGGCCAGCCTGGTATACATAGTAAACTCCAGGCCAGCTGAGGCTACAGAGAGACCCTGCCTCAAAAAGACAAAAAGAAAAGAAAAAAAAAAAAAAAAAAGACGATTTTGAAACATCTTGATATTGAAGCTTCCTTCTGGTTTTAGGTTATAACTGATGAATTATCTTTTCACTTAACTTTTGCAGTGAATTTAGGAGGACTTTTACTACAGGCACTCCTAGAATATTGGCCTAGAACACATGTGAATCCAATGGATGAAGAAGAAAATGAAATGTCAGACCTGGTAGAGTGTTTTAATATTCAGAAAATTGTCACTTGGATCAAAAGTACTTGAGGTTGTTTAAAGTGTGATTGTCATGAACGGGCGTGGTGGAGCACACGCTAAGAGTTATAGTCTCTAGCACTACGGGAGGAGAGCGGTGGATCTTGTGAGTTGTGTCCCTGAGGTCTCAGCCAGTGAGTCTTCCATAGAAATTCTGTGGCTACAGGAGACCATGCTCAAAAGACCAAAAAAAATAAAAAATAAAAAAATAAAGTGTGATGTCAGTGTCTGTGGTCTGTGTGGTTGTTGCCCTTCTGCATCTCAGCTAGAGTATGCACTGAATTGAGACAGGTGCAGATAGACCACTGTGGGCATGGCTCCCATAGACCAAAGAAGCCCCACATGCACTCAGGTGGTTTGTGCCTGACGCTAAGCATCTTGGTAGGCTTTGTCCAAAAATGTCCCTGAGTTTCTGGAACAGTCTTCCAAAGCTAGCTAATCATCTGCATCAGAAAGCTAGGTTTGTGGTGGTATAGACAGTCTTCAGTATTGGCCCAAAATGTTGGTTATTGCCTAGCCTGATGAGCTACCTGATTTTGATTATGAAATTATAAATACTTAAAAGAAAAAAAAATCAGATTTCAACTCAGAAGTGACTGAGTAAATGTAATATTTTTTTTTTAATATGAATGTTTTGCCTTTATATAAGTGCACACATGCATGCAGTGCCCCAGGAGACCAGAACCAGGTATCTGATCTCCTGGAACTGGAGTTAAGGACAGGCGTTAATTGTGATGGGGGTTCGGGGAACCAAACCCAGGTCCTCTGAAAGAGCAGCTAGTTCTCTTAACCCCTGAGGTATCTCTCCAACCCCAAGAGTTCATGTCTTTAAAAATGTTCAGAGGGGTGAAGAATACTTTTAGTGACCAGCTGTAGATTGAATCCCTAGCACAGTATGGAGTTAAAAAGCTGTGTATGGCACAGGCCATGGCAATAAACTTTTGAATGTTTGCATTTGGCTCCATTTGATGAAAGGAGAAATAAAGAACTTAGAGGTTCTTATTTGACACCTCCAGTATGACTTGCAGCTGGTTGCAGAATCATTGCATCCATTTGCTGAGGATCCTCTGCTGACCACCATCAGTGAGCAGCGGTGGTAAGCACCTTCTGCCAGGGGTTGGTCCTTGCAGACAGCTTGAGCCACATTGATTTTTTTTTTTAAACAAACAGACAAACCAACCCAGAACCAGACCTGCAACAGGCAAGAAATACGTACTTTTATTAAAGCAAACAGCAGGAGGGACAGAGAGACCATCTCCTCATGATGAGAAGTCCTCTGCCCCCTGGTGGGAGTCGTGGGACCATTTTATTTCCCTTTGGAGCCACATTGACTTGTGTGTTAAATCCCTCACCAGTCCCAGTGCTTCATACTTCATGCTTCCTGATGCTCTCTGACCCAGTCATGGGGGCTTTTCTTTTGTATCACGTAGCCCCACTTCATTCTCCCAGAATTATACCATGTACTAGGAGCCACAGAAGCTCATGGAAGTCTCTTAGCAAAGATGGAGAACGAGAACACCAAGCTAGGCTCTGATGTGAGCTCTGCTTCTCAGCTGTATAGGTGTGGCAAGTTATTTCCTGTTAACTCTCAAAGGCTTAAACAGTAAGAATTAAGTAATACAGCAAGCAGCAAGCCTTGGATCCAGAAATCAATCTCAATCTCAATCTCTCTCTCTCTCTCTCTCTCTCTCTCTCTCTCTCTCTCTCCCTCTCCTTCGTTCTCCCGTTCCCTCCTTCCCTCCCCTCTCTCCTCCCCCTCAGTTCTCCCTCGCCTTTTCCTCTGCTCTCTCTCTCTCTCTCTCACACACACATACACACACACACACACACACACACACACACACACAAAACCCCTATCAGGCTTAGAACATAGGACTGTCGTACCTGTCTGGTCCCGAGACCCCTGCAGCCATTCTCAGAGGGTCCTCCAGTGCTAACCAGATCCAGCTCTGTGAACAGCTCAAGTGCTCAGAGGCTCTGAGCAATGGCAAGGGGATGCTTGGTAACAGTCAGTGAACATGAACCCTGTACTTCAGGAGGGACAGAGCTGCTTACATAGAGGGCTCTGAGGGAAGAAAGAAGCACTGGGTGCTATGAGAGGGTCCAGAGTGCTATAGGGTTTCAGGAGATGGGGTGTTTCCCATGTGCTCAGGGAAGTGTTGGTAGTGAATTGGTATTTGAGTAGGAGTCAGATGCCCATGCCCAGGTTAAAAATCACAGATGCAGTGAGCAGAACCCTGAGTTCATTTTTCATTAATGTTTGTTATCAACTACAGCTGCCATTTAATGTGATGGGATTTTTTTTCTTTTTTATTTGGTTTTGTTTTGTTTTTGTTTTTTATGTGTCTGAATGTACTGTCCGCATGTAGGTTTGTGCACCCGTGTCATGCAATGCTGCGGAGGTCAGAAGAGGGAGTCGGATTCCCCTGGAACTGGAGCTAAAGACGGTTCTCAGCCATCATGTGGGTGCTGGGGATCGAACCCGGGTCTTCTGCAAGAGCAGTCAGCACTCTTAACCTCTAGGCCATCTCTCCAGCTCCGATGGGATTTTTTTCTAAAGAAATTTCATTGAGTTTAATGTTCTTCAGAAAGAAAGGAATGGGGACTGGAGAGATGGCTCAGGACTTAAGAGCATCAGCTGCTCTTGCAGAGGATCTGGGTTGGGTTCCAAGCACCCACGTGGCAGCTAACAACTGTCCTTAACTCCAGTTCCAGAGGATTCAGTGCCCTCTTCTGATATCCACAGGCATTGCATGCACATAGTGCATTTACATACATGCAGGCAATATACTTATTTGCATAAAATAAAAGTAAAAAATACATTTTAAAAAAAAGGAAGGAATGGGACTGTGATGTGGCTTAATGCTGTCTGCCTTGAGTGCATGAGACTCAGAGTTCAGTCCCCAGTTGCCTGAGCATAGAGGTGCACACCTGTAATCTCAGCACTTGATAGGTGGAGACAGGAGAATCAGCAGTTCAAGGTCACCTCCAGCTATTTGAGCCAGCCCAGGCTACATGAAACTCTGTCTCCAAAGCATGGAAGACAAAAAGACCGGGGAAAATCAAATCATTTCTAAACAGGTGTCTTAGCCTTCCCTGTGGCTAAAGTAGCTGCTCATTTGGGGGGGGGGGGTAAATTTTGTTTTGTTTTGGGTTTTTTTATTTTTTTATGTTCGTTGATTTTTTTAAGGCAGGATCTCTCTATAGCCCCAGCTGACCTAGAACTCACTTTGTAGATCAGGTTGGCCTTGAACTCACAGAAATCCACCTGACTCTGCCTTCCGAGTCCTGGGATTAAAGGTGTGCACCACTACCTCCAGTTTGTTGGTTTGGGGTTTTGTTTTTGTTGTTGTTGTTGTTGTTTGTCTTTTTGAGACAGGGTCTCCCTATAGCCCCAGCTGGCCTGGAACTCACTCTGTAAACCAGGCTGTGCTTGAACTCACAGCCTGCCTCTGCCTCCCAAGTGCTAGGATTAAAGGTGTGCAGCATCATGCCTGGCTTAAAGACAGTTCTTAGCAGCTATGTGGGTGCCGGGAATTGAACCCGGGTCCTCTGCAAGGGCAGTCAGCACTCTTAACCACTGAGCATCTCTCCAGCCCCTGGGGGTTTTTTTAATGTATATGTGTATGAGGGGTTTTGCTTCTATGTACTTAAGTACTCTGTACTTACACCTGCAGTGCTTGCAGAGGCCAGAAAAGGGCATCAGATCCCTGGAACAGGGGATACTGATGGATGTTAACTGCCATGTGGGTGCTAGAAACTGAGCCCAGGTCCTCTGTAAGAGCAGCAACTATGCTCTTAACCACTGAGTCATCTCTCCAGCCCCATGTTTTTGGTTTTGATATATTAAAATCCTCCAAAATGAGCTGTTACACAATATGTAGCGCACTGAACTTCTGATAAGATCCTCCAAAATTACTGTTCTTACTGAGATGTGTGTGTGCAGGTGCTCATAGAAGCCAGAAGAGCTGTCAGACCCCCTGAAGCTGGATTTATAGGCAGTTATGAGCCACCTAACATGGGGCTTGGTAATTGGACTCGGTTTCTCTGCAAGAACAGCAAGCACTCTTAGTCAGTGAACTGTCACTCCAGCCCCCTTCACCTTGATTTCTGACTGTGGCTGATTGGCAGGACTTTGGACTTTAGAAATCTTGCAGTATTTGAAACCTATGGCAATAAAATGTTTCAAATCCATAGTTTTAGTACTAATACAACCTACATCTTTTCCTAGTAAATGGAGAGCAGGAGAACCGAGTCCAGAAGGGAAATGGATATTTCCAAGTGCCCCCTCACACCCCTGTGATCTTTGGTGAAGCTGGAGGTCGCACACTGTTCAGGTATGGATGAAGACCCGAGGCCCTGCCTCAGAGACCCTTCCTGATAGAACCCTCTTTTGCTAGGAAACACTGGTTCAAGCAAATGTGAGAAGTTGTTCATTACTATATTCTAGGAATGGCTGGAATTTGGAGGCTTTCCCATGTCCATGAGAGAATCAAAGGCCTGGTGCAACGAGAGCCCAGACCAATAGAGAATGGCACGGGGTCCCTTCCTCAGACTTGCCTCCAGGTAGCTTCTCAGCTGGTCTCTGCAGGAAACTCTTACCTTCGGTCACAGATCAGATAGCATCACCAGGAGTCTCTGGCTGCAGAGTGCAGGGCCAGGCAGAATGGCCATGCTGGTCCTGCCAGCTTTTGTGACCAACATGGGCTCAACATGGGATGCCAGGCTGTCCTGTATGAGTCCTGCAGGGAAGGAAGGCTGGTGTGGATCACCTCCAGCTTGCCAGCGGGGCTGCTGTGGAACCAGGGCAAGAGCACTAGTACCCTGTGGGTGTCAGAATGAGAATGCTCCTTGCCTTGCCCTTAAGAATAGAATTCTCCCTTGTGATGATTTCTCAAAAGTAGTAACCACACATATAGCCTCATGTCTGTGGCATGGACCATGGCACAGGCCAGGGACCCTTCCTGAGGGCTTGCTTAGACCATGTTTCCTGGAGTGACCCAAGGACTCAGAAGCAGCTGCGTCAGCAGCCTGAGACCTGTACTTCCATCTAGTTGTGTCCCATCCACATCTGCTGTGTTCAGCTGTCAGGAGGGCTGTTCTCAATGACACTGTGAGGGCTCCTCTGATGTCTGACAGTGGGCTGCTGCCCTTGCTTGTCATGCCACTGACTACCTGATGTATGTTTAGGCTGCTCTGTCGGGATTCCGGGGGCGAGACTGAGTCGATGCTTCTCAATGAGACAGTGCCACAATGGGTAATTGACATCACTGTGGATGTAAGTGTCCTCCACTCCCACTTTGCCCTTTTGCTTTTCCCACATCCTGACATAAAGGACTGCTGTAGACAGCACAGTCATAAACTGTAATAAAAGCCGCCTGCCAGGGGAGTCTTCATCTGCTTTTCTGCAGTTTCAAAGTTGCAGAAGTATCTAATCATTGTTTATGTATCGATTTTTATCTTTGTCAGCTTTTAATTCTAACAATAATATATGCTTATTCAATAAAATAATAAACGCTTGCTTGAAGTGAAACGCACAGCTCTCCCCCATGGCTCAGCCCTGCGCCCTGTCCTTCCCCCAGGGGAGCGCCTGCTACGAGACACCCACTAAGAGGTGACGCAGACCCTTTGCTGCTTGCTTCTCTGCGTACACAAGCATGTACTATTTGTGTGCATATGTATGTTTATAGTTCATTTTATTTTGCACAAAAATTTCTTACAATGTTCTGCAACTTTTTTTATTTAAAAATATACCTTGGACATCTGTTCATGCCTTTACTTATGGATCATCCCTTTTAATAACTGTATAATATTCTGTTGTATAAATGTACCATTATGCCGGGCGTGGTGGCGCACGCCTTTAATCCTAGCACTTGGGAGGCAGAGGCAGGCGGATCTTTGTGAGTTCAAGGCCAGCCTGGTCTACAGAGTGAGTTCCAGGACAGCTGGGGCTACAGGGAGACCCTGTCTCAAAAAGAACAACAACAAAAAAAATGTACCATTATTTATTTAATCAGTCCCCTATTAATGGACATTTGGGTTGTTTCCAATGTTTTCTATTACAAACAGTGCTGCAGTGAACATCCTTGTACATATATCTTTGTACTTTTTAGGATAAATTCCTAGAAGTGGAATTGCTGGATCAAAGGGTATGCTCATTTTAAATTTTGATAGGTAATACCAAATTGCCCTCAACAGGGCACTTTACACTCAACCAACAGTGTACAAATGCACATTCTACCACACCACACCAATGCTGGGTGCTTCTAAACTTTACTTTAAGACAGGTAAATACTGTCTGATCATTTCGATGTGGACTTTTTTTTTCTTTGATTCATGGTGAAGTTAAGCGTCTTTTCATATTGGCCATTTGTATTTCTCCTTCTGTGAACTGTCTGTTTGTATTCTTTTTTCTGATTGGGTTATTTCTCTTTCTTACTGGTTTGTAGGGGTTCTTTATATTGACTATTAACCAACCTTTTGGCTATTCTTTGTGTCTCTTAATTAAACTTGTACTTTGTTCAAGGTGTCTTTGACCAGGTGAACAGTTAATTTTTGTATAATCAAATTGATCTTTTATGACTCTGAGTTCGATGTTTTGTTTAAGTATGTCCCACTCTAGAATAGGGAAGAAGGAAAAAAAAGTGAGAGAAAGCAGTCTTCATAGATTTTCTTAGAACCTTTATGATCATTTTTTTTGTCTAGCTCTTTAATCTTTTATAATTTATTCTTCTGTTCCTTGGTGTGAGGTAAGAGTCTAACACTTTCTAAAGAGCTAACCAGCGTGCCAGTGCAGTATATTGGACAGTTTGTCCTATTTGTACTAATTTGAAATGCTCTCTTTATTGTGCACTAAATTCCTGTAGATACTTGGGTTAGTCTGTTTCCAGACTCTTATGTCTTCTTGACTATTTTGTATACCCTGAAGCCATATGAAAAGGGATTTAATCTCTAGAACCTAGAGAAATTTTGTTATTGGTCCCAGATATACCCCAGGCACTTAAAGCCAGTGTGACATCTGATGGATGTTCTGTGGTCTTCCCTGTCCAAGCTCCCTGTAGACCACTGCTTCCTTGGAGTGTAAAACTCACCTAGGACGTATTATTGACATCATGGCATGGCTTATTCCTGACAGAAGGCATCCAGGCAGGATGTGACATGGAGGCCCAGAGGGGAGAGCTTGACCAGGGCGCTTCACCCTTCCTTTGAGTAAGGGGGGTGTTCATGGTGGGCCTCCTTTTCAAACCCTTAGACTCCCTCTGTCAGAGGGAGAGACAGTGAGAGTGACCGACTGGCCTCTCCATTGGACGATGGCCTACCAGTGTGGCTGTGCTCAGAATGAAAGTTAGGGGGCTTTCTAAAGACAGCTTCTGTTTGGGCCTTTAGGTATCGGCCCCAGTATTCTAATGTAGAGTTGAAATTTTGATATATATCGCTCAAAAATTTAGTTTGAATAGCCATGATACAATATTTTGATGCTATTTTTGACACTAATAATTCATATAATTTGTCTTATTTTTATGATAAAGCTAACCATCATACTTGCTGATAAATTTTCCCTATAGCACACTTCAATTGATAATTTCCTATAAACTTCATTAGTTGTTTTTAATTGTAAAATAATTATTTGTAAATCATGTTTTCCTATTAACAGCATTTTAGTTTTATCACCTAATAAAAGCTATCATACCTTTTAAACTTTTAATATTTCAGAAAAATATGCCCAAATTCAACAAAATTCCTTTCTACCTCCAACCTCATGCATCTTCAGGAGCAAAAACATTAAAAAAGTAAGTAATTGTGTCATGTGGTTCCTTAACCTAAGTAGTCACTGCAAAGGATTCTCTTTCCTTAAGATTGTTCTTAACATGGGAGGCAAACACTAGATCTAAGGCTGCTTTCATAGTTGTGGATTTTTGTCTCCTTTCAAAATTAAGTTTAAGCCATGAGTGGTGGCACACACATGTAATCCCAGCACTCAGGAGCCAGAGGCAAGAGGGTCACAGCAAAGTAGAGGTTAGCCTGGGCTACATAGTGAGACAAAAGAGTCATGCAGTGAGGTGGATCCCGAGTTTAAGGCCCACCCTGGCTGCATAGCAGATTCGAGGCCAGCATGGATGACATAAAACCCGTCTCAGAATAACTCAGTTCTGGACAAAGTTCGTATCTAATATGCTTTTATAAATGGGTAGGGGGAAAAGAAATGACTTTTTGACTAGAACTTTCTAGAAAAGTTTCTTGAAAGACATGGAATCTGACCTGGATATAAAATGGTGGGTAGAAGATCCAAAGACAGAGATTCCAAGACCAGTTTCATCAGGGATATGGAAGCGGGAGCATGCCCAAGATACTGGAAGCTGGTTTGAGGACCCGTGTTCCCACAGTACAGGATGAGCTGCAACAGGAGCAGTACTAGTCATCAGTCAGAAAGGCAGGTAGTCTTCATGACAGTGGTCTGAATGCCAACGCAGAGTGTGCAGTGACCGAACACCAGAAATTCCTGATGGGGGCCAGACTTCTTTAATCCCAACACTCAGGCAGAGCCAGGCAGATCTCTGTGACTCACGGATGGCAGCCTGGTCTACACAGCCAGCTGGGGCTGCAAAGACCATCTCAAAAAAAGCAAACAAAAATACCCTGATAGTTGGGGGGTGAGGGTGGGGGTAGGGGGCTCAGAGAGAGTCTTAAAGCAGAGAGATCTAAATGATCTAAAAAGTCTGGCAGTGGAGTGCTGAATGTGAGCAGTTTGTATCCTAGCAAGTAAGGTGAACAAGGCTGCTCCAAACTGTTAAGATTCCCAAGTTTACAGAGAAAGAGAAATGAGTACCACTGGCCCATCAGACAACTCAGGAGCCACCAGCAGGTGGCTAAGCACTGTGTTCCATCTGTACCTCTGCCTACCATCCCACCTACCTCTTCCTACATGAACACACTACAAGTAGATCTAATGACTGAATTTCAGGGTGGCTTGCAGAGTTTAAGCTTAGCTGTGAGGTTTGGTGTTTATTGACTGGTGTCTGAGATACGGGTTTGGGAGTGAGGGGCTTGATGAGTCTAAGTAAGACCAGCCAGCTTCTGGGTTTGTACTCTAGAGCAGATTGAGGCTTAAGGTCTAGACTGGGGCATTGTCTCCCTCAGGTGCTAGTTGAAGGCATGGCAGTGGGAGATAACATTGAGCCCTAAGAGCATCGGACCTTGGTAAGCACCGGGGTCTACCTATGCTTTGGGAAAGTATTTTAAGGGAGTAAATCCCAGAAGACAAGTGTGTGTGTGTGTGTGTGTGTGTGTGTGTGTGTGTGGTGTGTGTGTGTCAGGAGAATCATGTGTACCTTGAGGCAATGACTAAAACCATGTATTGATTTCACATGTCTGCAATGTTTTATCTTTAGAAAATGTTAACACCAGAGAAAATGAATCTGGAAGAGATTTTTCGTGATGTCAAAATATGCCATTGCCTTTTACAGAGACAGGCTCTCTGCTAGTGACATGCTCCAGGTGCGGAAGGTGATGGAGCACGTCTATGAGAAAATTATCAACCTGGACAATGAGTCTCAAACCACTGGCTCTTCTAATAATGAAAAACCAGGAGAACAGGAAAAAGAGGAGGATATTGCTGTGTTGGCAGAGGAGAAAATTGAACTTCTGTGCCAGGACCAGGTGAGTGGACTTGAAGAGCATAGCCCCACACTCCAGCACAGGTACCTAGCAAGCCACGGAATGTTGTGAGATCAGTTCTCAGCTCTGCTTTCTGAGCTTTAAGGAGCCCATTGTCTATTCTGGGAAGGTTCTTCAGCACACCCTAAAGATCCCATTTACCTGAGGGAGGTTTTCAGGAAAAGGACACAGATTTACAGAGACACAGACAAACGTGACTGTGCCAGGAGCCTTTGGTCCTGATAAGCAAAAGGATACCTGGTCATCTTGATTGCAGGGTGACATCTGTCATGGTAAAGAATTTGGAGTGAAGGTGGGTGGAGAAATGGCGGGACTGTTTCTAATCAAGACATGATGCATCTTCAGAGGAAGGGCCAAGCACCTGGTGCTGTCGGCTACGCCGCAGAGGTGCACATTTGAGAGTGCTGCTTTCATGCCTGCATGTATGGAAGCTTCCAGCAAGAGCAGGCCACCAGGTGCAGCGGGGGGACAACCTGGGCCACCTGGTGGAGAATCTAGCTGTTAGAGACCTTGAACTTTTCCATGCACTTTGGCTATTCAGGTTTTGGATCCAAATATGGACCTTCGAACAGTGAAGCACTTCATATGGAAGAGCGGTGGAGACCTCACCCTCCATTACCGTCAGAAGTCCACGTGAAGGGTGGGCCCATGCTCCTGGGTTATTCATCAGCGACCTTCCTCTGTGGCCCCAAGAGTAGTCCTAGGAAGCCCACCAAGCCCCAACCAGAGCAAGACCTCTACTGGCCGATTTGGTGTGGACCTAGATTATCTTTCAGTTGAAGTGACTAATCAAGATGTAATATAGAAACCGGTCTCCACGCATAGATTAAGGTCCCCCAGGGACACAGAGTGCAAGAACAGAAGAGCCCCAAGCACACTGTCTTGCAAGATGTACAGAGACCCTACAGCAGGCCAGTACAGACCTCGCTTCCTCCTTTTCTTTCAGAGGACCCTGTCTTTCTCTTAGCACTTGTCAGAGAACATCAGTGGGGCCACATCTGTCGCTGTGTTTCAATCTCAAACCTACAAGCTCTGTAGATTTTCTGAGAGTACATTCCATTCACGCAGTACCTATGAAGGCTTTTTCCAGGTTTGTCATTTAAAAACAAATCAAGTTGTTTTCACAATTTAAGAGTTATTTTTAATGGGAATTGCTGTTGCACAATTCAAGAGCCAGCCCATTTCATAATAAATGATCATGTTGGGCTTATTTTTAAATATTGCATCTCAGATATGTTCTTGTAGGAAGACCTATTTAAACTCCAGGCACTGAAACAGCACTGGGATCTCTAGGCAGCAACCTGTTAGCAGTGTTGCACCCATAATGACCTGGTTGGCAGCTGCCCAAGAAGGACTAGCTGTTCTCTCCTTCCTCCAGTGTCCAGTGTGAATCACAGGCAGAGCCAGCAGAGACCACAGCTCCTTGCCCTGGGTAAGCAGCATGGTACTGTCAAAACTTAAGACCATGGTGAAATTATTTTATTCAAATGCTACCTAAACTCTATGTTATCACAGTAAAAAGATGTCATTGTGAGTTGGTTTGATATTCATATCGTGAAAGTATGCCTATTTGTTTTTCCAAAATTTTCTATGCAGGTTTTTGTTGTACCTGTATTCAGATCTTCTTTTCACTGTTCTTTCTAACAATCTAGAGCTTTCATAGAATCATTTGGATCTTGTACAGAATATTAACTTATTGGGGATAAACACTTCAACTTTTGGCAGAAAATACTTTGGATTCTTCCCAAGGTCATTTGTATTCAGAATAGATCAATGGTCCACCCCCATCAAACTACAGAAGACAAGCCTTGTACAAAGCCAGAAGCACAAGTGCCTTCAGAGGGCAGTTTATTCCGGTCCAGTTGCCTCCCCAGCTTATATGTGGCCTGTCCCCAAAGTAGCAGGGACTGGGGAGGGTGGGGAAGGCTTTTTCTTTTCTACATCTTCACAGGTTCCGCAGGGGGCAGCTGATGGGCTCAGGTCCATCCTTTACAAATTGAGACATTCTGACCTGCACAACTGCAGAACAGGGTTCCCCCACTGCTGGTCAGCTATTTGTGGAAAGTGGACAGGTCATTGCTTTCTGCACCTTAAAGAAGTGAGCAAAGACATTTCTGAGAGCTGAATGAAATTCTTTCTCCCTTGCAACAGCTTTTTTTTTTTTAAGTCCTTTTTACCTATCTGTTGGATACAACAGTGCACTTTTGGTACATATTTTTTTAGCAATAGTTGTGAACTAATAGCAAAAAAAGAACTAAAAAAACACAGCCCTCATTGTGTGTGCAGGAGGGTCCTTTGTGCAAAGGAGTGGGTTGTGCTGGGTCACTGGCCCATGCTGAACCTTGGGTGGCTATGTTCCGTCATAGATCTCATCCCAGCATGGTTGTACTTTTTTTTCCCTCCAGTCAAAAACCAGTAAAAACAGTTTCCAGGAAATCTGACAGTCTGCAATGCCAGAAGGGGAAGTCTGTATTTCAGTTGTATAGAATAAAGGCTTTAGTTAAAATATTTCAAGGTGTGGTACATGTTTATTTTGTTCACTTGTTTTCCTTAATAGCAGATTACAGAGAAACATCTGGTTTCATGTGTGCCTGGGAAGCAGCATTAGTACTCATTTGCCCCAATTTATGGGGTTGGGGGGAGCCAGAACATTCCAGTGAAGGCAACCAGGGCTCCAACCACCTGGCCACAGAGCTAAGGAGAGCAGCCCTATGGAAACTCGCTTCTACTTCACACATTCCTGAAGGTGGACCGGGCTCCCTGACAATCCAGGACATAACAGCTCACTGTTCACTCACCAGCTGCTGTGGGAGGCTTCACAAGGACCGGCTTTAAATGTAGTCTTGGTGCTCGAGGCTGTTTGTTCACTCTGGCCCCAGCCCTCCATATAATTTAGTCTATGCTTCCCACAGCAGGTAGTGCTTGCCCTGACACAGCTATATATGGTCTGTGGACAGTAGGACTATCAACTAACTGAGGCTAGAAAACAAGTCCAAAGGCAGCTTGTATGGTAGCTAGCCAGGAAGTGGTACAGGAAGCTGAGGGGCTGCAGAAGACCGTGGGCAAGGGAGTGGAGCCATCTGCAGAAACTCAGCAGAGTAAGCTTCACCTAGCCTTAGCCTCCAAAGGCACCTGGGGCCAGGCAAGTTGGGGCCTTAACCCCCTCTTTTCTGGGCTTTAGGTTTGCTCTTGGGTGGGAGCTCAGTGTGAAGAAGCCCAGTCACACAGACTGGCTTGAGCGAGCTGAAGTTCCCATCTTCTGTTCACTGTCAGGACTGGCCAAGTACCTTTTATGTTCAGAGACTGCTGTCTCATTTGGGAGCTGATAGGAGGGGAATGCTCACAGAGAATACCAGATGTGTGCAGGCCATAGTGAAGAACAGCATGGTGTAAGCACGGGGTGGGGGCAGGGATCTCTCTGAAGGGCCTACAGTTTTCTACCTTCAGAGCAGGTGGCCAGGTACACAACCTCTCTCTAGCACTGACTCTCACATCAGCGTAAGGATTAGAATGAAGAGGGGCACTGGAGCTTGGGGCCCTGAGCTCAGGTGGGGTTGCTGTACACAGCCCCACTGCCCCCCCCCATCTTCATACTGGGTCATGATCAGCCCCAGTGACCAGAGCAGGCACTGGTCCTCCTGAGGGTGTATGGCTGCCTCTTGCTGCCCATTAGGCTTCATGTCCACCCAATCAGCCTAGACTGCTTCCTCTCCTACCTCAGAACACAAGCTAGGATGGCACCCCGAGAGGACCATCTGCCGGGGTAAAGGCTGTAAGGTCCTCTCCTGGACCCAGGAGGTTCTAGCAGACCCCAGAATCCCTGCCAGCTGAAGCCCCTGCGCTTTACTGGGAGCTGCAGCCTAGGAAGCTACACTGCACATCTAAGCTTCACCACATTGCCAAGAGCCCTCTCACAACCCAAGGTGTGATTCTGAGGAGACCTGGGCTTGGCTGGCCAGCCCCTCAGCCTCTGCCCTGAAATCTGGGCTCTCTGTGTTTGCTGACTCCTCCTCAGCCTGTGCTTCCAGCAGCTCAGCAGACAGCCCGTCTTCTGGGGAGGCTGCCGAGGTGAGGCTGTCAGGCAGAGTCAGCTGGGGCAGGTGGTCTGGCTGGGCCTGCGCGCCTGGACTGTCAGGGAAGGAGACCTCAAACTCCGACCCTGACCACGTGGCCTCACCTGAAACACAAGGGTGGGGCTGAGGAGGCCTGCAGAGCCTGGGGCCAGTGACCCCAGTGATCCCACACTGCAGCCCAGGCTTTGATGGAGGAGGAAGAGGAATCAACCATACAAATCCCTGATATAACCAACCCATCTGAGCAACTCAACGCAGCCTTCCCAAAAGCCTAGGCTCCTTCTCAGTACTTCAGTACTGCGCACTCACCACCCCGCTCATGAGAACTGCTACTGGAACCCACGTCCTCTGGCCCTGAGGTTGAGAGGGCTGTGGAAGTCAGCGCTGTGGATGGGGACAGGCTGGGGCACACGCTAGCATTGCTGCTGTCCAAGAGGGACATGCCCATCACATCCAAGAAACCTGCAAGAGAAGCCAGGAGCCTGGACTACCCTGCCATGTTCCTGGGGCACCTAACTTGTCCAAGCCATGACACTGTGACTGTCCTCAGCTCCAGGGGTGCCCTGCACTCAGCCCCATGAACGTTGCCAATGCCCGAGAAACAGGGGTCCTATGGCAATGGGCCCAGATTCTGCTTTGCCTGTAACCTGCCAAGTGACCTTAAAATATAGACCACATCTACTCTGGACAAGACTCCCATCTGTGCCAAAGACCAACAGGGACCAGCAGGCTCTAGGGAGAGCTGGCTACTCAAACCTGCAGCCTAGTACCTGGGTCCATGACCCGCTGCACTGGAGGTGGAGTCTGAAGAGGAATCTCCATGGAACATGGACGTCCCCCAAAGTCAGCAGGACTGACAGACCCAACGAGCTGTCCTTCCGTGAAGCTGCCAGGGACCTGTAGCAGGGCCTAGAGGTGCCAGGAAAGAAGGAACAAGGAGGTAGGGGGATCAGGACAGCACCTGGAAGGACAGTGTAGAAACCAGCGTTGAGTGCAGCCTAGCTGGCAGCCCACCTTGCACTGAGCACCTTCCTCTCCAGATGCCGAGGTGGGGCAGAGCCTCCTCTGCAACAGACACCCTGGGGAAACATTCTACATTCCTAAAGGGATTTCCAGGTGCCCACCAAAGCAGACCCCTACATCCTGGGCCTTCCTGGAATTAGGTGCGTGTGGGAATCCCAGCACCCCCATCACTGCCCCGCTTGCCCGTACTTCACTATGGCACAGAAGCTCTACCCATTTCTAGGTCTGTTTCCCACTTACAAAATGACCACTAGTGCCTTGCCTCCCCCTGTCCAGGGCAGTAGGGCTTAAAGCAGTCTTGACTGTCTGAAGCAGAGCTCCTGCCTCCATTGCACTCTAGAAGCAGACGAGCCTCTCAAACACAAGGACCTCAAAAAACCGGCCCCAGAGAGGGTTGCTAGGTCACTAGACAGCCTCCAGCCGGCAGACCCACTACCCTTGAAGCTCCTGGCTTCCCTTGGCTGACAGGTAATCCACACATACCTCCATGTAGTCACTCTGCCTGGAAATCATCTCTAGGCCAGAAGAATCCTGGGGGGTGGGCCCAGGTGGTAGGGCACTAAGGGGCGAGGCATTAGGTTGTGGAGTAACATCAGGTGGTAAGGTGCCAAGTAGGGCAGTGTCAGGTGGTGGGGTACCAGGTGGTTTCTTGTGGCTGGAGGGCTGGGTTGGGATCCGGTGTAGGTACCCATAGCCAATACCACATCCCAGACTGCCAAAGGCCAGAAACATTCAATCAGGGTGGTGTAAGCCACACCCCTCCCTACCTGTTCCACCCCCACCCACAGAGAGGGGGGCAAGGACACTCCTGGACCAGATCAGCCTCAGGGCTCTGTAGTCCAGCTCTCGTTTCCTCCAGGGACTGCCAGAAGCTCATGCCCACTGCCCACCCACCTAGCCAATGTATGCAACCCTCTGACCCCAGGAAGTACCTGCCTTCTCCACCCCAGGCTGCATTGGGAGTTACAGTCACCTCCCGGCAAGAGTCAGACTCTGAGTTATACACCATCAGCTTCAGGGACTTCCCCTCATGGGACTCGATGAGTGAAAAGAAGTCTTCCGACTAGGAGAGACGGTGCGTGAGGCCTGCTCCCAGCATCAACCCGGAAGCCTCAAAAGATGCTTGTGAACAGCGCCCACCAGTGTGTCAGGGGGCCTGGGAACTGGCCCACCATGGGCTCCTTACCTCCTGGAGGATCTGGTCAGAGCCAACTACATAGTCCGTATAGGGGCACAGGCCGGCCAAGGCAGCAGGTGAAGAGGGTTCCACATCCTGGGACAAGAATTGCAAACTGTTAGCCTCAGTACTGAGGGGAGACAAGAGGCAGGGGAGTTCCCTCTCCAGGAATGAGGAGGGCATTTGTCCTGTCTCCAAGCAGGGCCTCTAGCCAGACTCTCTTACAGCCCAGTTCTCTTCTGCCGCTAGGTCTATAGCCTGACCAAGTAAGTCTGCACAGCTCGATTCTCTTCCCTGCCCCCAGGTCTACAGCCTGTCCAGCAGAGGGCAGCACCAGGATGCAGTCCAAAACTGACCCTGGGCTCCACAACTGCCCCAGCCATAGCCATGGGCTCTCTGTGTGCCTGGGAACAAGCTACTGAACCTCTCTCTCCAGCTCAAACAATAAAAAGCAGGTTTTGAAGAGTTGCTGTGAAGATGGAAGAAATGCAGGTGAAGAAAGGAAAGCAGGAACTGGGGGGCCAGCTGCATGTGCTGGGGACCTGAGTTTGTATCCCCAGCCCTCACATGAAAGCCAGTAGCAGCAGTGTTCAGTGAGAGCTCAGTAAGAGACCCCATCTCAAAAAATAAGAGAGAGTAACAGAGCAGACGCCCTACACAAAAGGGCACACAATTTTTGGTTTTGTTTTGAGATAGTCTCTTGTACAGCTCTGGCTGGCCTGGAACTCACCATGTAAACCAGGCTGACCTCAAACTCACAGAACTCCACCTCCCTCTGCCTCCACAGTGCTGGGATTAAAGGTGCGTGCCACCATGCCCAGCCTGCCCTCAAAGTTTTGTTTTGTTTTGTTTTGCAGAAAAGGTCAACAAGATGGCTCAGCAGATGAAGGCACTTGGCACCAACCTGTTGAACTAAGTTCAAGTCCCAAATCCTATCAATGCCCACAAGTTATCATCTGACCACACACACACACACCCCTACACCTCCGAATGCACTCAAAATTCAATACCTAACTGCCTTGCTGCAGCCCCCAACACATGCCTGAGGACCCTGGGTAGCTACTGGAAGCAAGGAAAATAAAAGAGTTCTTTCTCTGGGAAAGCTCTAGGGACACAGGTGTCTGACCACGGCCCAGGATGGCTATGAATACAACCCAACACAAAACTGCAAACTTAGTTCCAACTTTACAAGGAGCTGGGGGAATGGCTCAGTCAGTAAAGCACTTGTCTTTACCTAAGTTCAACCTCCATACCCAGGTGATGTGTATTTCTAATCCCAGTGCTGGACAGGTAGAGAAAGCTAGGCAGAGCCCCACGGCTTGCTGGCTAGCTAATCTAGCCTGATTGGTAAGCTCAGGGAGAGACCATGTCTCAAAGCAGGTGGACAACATTCCTGATGATGACACAAACATGTACACACACACACAAACACAAACACACACAAATGCGCATGCATTCATTTAAAAAAAAAAAAAGTGGGGCTGGCAAGATGGTAAAGGATGCCAAGCCTGACTTGATTTTGATCCCTGAAACCCACACGGTAGAAGGGAACAAACTCCACAAGTTGTTCTCTGACCTCCACACATGCATGCAAAATAAATAAATGTGATTTAAAATTTTGTAAGGGGGCTGAAGAGCTAGCTCAGCGATTAAAGCGCCCGCCAGCTGCTCTTGAAGAGGACACGGGTTCAGTTCCCAGCACCCATATCGGTAATTTCAGCTCTGGGAGATCCATCACCTTCTTCTGGTCTCCATGGACACTGGATGCATGTGGTAAATTTACACACATGCAGGCAAAACACTCATACACCTAAAATATGGTAAAATTATTTTTAATGTCTTCAAATAAAAGTAAAGCCATTGAGACTTCTTGGCGTGTGACTAGACTATGGTTCTAGATGACATCATGTTGCAGTATCATGAAAAATAATCATACATGCCCTCATAGCCTAAAGCTTAGGGCTCACCCTGGAATATGTGGCCCAAGACAATTCTTTGTCCAGTGTGACCCAGAGAAGCCAAGATGTTGGACACTCCTCTCACGGATGGGTGGAAGCTAAGCAGCCACGCTGCCTGGGCACCGTCAGCCCATTTTACTCATGGACAGGCCTTTGCAAGCCGACTACAGACTCCCCAAAGAAGTCAGTGGGCGATAACAGCACCCAGAACCCAAATTAGTCAACTTAGAACTGAGCATCTGGGAATTTAAGACCATGGATGAACATGGTGTCCAGTAGAAGTGCAGTCACTGAGGCTCACTTATGTACCCATTTTATAGTAAATAAGCCAGAGAAACTAGCACAGACCTGTACCTATCTACCTGGAGAGACACTAATCACAGCAGTAGCATTCTGGCCCACATTTCAAAATAAAAAACCTAGGTACAAAGTTAAGTGCCCAAAGTCAGACAGCTACCAAAAAGCACTGAGGGACTGGAGAGATGGCCTAGCGGTTAAGAGCGCCGACCGCTCTTGCAGAGGACTCGGGTTTGATCCCCAGCACCCACATGGCGGCGGAGAACCATCTGTAACTCCAATTCCAGGAGAGCTCCAGTTCCAGGGGAATCCGACACCCTCTTCTGACCTCCG
The DNA here is from genome assembly GCA_009823505.1 of Rhizomys pruinosus. Lineage (NCBI taxonomy): Eukaryota > Metazoa > Chordata > Mammalia > Rodentia > Spalacidae > Rhizomys > Rhizomys pruinosus. The sequence continues at coordinate 1,287,515 of VZQC01008552.1, read as the reverse complement.
CGGCATTGCACGACACGGGTGCACAAACTTGCATGCAGACAGTACATTCATACACATACAGAAATAAATAAAAATTTAAAAAAAATTGTGTGTACACATATTAAAAAAAAAAAAAAAAAAAAAAAAAAAAAAAAAAAAAAAGCACTAATGAGCTGCCCTCTCCGGACACTGGGACAAAGCCCAGGTCCTCAAAGTCCTGGAATAACCCACTGCACTGCCCTCTGCTCCCTGCCCCACCCACAGGCCTGGTGATCCTGCTCCTGCGTGCCCCAGACCTGCCCACTCATGCTCCTGCACACCCTGCTGGTACTCACCAGCACGTGCCACACGTGCTCGCTGGCCCTGCGGAAGCTGCAGAAGCGCACGCTGGCGCCCAGCAGGCCCTGGCCACCCCACATGTTGCTGGGCACCACCTCCACCTCTCGGACCTTCATGGTCTTCATGTTGAATACCTCCAGCTTCACAGGCTTCTCCACGTTGGCCTTCAACAGCGCCTTCAGTGTGTCATTCTCCTTATTCTGCAGGGGCAGGGACCTGAGACCTACTACCTCTGGGCCAGACCCCTCGGACTGGTCAGGGCCTGAGAGGCAGTGAGGGCCTGGGGTGGAGATGAGCTGAAGCAGAGCCAGGCCCAGCTTCCTGGCTAGGTTTAGGCATACAGCCACTCAACCGCGAACACAGCCACCACTGCCACCCCCCAGCTCCAGGCACCCCACGCTCTACCGTACTGCTCCTTGAGCCTGCCAGAAGACACAACAAAGCAGGCAGCAAGCTTCTTGGGCCCATATCCAAAAACCTCATATGCCTTGAGGGACAGGCCTCTTAGGCCTGGTGGCTACCTCCAAAAGTCCACCCATGAAGAGAGGCAGAAGCTGGCTTGGGACATCCGTGGGGACAGAGGGACACAGGCATAACAGCAGAGGGAAGGTAGAAGCCTCACCAGCCTTGAGTGTCCGATGGTGATGATGAAGTCAAAGTAAGGCTCCAGGCCTGCCTGCTGGGCTGGGGAGTTCTCCTGCACCTGTCACATGGCAGAGGCCAATCATACCTCAAGAACCCCACCATCAAGTCTTGGATCCACGGGAGGGACACATTCCTGCACAAACTGCTCTGGCCACTGTCAAGGATCATTCCCTCTCCCTGCTCACTACCTTCCTGGGTACACGTTTTCTTCATGGGAAGATGGTTCTTTGCCTGATCATGAGGCACAGATCCTTCCAGAATGGACTTTGAGGCATGAAGATACCTTAGGGAATACCACCTACAAAAAATCTGGGCCAAAGCCGCCTGGGAAGCCAGAGAGGTTGTCTGGGAAAGTCCCGGCATGCAGGAGCCATACAGCCAGGCTACAGGTGTGAAGAGGGACTGGGGAAGGCAGCTGTGGCTAGATCCTGGGTAGGCCAGACCCCGAATGGCTGGCCCAGGCTCAGTCCAGCAGGCAGTGACAGTCTGTTGATGAAGGAGAGTAGACAACAAGAGTTGTCTACAGGACCTTAGCTTCACCCCGGCCACAATCCAGGCTTGAGTGATACTGGCCCAGGCCAGACCTCACCCTGCCTCTCTCAATTCCCAGCTTGCAGCTGTCTAAAACACAACCAGGCCTTCCAGGCAGTACCCGGAACCTATTTCCAAGCCCTATCTATAAAGTCTTGCTCAAACAATGCAGCCTTTGTCCCCAGATCCTGGGCCCTGAAGATGCACAGGAACCTTTGGCTCAGGCCTTTAGCTATGGACACTTGATAATCTCTTGGGTCAAGCATCAGCCAGGCCTCAGGTGGCAGAGCATGGGACTCGTGACCCCTGATTTTCAGTGTTGGTCTTGGATTTCCCCAAGGTGAAGAAAAGTTCTTGGAGAACCTGCTGAGAATAAAAGGCCAAAGGTACCTCTAATTCAAGGCCAGTTTGTCCCGGACATCATGACCCCCTTCCGGGAGCACCGACTGAGTGTCTGATTGCTACCCCTGGGAGCTGCCATGGCCTGCAATGGGAATGGACCCATGGGCCCGTGGGGTTGGCTTAGTCCCACAGGGAAGCTGGTTCTGACCTGCTTCAGGAGAGCCCTCAGTCCCTACCCCTCCGGAGATGCTGCAGGGGAACTCACCTGCCCTCTACCCCTCCAGGAACTTCTGAAATCAGGACTGGACTAGTTTGGAAGGTGCAGGTGCTTTTCCCTAAGCAGGGCCACTCCCAAACCATCCCAACTCCCTCAGATAAAGTCACTGCTCCTAAGAGGCATGTGCCATACTCCCCAGCCTGGTACCAGCTCCCTGCCATCATTAATGAGGTCTGGAGGCTCTGGCTCCTGCCCACCCAGTAGCTTTACCCACTCTCCCTGCAGCCTGTCACCTGCCTCACGCCCCTTCCCTCATCCTGGCTCTGCCATTGCTCAGTAGGCCTTCATGGCTGAAATGATCTAGGCTCCCGTCCACTGCATCCCCTTCCAGCAAAACCTGCTGCCCTCCATCCTGTCTCCCATCACACCCCAGCCCAAAGCCCTACATCATGCAGGGCTTTTCCTAATACTCCAATCCTATGTCCCAACCAGGGACCCTGTGGAATGAACAGAAACAGACAAAAAACCCAAGAGGTGCTGATTGGCAGGGTCACTAACACTTCACATGCTCTAAGCAATCTTTCACTCTGTGTGTGTGTGTGTGTGTGTGTGAGAGAGAGAGAGAGAGAGAGAGAGAGAGAGAGAGAGAGACCCCACATAAGTAGATCATGTCACCCTTCCAATGAATAGCTCCACTTCTCAGAATATAATTCCAAGCCTCAGGACTTTGGGCTGTAGCTCAGTGGTACAGTCCTAAGATTTCAGGAGGTCCTGGGTTCGATCCCCAGGACCACAAAACCAAAATCGAATGAGTCTCTCTCCAAGTCTTGAGGACAGCACTACGGCCCCCAGCTCTGGCCTCATCCCCGTCTCCTGCTCCTCACAGTGGCCCTGCAGTCCATCTGGCACGCAAGCCAAACCCGCTGCAGCCTCTGCCTGCTGGGCCTTCTGCGGCTCTTCCCTCTTCATCTGTGCAGCTGGCTCTTTGCTTCCTGCAGAATGTTGATCAGACATGTTTCCTGACCAGTCCATCCTGGCAACACTCTTTCTTCCCTTAACCTGCTTCATTTTATCATTAGTAATTATTACCACAACCATGTATTTGTGTATTTAAGATTCATTATTTTTATTTTCAGTTCTTTGTTTTGTTTTGTTTTTGAAACAGGGTCTCCCTGTAGCCCCAGCTATCCTGGAACATGCTATGTAGACCAAGCTGGCCTCCATCTCAGAGATCTCCCTGCCTCTGCCTCCTAAGTGCTAGGACTAAAGCCATGTGCCACCACCCCCAACCACTTTTGTGTATGTCACCCAACTTTTTATATTTGTGTGTGTGTGTGTGTGTGTGTGTGTGTGTGTGATGTCAAGAGTCCCTGAAGCTGGAGTTATAGGTAAGCCATCCAATGTGGGTCCTGGAAACTAAACTCTGGGTCCCCTGCAGCAGTAAGTGTTCTTAATTGCTGGACATCTCTCCAGCCCCCTGTGTATGTTTTTGGGATAGAGTCTTGTAACACAGACTGCCTCAAACCTCCAATCTTCCTGCCTTTGCCTCTGATTACGAACATGAGCCACCACACCCCATTCCATATTTTTCTTTATGATCTTCCTTCTCTCCAACTTGGCTTCTAAATATAAGTATACCATGCACTGTGTGGTGTCTAGTGCCTAAAGCTCTGCTTGCCACAGAGTATGTGTTTAAAAATACATCTGTGACTGGGCATAGTGGTGCACACCTGTAGCCCTGGTACTTGAGAAGCAGAGACAGGAGGATCGGGAGTTCAAGGTAATCCTTGACTACATGCACTCCTACCTCAAAAACGAAAGAAAGGGGCTGGAGAGATGGATCAGTGGTTAAGAGAGCTCATTTCCTCACAGCCATCAAGGGTGGCTCCAGCGGATCTAACACCAATGGCTTCCGTCAGGCACCCTTATTCATGTGTGTGCATACATGTACACACAATTAAAAATAACTTTTAAGCCATACATACACACATATTTGTGTATTTGTGTGTTTTGTATAGAGTTCTGATCCTTTGACATGGACAACCTGTCCCTCTCCACCAAGCCCCTCCTGCCTTCACCCCCAACCATCACCTCCCCCACCCACCTTGTGCCTGAATTTCTGATACCTGAATGTCTTTGCCTTCTTGATAACTGGTTTTTAAACTCCCCTGGCTGGATGCAGTCCACTATCTGCTGCCTGACCATGTCAAAGCCCATTCTCAAGCACAAATCTTGTCAGCATCCCAGAAGCCTCCCTAGATTTCCTCCCACGAATCGAAACCTTTTCTGAGCCCTAGTGACAGTCTCCCTTCATAGACCATGCAGGACATGGTGGCATATGCCTTTAATCCCAGCACTGGGGAGGCAAAGACAGGTGGATTTCTGTGAGTTTGAGGCTAGCCTGGTCTACCTAGTGAGTTCCAAGCCAGCCAGGGCTAAGACCCTGCCTCAAGAAAAAAAGGGAAGCCGGGCGTGGTGGCACACGCCTTTAATCCCAGCACTAAGGAGGCAGAAGCAGGCGGATCTCTGTGAGTCCAAAGCCAGCCTGGTCTACAGAGCGAGTCCCAGGCCAGCTGGGGCTATAGGGAGACCCTGTCTCAAAAAAAAAAAAATAGCCCAGCGAAGTGGCTCAGGCCTTTAATCCCACCACTTGAGAGGCTGAGAAACAAGACTGCGGGGTTTGAGGCCAGTTTAAGCTACACAGCAAGCTGCCTCTAAATAAAGCACCAATCTGACAAACTGCCTGCCTCCACATCTCAGCATCTATCCACTTTTCAAAGAGGAAAAGTGGGGGAGCCAGGCTCAAAGACTTTCCTATCCCTTTTGTCGACATTAGACCCCCAACCCCAAGTCCTGGTCTCTAACAACCCCGCGGCCAGTTTGTCCACACCTCCTTGCAGGTGACACCTTTGCAGGAGGCCTCACCTATAGCTGGGTGGTGTTTCACCGGGTCCCAACCCTCCCCCACCCGGTGACTTGAGTCATTCCGGCCTCCCGCTCCCCACTTCCCTGGCTGGTTCACACAAGTCCTAGCCCCTCACTCAGCCTTCCCGACCCCACAGGTCCCCCAGCCCCATGCACCGTCCCCCGCGTCCAGGGCGCCGCTGCAACCTCGCGGTCTGCGAGTCCAGCACAGGGGAAGCGCGCCACCCGCAACCAGGAAGCGCCCGGCCTCCTGCACAGCTGGCAGTCCGGGCGCCGCGACCAAGAAGCGCCCGGCCTCCCACACAGCTGGCAGTCCGGCGGCGCAGCTGCCACCGCCATGATCCTGACTACGATCGCCGCCCACTCACCCCGTGCAGGTGGAAGCCTTCCGCGCCGCCCGCAGGCTGCTCCGTACTGGCGCCCAGCCCCATGGCTGCGCCCTGGTCGCCTGGACACAGAAGCGTCCAGCCTGGCGCCCACCCGGCAGGCCGCGCCGCTGCGTGCGCCTGGTCACATGATTACCGGGCCACGCCCATCCCCGGCTGCTGGGCTCTTAGCAGCTGTCTGGCTGCCCGGTTGCGAAGGACGCGCACCCCTCGGACTTCCGGCTGCGAGTTGGGCGGCGGGAGTTGGGAATCTGGCTCCGCTGGGCAGCACCTGACCCCGGAGGCCTCAGGGCCGGAAGAAGATGAGCAGCGATGACTCCCTCATGGTGCGTGACACGGCTGACCCCCCCGGCCTGACCCCCGGCCTGCTGCGCTGGCTGTCTGGGCCACCTCTGCTCTCTGGCCACCTTTCCCTAGGCCACCTCTGACTGACTCTCTACCCTTCTGTCCAATGGTCACCACTCACTCTGGTAACCTCTGGAGGTCCTGCTCTGTCTTCCATCCCTCCTTGGAAGTGCATCACTTCCAGTGCCCTCTGGACCCCAGTCCCGAATTAGCATCCTGATCTGATCCTGTCCTGCATTCTCCCATAGTAAATCATCCCATGGCCACGATGTCTTCATCAGAACCTCCCACCTCTGGCATAGACCCTCTGTGTCCCCTTCACAGTATATGCTGCTGTGTTGCGTCCTCAGCCTTAATTAACTCATACCTTTTTTCCATACCCACCTCCCAGTCCTAGCAACAAGATTGTCAGTTCCTACATCAGCCACTTATTTCCTACACCAGGGCAGCCATATCTCCCTGAACACTTGTGACTGGCTCCCCTGAGTCCGATTTCCCTGCTACAGCTTTGCTTGCTAACAATACTGCCTGCCACTATCCACACACAACAGCCAAAGTAGTTTTTACAAAAATAAATAAGTAAATAAATAAATAAATAAACACACACACACACACACACACACACACACACACACATTTTAACTGGCCAGGATATAGCTCAATTGGTAGAGTGCTTGGCTAGCAGGCACCAAGCCCTGGGTTCCCAACACAGTATAAAAACAGGCATGAAGCCGGGTGGCGCATGCCTTTAATCCCAGCACTCAGGAGGTAAAGGTGGGTGGATCTCTGTGAGTTCAAGGCCAGCCTGGTCTACAGAGTGAGCTCTAGGACAGCTGGTACTAAAAGGGAGACCCTGCCTCAAAAAGACCAAAAAAAGGAAAAAAACTAAAATAAAAAAAAATAAAAAAAATAAAAAAAACAGGCATGAGGGGCTGGAGAGATGGCCTGGAGGTTGAAAGCACCAACTGCTCTTGCATAGGACCTGGGTTAGATTCCCAGCACCCATATGGTGGCTAAGAACCGTCTTTAACTCCAGTTCCAGGGGAATCCGATACCCCCTTCTGACCTCAATGACATGGGTACACCAACCTACATGCAGACAGTACATTCATACACATAAAAAAAAGAAATAAATTTTAAGAAAAAAGCCAGGCATGCTAGCACATGTACTATCCAGTATTTGGGTAGTGGAGAGAAAAAAAGCCTGAACCGAAAATCACATTTTTTTTTAATTTTTGTTATTTTCTGTGTATGAGTGCATTGCCTGCATACATAGTGCACCTGTGTTGCGGAGTGGTAGAGAGGGCAGAAGAGGGTGTCAGATTCCCTGAACTGGAGTTACAGATGGATGTTCACTGCCATGTGGTGCAGGGAACCAAACCCAGGTCCCCTGCAAGAGCAGCCGGTGTTCTTAACCACTGAGCCATCTCTCCACCCCCTATGTCATGTTTTAACCAGAATCTTTTGCCCCCCCCCAAACACCTGCAAACTTTGTCCTAGTGACACTGCCTGCAGCTGCTCCCAGGGCTGCTGAAGGAGCAGGCAAGGCCTAAGCATTGTCTTTCTCATCCCCTCACAGAACTGAGAAGGAGCAAAGGAAGGACCAGGGCAGTGTGTCTCCTTCCAGCTGGGTCAGGGTAGAGACAGGAAGGGCTGGGACTGTTACAACTGTGTCTTCCTCACAGGCTAGGATCATTTACTACAGCCAGGAAAAGTACTTCCACTATGTACAGCAGGCTGCAAGCCTGGGCCTGGAGAGATTCAGCAATGACCCTGTGTTACAGTTCTTTAAAGCATATGGAATCCTTGGGGAAGGTAAGCACTGGAGCTGGGGGCATTTTGACCCTAGAGACCACCCTAGCCCTAACATTTTGGTTGCATCTTAATGCCTACTTCTAGCTATATTCCCATGGAAATGGCCTCACACTGACTACAGATTCCCAGGTCAACAGAAGCCTGAGATCTTAAGAGAGCTACTATCCCTACCATATGCTTCAGTTTCCCTATCTACAGAACAAGTGGTTGGAGAGAGGGCTACATGACTCTTGAATTCATCCCAGGCTTGGAGCCTCAGAGCTGGTCCTATACCAAAGAAGGAAGAGGGAGGTGTGGTTATAGGCAGGCATGGTGTAAATGATGTAAATATCAGATGGATGGGCTTATACACAGCACATGCTAACATTCAGAGGGTGTCTTGTCTGAGCTACCTGTGGCCAGTGTTGGAGACATGAGGGATTAATGTAATTCGTGGCTCTTGAGCAATTGACTGGAAAGGCCCTGTCCTCTTCAGAACTGACCCCAGCCTCTCTAGGATCCCCAGGCACACCCCAGACACACTTCTCAGTTCTAAAACAGCCCTTCAGCCAAGTATGACGGTACACATCTGTCATCCCAGCATATGGGAGGTAGAAACAGGAGGATCCGGAGTACTGGGTTATCCCTGCTGGGCTTTTCCAACCGTGAGCAGAGGCCTTCTCTGAGCTGTAGGTATGAGGATGTGGAAGACCAGAAGGCCAACCAGCAGTGGCCTCTGGGGTAAGAAGTGTCTCCAGTTGACCCTGGGCTCTCACCTATGTGTAGCTCTTAGAGCAAGGCTAGGAAGCCTGCTTTAGTTGTCATCAGCTACAAAGCAAGTTTGGAGCCACCCTGGGATACATGAGACCTAGTCTCAAGAAGAAAAAAAAAACAAACAAACCTGGGGCTAGAGAGATGACTTCCTAGTCTTCCAGAGGACCAAATTCAGTTCCTAGCACCTATATAAAATGGCTTACAACCACCTGTAACTCCATCTCTGGAGGCTCTGACTCCCTCTTCTGGCCTCCACACACACCTGCACTCAAATACACATACCCACACAGATATACACATATACATGTATACATACACTCAAATACAGATATACACATATACATGTACACATACACTCAAATACACATACCCACACAGGTATACACATATACTTGTACACATATACTCAAATACACATACCCACACACAGATATACACATATACATGTCCACATACACTCAAATACACATACCCACACACAGATATACACATATACATGTATGTACACATACACTCAAATACAGATATACACATATACATGTCCACATACACTCAAATACACATACCCACACACAGATATACACATATACATGTATGTACACATACACTCAAATACAGATATACACATATACATGTCCACATACACTCAAATACAGATATACACATATAAATGTACACATACACTCAAATACACATACCCACACAGGTATACACATATACTTGTACACATACACTCAAATACACATACCCACACACAGATATACACATATACATGTACACATTCACTCAAATACACATACCCACACACAGATATACACATATACATGTACACATAATTTAAAAAAAAAAATTTTGAGACAGGATCTGCCTATAGCCCCAACTGGCCTAGAACTTACTATGTTAACCAGGAAGGCTAGCCTTGATCTCACAGAGATCTGTCTGCCTCTGCCTCTGCCTCCCAGGGGCTAGGATTAAAGGCATGTACCAACACACTGAGCCTCTAAGATAAATATTTTAAAAAGAAAAATAAACATGGTCTAGAGAGATGACTCAGCCATTAAGAGAACTGGCTGCTCTTGAAGAGGACCCGGATTCAATTTCTAGCACCCACATGGCAGCTGACAACCATCCATAACTCTAGTTGGAGAGGATCCAACATCCTCTTCTGACCTCTGCAGACAATGCAGGAGAGGGGTGTACTTACATTCATGCCGGAAATACACTCACACACATAATAACAATTTTTAAATAATAAATAATTTTTTAAAACCAGACAAGAAAGCCTGCACATATAATCCCAGTATATGAAGATGGAGACTGGCAAATCTCTGGGGCTCACTGGCCAGCCAGCTTGGCAAGTTTCAGGACAGTGAGAGATCCTATCTCAACGAGCAAGGTAGAGACAGCTCAATGGTTAAAAAGCACTTACTCGCCGGGAGTGGTGGCGCCACGCCTTTAATCCTAGCACTTGGGAGCAGAGGCAGGCAGGATCTTTTGTGAGTTCAAGGCCAGCCTGGTCTACAGAGTGAGTCCAGGACAGCTGGGACTACAGGGAGACCCTGTCTCAAAAAGACCCCCCCCCAAAAAAAAGCACTACTCTTGCCAAAGACCCAAGTTCAGATCCCAGCAAACTCATGGTGGCTCATAACTGCCTGTAACTCCAGTTCCATGGGATCTGATGCCCTCTTTTGGTCTCACCAGGCTCTTGCATGCAGGTAGTACACACACTCATGCAAGTACACACACACATACATACGTACACATAAAAATAAGGATTAAATTAATCTTAACAAACAAGGTGGATGAAGAATACCACCCAAGGTTGTCCTCGGGCCCTGACACATGCACACAGGGTCCCATGTATGTCTAGAGCCTGAAACCAGAACCATGTGCTCTCTTTACAGAGCACATCCATGATGCCATCAGTGAGCTGGAGAACATCCAGAGCCACCCTGACATGTCCTTGTGCTCTGTCATCGCTCTGCTTTATGCGCACAAATGCTGTGACACCATTGGTGAGTGCAGCCATACCTGACAGGCTGGAACTAGAGGGGTAAAAACACCACTGCCTAGACACAGCCCTTCAAGGGCTGCTGAAAGAAGGTTGTGCACGGGTGACAGCTGCTGTTCCCTCCCCTGACTTCCATACCCAGAGGCCTCAGAGAAGACCTAGGCCTGCATCCAGCTGAGGGAGAAGCAGGCACACAGCTTGACAGAAGGTGTTTCATTCCAGAAGCAAGAGCCAGGTGGAGGGTAAAAGGGTGATGCACACCTTTAATCCCAGCACTCCTGAGGAGAGGCAGGTGGATTTCTGAGATCAAGGCCAGCCTGGTGTAATAGCAAGTTCCAGGCCACCTGGAGCTACATAGTGAAATCCTATCTCAAACTAAGCTAGGCGTGGTGGCGCATGCCTTTAATCCCAGCACTTGGGAGGCAGAGGCAAGCAGATCTTTGTGAGTTCAAGGCCAGCCTGGGCTACAGAGTGAGTTCCAGGACAGCTAGGGCTATAGGGAGACCCCCCCCAAAAAAAAAGAATACTGGTTGGGGGCTAGAGAGATGGCTCAGTGATTAAGAGCACTGACTGCTTTTGCACAGGACCGGAGTTCAATTCTCAGCACCCACATGATAGCTAACAACCATCCATAACCCCTGTTCCAGGGGAATCCTATGCCCTGTTCTGACCTCTGAGGGGCATTGCAGGCCACAGTTCACTCGCATACATGCAGGCAGTACACTCGTACACATAAAATAAAAATAATAAATAAAATATTTTTTAAATTTTATTTTTTATTTATTTTTTATTTTATTTATTTATTTATTTATTTTTGTCTTTTCGAGACAGGGTCTCCCTGTAGCCCCAGCTGACCTGGAACTCACTCTGTGGACCAGGCTGGCCTTGAACTCACAAAGATCCGCCTGCGTCTGCCTCCCAAGTACTAGGATTAAAGGCGTGTGCTACCACGCCCGGCTCTAAATCTTATTTTTTAAAAGAATACTGGCCAGGCGTGGTGGCACATGCCTTTAATCCTCGTAATCGGGAGGCAGAGATAGGCAGATCTCTGTGAGTTCAAGGCCTGCCTGGTCTACATAGTGAGCTCCAGGCCAGCTAGGACTAAAGGGAGACCCTGTCTCAAAAAGACAAAAAGACAACAAAAATAAATAAATAAAAGACTACTGGTTGCTCTTGCAGTAGACCCTGGTTTGGTTCCCAGCACCCACATGGTGGCTAACAACCATCCATAACTCCAGTCCCAGGGCATCCAATGCCCTCTTCTGGCATCTGCAGGCATTACACAACATAGGTATACTTATATACATGTCTATAAATAATTGTACACATAAAAATTTTTTAAAAATCAAGCCATTATAAATAACCATAGACCTAAATCCCCAGGTCTCCTCTCTAGAAAGTCAGAGAGAGGTGGCAAGACAGACTGTAGGCTCAAGACAGGCAGTGGGCCTTGGTCAGAAATTCAAGTCCAGTCTGTCTGCTCAACATACGGATGGACATATATATATATCCCAGACATCAAACTGCATCCACGTGTGTGCAATTCCTGTGGTGTCCCAGACAGATGGTGCTGATGTCCTTAGCTAGCCTGGAGACGGCCACAGGTGTGCAGAGGGCAGTCTCCCTAGTCCCGTGGTGGCCTCAGACACAAACCTCCTTGTCCTAACTCAGTCTCTTCCTCCTCTCCTGGATTTAGATAGAGAAGCCATCCAGGAGCTGGAGAGCAGCTTAAAGGAAATCCGAAAAACGGCTAGTGACACTGCCCTGTACTATGCCGGCCTCTTCCTCTGGCTCATAGGCCACCATGACAAGGCCAGGGAATATGTTGATCACATGATGAAGATCTCCACCAACTCCAGAGAGGTAACCAGCACAAGCATCTTGGGGCCAGATCCAGGGAAAGCAGTATCCAGACATTGTAGCAGGAAGGCCCATCGCTCCCGGAGGGCTCTGGAATTGGGGCCCCACCCAGGCTCTAGACCCTGGGTCTCACAGTCATGCTACCCATGTTGTCCGAAAACATACTGCTTCTTTTGTCACAGTCTGCTACTTGAACTTTCCTTGAGAGATGCCTACTCACCCCAGAAGGGCTCCAACAGACAGAAGTCTGATTCCAGTAAAGCCCACTTTGTTAGGCCAGTGAGGCTACTGGACCTGGGTGACCCTGAGCAGAAATGGCCTCTCCATAGCCGCATACGTGAAGCCCCTCCTGCCGCATCCTTCCACCTAACATCTTGACACCATGTGTAATTAGGTCAGAGTTATATACAGTTGGCAATGAGATATAGGAGGGAAGGGCTGAGATATCAGGCTAAGATCTAATGGTCCTCCCCAGTCCCTCCTGTGAGGGACTGATCAAAGGGGGGGGTCTAAGGTGCGCTTATAAGTAATCACAGGTGCTTTTGGTAAAGATGGTGATGGCTGCTGGGCGTGGTGGCGCACGCCTTTAATCTTAGCACTAGGGAGGCAGAGGCAGGCAGATCTTTGTGAGTTCAAGGCCAGCCTGGTCTACAGAGTGAGTTCCAGGCCAGCTGGGGCTACAGGGAGACCCTATCTCAAAAAGACAAAAAAAAAAAAAAAAAAAAAGATGGTAATGCCTATTATACTCAGAGGACTGAGTTCTACAATAGCCCAGATAGCAGCAAAGGATGGCTTTGAACTTCGGATCCTTCCACCTCTGCCTTTTGAGTGCTGGGATTACAGGTGTACACCACCATGCCCGATTTTATGTGGTACTGGAGATCAAACCCAAGGCTTTCTGCTGCTAGATAGGTATCTACCATACATCCATCTCTCAAGCTATATCCTTTAAACATTTTTATTTAACTGCTGACATTTAGAAATCAGAAGATTTGGCTGGTAAGATGGCTTGGTGGGTGAAAGTGTTTGCTGCCAAACCTGATGACCTGAATTCATTTCCCAGAGCCCACATAGTAGAGAGTGCACACAACACACACAACCAACACCACACAAAAACACACAAACAAACACAATATAAATAATAAATAATAAATAAAATAAACGTTTAAAGATTTAGTCAGAAGATGTAAGGGCTGGAGAGATTGCTCAGTGGTTAAGAGCACTTTCTGCTCTTGCGGAGGTACCCTTATTAGGTAGTTCATAATCACCTATTGTATTAGTCAGGATTCTCTAAAGAAACAGAAGTAAAAGGACCAAATATATATAAGCTATATATCAATTTTATTGATTTGCTCACATGAAGAGTTCAGATAGTCCAACAGTACTAGCTGCACACGCCTGAGAAGGAGCGAGAGATCCAGGGAACTGCTCAGTCTGCAAGGCTGGATGTCTCATAGTCCAAATCTAGTGCTGAAGGCCACAAATGGATTCCAGGAGATCTGCCAGTCCAGTACACATGGTACAGGGCCTGAGGCTAGGGGCAGATCCGGAAAGGTTGATCCTAGCAGCCAAGTACAAACTCATCTCAGTGGAAGGAGCCGCAGGTGAGGAGAGGGACAGTTCGAGACCTCGCTATCGGCCTTATACTGCCTGGCCGTTCAACATAGTCGTGCTCACCAGGGCTAGAAGGGTATGCCCGACACTTCCAGGGGGGCACTGGGGCTACAATCCCAGGTTGAAGGGCGGTCCAAGTCAGGAAGAACCTTTTTCTCTCTTTAGTGTTTGTCCCTCTAGTCTCAGTCTAAGATTGACAGCCCCACGGAATTAACCAATCACAATAACCTATTTAACATCGTTCAGAAGAGATGTAATCGTTGAGCCTCATACCACCACTGACCTGATGACATGCCTACCTAAAGATAGTTGGTAACCAACCATAATCATCAAATGGAACAAATCTTTTTTTTAACCAGATTTAAACTGGCGTGGTGTGGTAGACATGCCTGTCACCCTGGCACTGAAGAAAACGGACGGGGCTACTGAGCAGCACCCAGTTTGCAACTTCAATAAGTAAGCGAGAGGAGCCTGGAGAAGCTCACGCGCAGACACTATACGAAGAGACGAGGAAGCGGACCAGATGGCACGACTCTCTCGTGCACCCTTCCAAGAAGCGCCACTCAAGCCCCTGTGAATCTACATAGCAAGTTCTAGCCAGCCAGNGCCTTTTGAGTGCTGGCGATTACAGGTGAACCACCCATGCCCGATTTTATGTGGTACTGGAATCAACCCAAGGCTTTCTGCTGCTAGATAGGTATCTACCATACATCCATCTCTCAAGCTATATCCTTTAAACATTTTTATTTAACTGCTGACATTTAGAAATCAGAAGATTTGGGCTGTAAGAATGGCTTGGTGGGTGAAAGTGTTTGCTGCCAAACCTGATGACCTGAATTCATTTCCCAGAACCCACATAGTAGAGTGCACACACACACACACACACACACACACACACACAAAACAACAAATAAATAATAAATAAATAAAATAAACGTTTAAAGATTTAGTCAGAAGATGTAAGGGCTGGAGAGATTGCTCAGTGGTTAAGAGCACTTTCTGCTCTTGCAGAGGTACCCTTATTAGGTAGTTCATAATCACCTATGTATTAGTCAGGATTCTCTAAAGAAACAGAAGTAACAGGACCAATATATATAGCTATATACAATTTATTGATTTGCTCACATGACAGAGTTCAAGGAGTCCAACAGTAGCTGCACCACACTGGAAAGGCCGAGAGAATCCAGGGAACTGCTCAGTCTGCAAGGCTGGATGTCTCAGTAGTCCCAATCTAGTGCTGAAGGCCCAAATGGATTCCAGGAGATCTGCCAGTCTCAGTACACGCTAGGATCCGAAAGGTTGATCACAGCAGCAAGACAAACTCACCAGATGAGAGAGGAAGCCGCAGGAGAAAAGAAGGGACCAGCTCCTTCTGCTGTGGCCTTAAATACTGCCTGCCGGCAGAAGGTAACGCCCACATTTGGGGTGGGCCATCCAGGTTGAGGCGGTCCAATCAGAAGACCCTTTTTCTCTTATTTGTCCCTTAGTCCAGTCAAGTTGACACCCAGGATTAACCATCACAACCTATAACTTCAGTTCCAGAAGATGTAATGACTTCTGACCTCCACAGACACTTCACTCATATGTACCAACCAACATAATTCAAACAAAATCTTTTTTTTAACCAGATTTAAACTGGCGTGGTGTGGTAGACATGCCTGTCACCCTGGCACTGAAGAAAACAGACGGGGCTACTGAGCAAAGACCTTGTCTCAAAAAGGAAAGGAAGAGCTGGACTCCCAGCACTTAGAAGGCAGAGACAGGCAGATCTCTGTGACTCCAAGGCCAACCTGGTCTACATAGCAAGTTCTAGGCCAGCCAGTGCTACCTGGTGAGACCCTATCTCAAAATAAACAAGTAAATACATAAATTTAAAAAAAAAGAAAAAGGGAAATAAGTGGAAAGAAAAAAGAAACTATATTGGAAAAATTTACCTAAAAGTCCAGATTTCCTAGTTCTTTTGAAAACCCAAGTAGGCCATCTGCACTGGGCCCTGTCCTCCCTGCGCTGGGCCCACTGGGTTGGAGTGGTGGCTCCCACATGCTGCATGTGACAGATACAGTGTGTCAGAAGACACATTCAGGCCATGCATTCTCTGCAAGCCTGATAGCAGTTTTCAGGAGTGTAACCATTGGTCCCTGGGGAGGGGTGAAACCTGATGTGAATTAGTTTTTATTTATTAATAAATTGTTATTAATATATTTTATGTAATATATAAATAAGACATCTGCGATGTTATTAATAGAATCTGTTAGAGGCAGAGGCACTGTCTCCTGATGAGTAAGATCAGGGTAAAAAGAGAAACATTGGGCTGGAGCATCAAGGGATGCTTCAGGGCAGGCAGGTGACTCCCAATTGCCCCTCAGTGCTAGTTCCCAGGCCTGGCTGTCCTCATAACCGGGAGAGGCCGAGTGCAGGCTCAAGAAGTGCAGAGACCAAGAACTCCCCTGCCCATGCCTTGGTCCTGCCACTTGACCCCAGTGTGAAGTCAGCAGGCCACGCTCAGTAAGGAGTGACAGTAGAGAAGCACGGAGTGGAGGCCACCTCCAGGAAGGCCCTGCATGGCCAAGTTATAGTTAGCAGTTGGTCGTTGAAGGGGGCGTGGTTTGGAAGGTGAGGAGCAGCAGGGGGTGGGACCAGGGACAGGCCTGGCGGAGAGGACAGCCTGCTGAGATCAGGAGATGTGGAAATGGCCAAGGCTGGAACATGAGCAGGCTTGAGCGTAGGCGGACAGGACCAAGGACTTGACCTTTCTTCCTCTTCTTATGCCAGGGCTATGTGCTCAAAGGCTGGGTGGACCTCACCTCCAATAAGCCCCACATGGTGAAGAAATCCATCAAGTACCTGGAACAAGGAACGAAGGACACCAAAGATGTGTTGGGGCTGATGGGCAAGGTACACAGAGGCAGGGGAGGGGCCTGCCAGGTGAACTCAGGGTGATCTGAGATGAGGTACACAGGCCCACAAGGGGTCAGCAAGCAGCCCAGTCACAGCCCCTCCTGCTTTATGTGACCATCTTTCACATTCTGTTTTAAGTACTAGGGAATTGAGCCCAGGGCATGCCCTGCCCTGCCCTGCCCTGCCCTGCCCTACCCCTGCCCCTGCCCCTGCCCCCTGCCTGCCCTGCCTGCCTCTGCCCTGCCCTGCCTCGCCTCCCTATAATCCCAGCTGGCCTGGAAATCACTTTGTAGACCATGGTGCCCTTGAACTCACAGAGATCCGCCTGCCTCGCCTCCCTATAATCCCAGCTGGCCTGGAACTCACTTTGTAGACCATGGTGCCCTTGAACTCACAGAGATCCGCCTGCCTCGCCTCCCTATAATCCCAGCTGGCCTGGAACTCACTTTGTAGACCATGGTGCCTTTGAACTCACAGAGATCCGCCTGCCTCTGCCTCTGGAGTCCTGGGATTAAAGGAATTCACCACCACACCCAGTGCATTTCCTGATCTTAATTTGAATTATTTTTTCTTTTGTGATCTGCATTTATTCAGTATTTGGGAGAAGAAAACTATCCTTTACTCTCTTCTCTTTAGAAAAGATTTTCTTTAGAAAAATGACTACACTGTCATTAAAAGCAGAAGTAGAAAAAAGGAAGGAGTTTGCAGAAGAGAGAGAGAGAGAAAGAGAGAGAGGGAGGAAGGAAGGAAGGAAGGAAGGAAGGAAGGAAGGAAGGAAGGAAGGAAGGAAGGAAGGAAGGAAGGAAGGAGCCAAGTGTGGTGGCACATGCCTGTAATGCCTGTAATCCCAGCACATGGGAGGCAGAGGCAGGTGGAGTTCTAGGCCAGCTGGAGCTGCAGGGTGACCCTGTCTCAAAAAGTCAAAAAGAGAAGAGAGAGAGGAGAGGAGAGAGAGAGAGAGAGAAGAGAGAGAGAGAGACCAGAGAACAGAGAGAGACAGAGAGAGACAGAAAGAGAAGACAGGAGAGAGAGAGAAGGAAGGGGAGGAGAAGGAGAAGGAAGAGGGAAGGGGAAGGGAAGGGAGAAGGAGAAGGGGAAAGGAGAAGGGAAGGGAAGGGAAGAAGGGAAGAAGGGAAGGGCAAGGGAAGAAGGAAGGAAGAAGGGAAGGGAAGAAGAAGGAAGAGGGAGAAGAAGGAAGGGAAGAAGAGAAGGGAAGAAGGGAAGAAGAAGGGAAGGGAAGGGAAGCCCTGGCTCTTGTGCTCCTTTCCCTTCCCTCCCTCCCTCCCTCCAACTCTCCCTCCCTTCTTCCCTTTCCCTTCCCTTCTTCCCTTCCCTTCCCTTCCCTTCTTCCCTTCTCAAAAATAAAATAAAATAAAAAAATAGAGGTGGCCAAGGGAGGGAAGGGTCAGGAGGAAGATGGTAGCTGCTGTAATCCCGTCATTTGGAGGAGGAGTCAGGAAGATCAGAAGTTCAACAGCTCACGCTGACATGTCGGTGCTGTTCTCTCCATGTACCTCTTGGCTTGGATTGGCTGTGCCTTGGGTCAGGTCCTGGGCAGCAATAGCCGTGGAGATTACTTGGTTTTGGAGGTGGCTTATCGGACAGCACAGCTGGGATCAGCACCCAAGAGGAGAGAAGTGGGGCTGTGAACACTCAAGGCGAAGGCCTCAGGCCGCTCCCTGGGAACCTCAGCCCTGACTAGGCCTTGCTGTGACTCAGGTTGAAGCAGCTGTCTTTGCTGTGTCCATCTGAGGAGGGACCTTCACGGTGCCAGCAGCCACAAGTCCTAAACCTGAGGGTCCGCACAAAGCATCCCTGCATTGTTGGGGCAGTTTCCCTCAAGTCTCTTCCTGGTATAATACTGTGTCGTGAGCAAATGTCCTTTTCAACCTGCATAGAAAGGCAGTCCCAGCCTGCAAGGTCACAGTTTGAGTCCCCCAATGGGTTGGATATTGAAGAGCTTATAGCTGTACCTTAGAAAGAGCTGCAGTGAACATTTGGATACACATATCTTCCTGATTCAAATAGCTGTCTCTTATGGCAGGGTTGTTGTAAATCTAGATTAAGCCAGCTGGGGGTGCTCTTGTAGAAGACCCAGGTTCCATTACTGGCATCCACATGGTGGCGGCTCACAACCATTTTTAGCTCCAGTTCCAGGGGATCCAACACCCTCTTCTAGCCTATGTGGGCACTGCAAGACATGGAGATAGATAGATAGATAGATAGATAGATAGATAGATAGATAGATAGATAGATATAGACAGATATAGATAGATATAGATATATAGATATATAGATATAGATAGATAGATATTGCCTTTCTAGTCCTTTGTTTTTTTCATTTTTCATGTGTGCCTTTGTGTATGTATGCCTGTGTGGTATACCTATGTGGGGTATGCTTGCAAGTAGAAGCCCGAGATGAATATCAGGAATTAACCTTGGTCACTTTTCCAGCTTATTCTTTGAAGCACGGTCTCTCACTCAAACCCAGAGCTAACCCATATGGCTAGCCTTGCTGACCAGCTTGCTTTAGGGAGCCCCTGTCTCTGCCTTGCGAGTCTGGTGGGAGCAGGGGCCGCTGCGGTTTATGAAGTGCTGAGGATTGAACTCAGGGTCTCATGCATAATAGGCAAGCACTTTTCCTACTGAGCTCTTTTATTTATTTATTTATTTATTTTGGTCTTTTCGAGACAGGGTCTCCCTGTAGCCCCAGGTGTCCTAGAACTCACTCTGTAGACCAGGCTGGCCTTGAACTCACAAAGATCCGCCTGCCTCTGCCTCCCAAGTGCTGGGATTAAAGGTGTGCACCACCACGCCCGGCCCTACTGAGCTCTTAAGCCTGTTAGAAGTCCTGCCTCTGGCCTTCAGGGGTCCTGGCAGGATGCCCCAGGAGAATAGTGGCTAGTGCTGGGCTACAGAGGCCATGATCCCAGCCCCAAAGAATGACTCTGCCTGGCTGGTAGCCTCCCTCCCACCCCCCAGCCCCCAGTTAAACTCTGGGCCTTTAGGCCCCAGGCCCAGCTGAGAGAATCTGCATTGCTCATCCTGATACAGACCTTGATCTTGACCCAGACCTGTCCCAACTGTTAGAGGCTTTTCTCTCCGGCTCCCCTCAGGCAACATACTTCATGATGCAGCAGAACTTCTCCGGGGCCCTGGAGGTGGTGAACCAGGTCACTATAGCCTCAGGGGATTTCCTGCCGGCCTTAGTGCTGAAGATGCAGCTGTTCCTGGCTCTGCAGGACTGGGAGCAGACAGTAGAGACTGGACACAGGTAAGGAGTGGACCCACTCGTCCTGCCTCCTCCTTTCCTTTTAACTATTTTTGGCAGTGTTGAGGATGGAACCCAGGGCCTTGAGTATGCTAAGCAAGCACTCTTCCACAGAGCTATATCCTAAGCCCCTTTTAAACTTTATTTTGAGGCACCGAGTTGCCTGGAACTGCTTTTGTATGTAGCCCGGGCAGGTCTGCAATGAGTCACCTTCCCAAGTAGCTGGGATTGATTATAGCTCAACACCACCTGGTTTTTCAGGGTGGTTTGGTTTGGTTTGGTATAGTTTTGAGAAAAGGTCTCATTCTGGTTATCCTGAAACTCACTCTGTAGTCCAAGCTGGCCTCAAACCCATGTCAATCCTCCTACCCCAGCCTCCCAAGTCTTGAGATTACGGGGGTGAGTCGCCACATCTGCCTCACTTTTTCACTTTGTTTTTAAAATTAATTTAGTAGTAGCAGCAGCAGCAGCAGTAGCAGTAGTAGCAGCAGTAGCAGTAGTAGCAGCAGCAGTAGCAGTAGTAGTGTGTATGACTTTCCAGAGTCAGTTCTCTCCCTCTACCGTGTTCTAGTTTGCTTTCAGTTGCTGTTTTAAAAACACTGACCAATACAACTTGGGGAGGAAAAATGTTTATTTGGTTCACACCTCCCAGGCCACAGTTCATCACTGAGGATAGCCCCCAGGTAGAAACTCAGGGCAAGAACAAACTGTTTACTGGCTTACTCCACTGGACTGTGCTGTCTGCTGCTTGCTTTTTTTTTTTTTTTGGTGTTTTTGGCTGGCCTTGAATTCACAGAGATCCATCCTCCTGCCTCTGCCTCCTGAGCGCTGGAATTAAAGGCTTGTACTACACGCCTGGCTTTCAGTCTGACTTCTTATGCAATACACAACAACCAGCCCAGAGGTGGCACCACCCACAGTGGGCTGGGCCCTCTGACGTCATTACCCAGGTGTGTCAAGTTGACACTATCATATACCATACATATTCCAGGGATTGGAATCAGACCATCAGGCTTGCAAGCAAGTGCCTTTACCCTCTGGGCCAACTCACCAGCCTCAGGTTTGTTTTGGTTTTGTTTTGTTTTTTGTTTGTTTGGTTTTGGTCTTTTTTTTTTTTTTATTCCATGTGTATGACTGCACTGGCTCATGTAGGTGTGTAATCCGTGGTAGTGCAAGGCCTCGGAGGTCAAGAAGAGGGTGTCGGAGTTCCCCTGAATACTGGAGCACAAGATGGTTCCTCAGCCGCCATGGTGGGTGCTGGGGATTGAACCCGGGTCCACTGCAAGAGCATCGGCGCTTTAACCGCTAGGCCATCTCTCCAGCCCTGGTTTTGGTCTTTTTGAAAAAGGGTCTCCCTGTAGTCCCAGCTAGCCTAGAACTCACTCTGTAGACCACGCTGGCCTTGAACTCACAGAGATCTGCCTGGCCCTGCCTCCTGAGTGCTGAGGTTTTTCGAGACCAGATATCACTATGAAGTCTACACTGGCCTTGAACTCAAAATCCTCCTGCCTCTGCCCTCCAAGTGTGAGGGTTCCAAGGCACCTTGCTCCAGTTTCCCTTAGAAGCCAAGCATGCTGGTCGGCTTTCATTTTACCAGAGGAGTCAGAGAAAAGAAAGGAAGGAAATTTTCACCAGAATAGATAGGAATAGTGACAGAACTGAATTAGGAGCCAGAGGAGTGAGGGGAACAAGCTGAACACCCACCCACCATGGCAGCCTGGGCTGTGGAAATGAACAAACAGAACTAGAGGCTTTTTGCAGGTATAGAAGGAACTACAGGAAGAAGGCTGGGTGTGGTGGCGCACACCTTTAATCCCAGCACTCCAGTGTTTTTGCCTGCATGTATGTAAGTGCACCATGTAGTGCAATGCCTCCAGAGGCCAGAGGAGGGCATCATATCCCCCTGGAACTAGAGTTACAGATTGTTGTTAGCTGCCATGTGGATTTAGGAACTAAACCTGGGTCTTCTGCAAGAGCAGCTAGTGCTTATAACTGCCGAGCCATCTCACTGATTTTTTTTAATTTATTTTTTATTTAGTGTGTGTATGCACGTACGTGTACGTGTGTCTGTGTGCATGTGTGTCTGCGTGTGTGTGCATGTGTTGTACAGGTGCATGTGCCATGGTAGGAGTGTGGAGGTCAGAGGATAACTTTGTGGAGCTGGTTCTTTTTTTTTTCCTGTATTTTTTTTTTATATATGTTATTTATTTTTTAATCAAATCTAGACCCATGTGCCCCCATCCCCCCAGCCCCACCAGAGCTCATGCATTCTGAAAACATGCTTTTCATCTCTTTCTCAGTCTTTCTCAATATTCTCCAGTGGAAGTTGACTGTTTTGAGCAGAAGTTCACTGTTTCAGTCAGTTCTTTGATGCAGTCCTTTTCTGTGTTGTTGTTTGTGTTCCAATATGCATCACTCCCAGATGCTTTGGACAAAAGCTCAAGGAGCATGACACAAGAAATACTTATAACTAGGTAATGGCAGTAGCATCCACAGATGAGGGATACCCATTCGTATTTTTTTTCTCGGACTGTGTTACGTTCACTAGCATAATATTCTCTAGCTCCAGCCATTCCTGCAAAGCTCATGATGTCGTCTTCTTTT
>VZQC01008552.1:1209914-1258144 GCA_009823505.1 Rhizomys pruinosus | reverse complement strand
AAAAAAAAAAAAAAAAAAAAAAAAAAAAAAAGACAAGGTCTCATGTAGCCCAGGCTGGCCTCTAATATACTGTGTAGCCAAAGATGACCTTGAACTTCTGATCTTCCTGCCTCTACCTCTGGAGTCCTGGAATTACAGGTGTGCACCACCATGCCCTGTTTCTTTGGTGCTGGTGACTGAACCCAGGGCTTTGTGCATGGTAGCCAAGCACTCTACCAATTGAGCTATATCCCCAGCTCTTTTAATACTTTTTTTTTTGTCTTTTTGAGACAGTTTCTCCCTGTAGCCCCAGCTGTCCTGGAACTCACTCTGTAGACCAGGCTGAACTGCTTCCCAAGTGCTGGGATTACAGGCATGCACCACCATGCCCGGCTCCTAAAGGCATTTTTAAAATTGCAGCCACACCAAAAGGGAAAGATGCCTTTAGTAGGCCAGAAACTTAAAGAATTTCACCTTGCTAGAAGATAGAAGACAAGTAGCATCAGTCGTGGAAATTCCAAGCAGGCCTAGAAACTTGTGAGCTAAAGAAATGAGTAGGGGCTGGAGAGATGGCTCAGTGGTTAAGAGCACTGGCTACTCTTGCAGAGGACCTGGGTTCAAATCTCAGTACCCACATAGCAGCTAACAACTGTCTTTAACTCCAGTTCTAAGGATCTGACTCCTTCTTCTGACCTCCACTGGCATTGCATAGCACAGGTGCACTTACATGCATGCAAGCAATAACACTCAGACATATATAATAAAAATTAATTAATTAATTTAAAAAAATGAGTAGACAGCCGGGCGTGGCAGCTGTAATCCCAGCACTGGGGAGGCAGGTGGATCTCTGTGAGTTCAAGGCCAGCCTGGTTTATATAGTGTACCCTATCTCAGAAAACAAAACAAGTGAGTAGACCAGCTTTCTCCAAAAGGCTGCAGGAAAAAATAGAAACTCCAGTTCAGGGGCACCAGAGGCTCAGTATAAAAGCTCACCATGGGGCTGGAGAGATGGCCTAGCGGTTAAGAATGCCGACCGCTCTTGCAGAGGACCCGGGTTCGATCCCCAGCACCCACATGGCGGCTGAGAACCGTCTGAAACTCCAACTCAGGGAGAACTCCAGCTCCAGGGGAATCCGACGCCCACTTCTGACCTCCGCGGCATTGCACGACACGGGTGCACAGACTTGCATGCAGACAATACATTCGTACACATACAGAAATAAATAAAATTAATTAAAAAAATAAAGAAAATATAAAAAAAAATATTTAAAAGCTCACCATAGGGGGTGGAGAGATGGCTTAGCAATTAAGAGCCCTGGCTGCTCCAGCAGAGAGGACCGAGGTTCCGTTCCCAGCACCCACACTGTGGTCTTTAACTCCTGTTCTAGGGGATCTGACGCTCACTTCTGGCATCCACAAGAACTGTACATACATGGCACGTAACAGGCAAAACACTCATACACATAAAGTAAAAATAAATAAAAACAACAACAACAAAGCTCACAATTGAGCTGTCATGGAGGAAGTGGACTGCTAGAACATTCCCAGTGCAAAGACCAGAACCAAGGAGGCCCTTATTGAGAACTGGAGGGAGGGGAGCACTGTCCGGGATGACTCCCCCACCACCAGAGCTGGGAAGGACAGGAAGATATCACTCTGCTCAGAACACAGCCAAAACCCTCTGAACCCTGTCCAGGCCGAGTCCCTCCTCCACTTCCTCATTTCAGGGAGAGCCCCAGCAGGCTGCCAAGGGAAGTGGATGCACTGGTCACAATGTGCTTCTTACCCACCCAGCCCAAGACCAGCCTCCTCGCTTCCCTCCCAGGGTTACCCTCACATCTGGTTGGTGGTTAAGCAGAGCACTGACCTTTGCCTGGGTGATCCGCCAGCTCCTCACACCTACTGTCCAGGCCTTGAGCTTTGATTTTTTAATTTTTTGATTTATTTTTATTTTATGTGTATGAGTGTTTTCCTGCATGTATGTAAGTGTATCATGCACATGCAAGGCCCATGGAGGTTAGAAGAGGGCATTGGATTCCCTGAAATGTACAGATGGTTGTTAGCTACCATGTGGGTGCTGGAAACAGCCAATACTTTTAACTGCTGAGCCAACTCTTCAGCCCCCTGGTCTTCTGCTATAGAGAGCTGTGCCAGAAGGGTTAAATGGGTCTACAAAGCAGATGACCTTTGAGGAGCAAAGTTGAGGCCCTACAGAAGGGCCAAGAATTGCTTCAGTGTTTCGAGATGCCATTATGGTCAATAAGTAAAGAACCACAAATAGATGGGTGTGTTGGTGTGCACTCATAATCCCAGCACTGGGAAGCGGAGACAGGAGGATCAGTTTAAGGTTATCCTCAGCTACATAGCAAGCTACAGGCCAGCCTGGGCTACATGAGAGACCCTGTCTTTAAAAAAACTAATTAGCTGGGCATGGTGGCAAATGCCTTTAATCCCTGAGTCAGGAGGCAGAAACAGGCAGATCTCTGTGAGATCAAGGCCAGGTTAGTCTACATAATGAGAAGCCAGCCTGGTTTACATGATGAGTTCCAGGCCAGCTGGGGTTACAGGGCAACCCCGTCTCAAAAAAACAAAACAGAAAAAGAAAAAAAAAAAAATAGAAGTCATTAAAAATAGGAAAGTAAATAATCAACAAAATGAGAACTAATATCTTTTACATTTTATTTATGTGTGTGTGTGTGTGTGTGTGTGTGTGTGTGTATTTGAGCATCTACTATGTATGTGTGCAGGTGCCCATGAAGCCCAGAAGAGGGTATTGGATCCCCGGATCTGGAATTACAGGGAGTTGTGAATCACCTGATACGGGTGCTGGGAAGCACACTTAGGGCCTCTGGAAGAGCAACAAGCAAGCATTGCTATCAATGAGCTGTCTCTCCAGCCCCTCCTTTTATGTTTTATACTAGTAAATATTGAAACATGTCTGAAGTTGTGAAGAAGGACATGTTTAAATTCTTAGCAGTTCGAATGGCTCAGCAGGTGAAGGCCCCTCCCACCAAGCCCGGTGACCTGAGTGCAGTCGCCCAGACCCACATGGTGGAAGGAGAGAACTGACTCCCAAAAGTTATTCTCCAGTCTCCACACATGCACAGTGGCATTTGCATACTCTCTCTCTCTCTCTCTCTCTCTCTCTCTCTCTCTCTCTCTCTGAGTTTTTATTTTATGTGGATGATTTTTTGCCTGCATTATGTAAGTGCACAATGTTGTTCAATGCCCATGGAGGTGAAAAGAGGGCATTGGAGCACCTAGAACTGGAGTTACAGAAAGTTGTTAGTGTCTGTCTAGGTGTTAGGAACCAAACCTAGATCCTCTTCAAGAGCTGCTAGTGCTCCTAACCGCTGAGCCATGTCTCCAGCCCACACACCTTTTGTTTGTTGCAGAGCTGAGAACTGAACCTAGGGCTTCATACTTTCTGTACCCTGAACCCCTAAATATAGATATCTGAGTTGCATGTTTCTGTGTATACTGTAAGAACAAATATTTAGGAACAAATGTTTGAAAGGCTGAATTGTGAATAATGGTTATCCCTGGAGCTGTTGTTGCTAAAGCCAACACATGAAGGAGGGATATTCTTCTTTGTTGCTTTACTGCTTGAGTTCTCTACCACAAGCACGCCTTGCTCCTTCAGTTGGAGAAGACGGTAGAAAAGACTCGTGGCTTTGGATCTGCTGGGCTGCTGGCTCTGCTTCCGAGCTGCCTGCTCAGCCTTGTTCCGTCCCGTCTACAGGGAGCATCTGGTGCCAGATCTTACAGGGCCAGCTGGACGAGGCTGCACACCACTTGGAGTTCCTGAAGGAGGTGCAACAGTCTCTTGGGAAATCTGAGGTCAGAGCTCCCAGGGAACAGGGATGGCTCCTGGGTGGAGTCTCCAATAGAGGGAAGTAACCCCCCCATGTCTTACCCCCCATCCCAGTTCCCACCCCCAACCTCACTTGGCCTACCCTGCTCCCTCTGCCCTAGCTAGCCTTGGCTCTGAGACCCAGGTCCATCTTCCACAGGTGCTGGTTTTCCTGCAAGCCCTCGTGGAGACTAAGCAGCAACGAGGGGAGCAGGAGGTCACGGCGCTCCTGAAGGAGGCTGTGGAGCTGCACTTCTCCAGCATGAAAGGCCTGCCCCTGGGCCCCGAGTACTTTGAAAAGCTGGACCCCCTCTTTCTGGTCTGCATTGCCAAGGAGTATCTGCATTTCTGTCCTAAGCAGGTTAGGGGAAAATCCATCTTCATGGCGGGGACCTGAAGCGTAGGTATGGATGGTGCTCACCCAGAGAACAGCTGCCTGGCCAGACTGACCCTTGGGAAGTCAGGGAGCTCAGTCATTTTCTTGTCTCTTTTTTTTTTTTGTCATTTTGAGACAGGGTCTCCCTGTAGCCCAGCTGTCCTGGAACTCACTATGTAGACCCAGCTGGCCTGGAACTCATGGGGCTCTACCTGGCCCTGCCTTCTGAGTGCTGGGATTAAAGGTGTGCGCCACCATGCCTGGGTCTTATCTTGTTTTTGAGACAGGGTCTCCTCTAACCCAGGCTGGTCTCTAACTTGCTTTAAGACTCCCTTGAACACCTGACCCTCCTGCCTCCACCTCCTGAATGCTGGGATTACAGGTATGCACCACCACACCCAGTTTATGAGGTACTGGGGATCAAACTCAGTGCTTCTGTGTACCACGAAAGCACTCTACCAATGGAGCTACAGTCCCAACCCCCAGTGCTTTTCAAACTTGTACACACAGCAGGCAGACCATGTGGGAGATTGTTCCGGTGCAGTCTGATGTCATGGGTGAGGCCCAAAGCCTCCAATCTCTCTCAAGCTCACAGGCCTAGCAGAGGTTGTGTATAGGGACCACATGTGGCTGCCACAGGACTCTGGCCCTGCCCTGCCAGCTATATCCTTACAAGAACTCTTTTCCAGAAGCCTTCTAAGAACTGTGTTAGCCCCCTTCTCTTCTCTCTCTCTCTCTCTCTCTCTCTCTCTCCTCCTCTCCTCTCCTCTCCTCTCCTCTCCTCTCCTCTCGCTCTCTCTCCTTCCTCTCCTCTTCCTCTCCTCTATCTTACAAGAACCTTTCAGAAGCCTTCTAAGAACTGCTGTTAGCCCCCTGTCTCTTTTTCTTGCCTCTTCTCTCCTGCTCTCACTTCTCCTCTTCCTCTCACTCTCCTCTCCGCCTCTTCTCTTCCTCTCCTCTCCTTCCTCTCCTCTCCTACTCCTCTTCCTTCCCTCTCCCTCTTCTCTCCCTTCTTCTCTCCCTTCTCTCTCTCTCCTCTCATCTCCTCTCCTCTCGCTCTCCTCTCCTCTCCTCTCCTTCCTCTCCTCTCTCTCTTCCTCTCCTCTCCTCTCCTCTCCTCTCCTCTCCTCTCCTCTCCTCTCCTCTCCTCTCCTCTCCTCTTCTCTTCTCTCTTCTCTTTTGCATTTTTGAGACAGGGTCTCCCTTTAGTCCCAGCTGGCCTGGAGCTCACTCTGTAGACCAGGCTGGCCTCGAACTCACATTGATCCACCTGCCTCTGCCTCCCGAGTGCTGGGATTGAAGGCGTGCACCACCATGCCCGGCTCTTGTTCTCTCTTTTAAGACAGGGTCTCACTATGTAGCCCCAGCTATATAGGCAGGCTAGCATAGAACTCACAGAGATCTGCCTGCCTCTGCCTCCCAAGTGCTGGGACCAAGGCATGTATCAAGTCTAATATCCTCTCAATGCCTATTAGGAGTCAGTCAGCACTGAGTGACTGGGTTACTAGGAGGGTATAGACATCATTCCTGGGTCTGGAGACCCAACAAGGAAAAGAACAGAGTCCCTGTTCTCTGGAGTGTGAGCTCTGGCATTAGAGAGTATAGAGGGGAGAAAAAATAAGTGTGGAGGAAAGCCAAATTTCTTCCCTGAGAGTGTGCTCAGAGCCCTAGGAGTCCCTCACAGAACGAGGTGAACTTTGGCCCAGTGAAATGAATCAGTAGATAAAGGCATCTGTGGCCAAGCCTGACAACCTAAGTTCAATCCACGTGGTGGAAAGGAGAAAACTGACTCCTGCAAGTTGCCCTCTGACCTCTGCATGCACACACGCGTACATGCACACACACAAACACACACAAAAATGGGGCTTAGAGCCAGGCATGGTGGGGCACACTTGTAACCCTAACATTCAGAAGGCCGAGGCAGGAAAATGATAAATATGAGGCTAGCATCAGCTACAGAGTGAAACCTTGTCTAAAAATCCCCCAAACACCAAGGAGCTAGAGAGATGACTCAGCAGTTAAAGCACTGGCTGCTCTTTCAGAGGATCTAGGTTTGATTCCCTGCACCCACACAGTAGCTAACAACCATCTGTAACTCCAGTTCCGGGGATCTGATACCCTCTTCTCATCTCCATGGTGTGATACATACATACAGGCAAAACATTCATGCACATAAAATGAAAATATGAATGAACATGTTGCATGCCTTTAATCCCCGCACTCAGGAGGCAGAGACAGGTGGATCTTTGGGAGTTCAATGCCAGCCTGGTCTACATAGTGAGTTCCAGGACAGCTGGAGCTACAAGGAGACCTTGTCTCAAAAAGACCAAAAAAAAAAAAAGTGCAAATTTGGGCTGAAGAAATGTCTCTGCTCTTACAGAGGACCTGGGTTTGGTTCCCAGCTATAACTGTCCATAACTCCAGTTCCAGGGAATCTGACCTCCACTGACACTGCATGGCATGGGTGCACTTTCATCCATGCCGGCACAATGCTCACATACATAAAAATAAAAGTAAATAAGAGGCTGACCCAGCGCTTGGGAGGCAGAGGCAGGCGGATCTCTGTGAGTTCAAGGCCAGCCTGGTCTATATAGTGAGTTCCAGGCCAGCTGGGACTACAGGGAGACCCTGTCTCAAAAAGACCAAATAGGGGGCTGGAGAGATGGCTCAGAGGTTAAGAGCACTGACTGCTCTTGCAGAGGACCCGGGTTTGATTCCCAGCACCCACATGGCAACTAAGAACCATCTTTAACTCCAGTTCCAGAGGAATCCAACGCCCTCTTCTGACCTCTGAGGCATTGCACGACATGGGTGCACCAACCTACATGCAGACAGTACACTCATATATATAAAGAAATAATAAATAAAATTTTTAAAAATGTTTAAAAAAAAAAGACCAAATAGCCGGGGCGTGGTGGTGCACACCTTTAATCCTAGCACTTGGGAGGCAGAGACAGGTGGATCTCTGGAAGTTCAAGGCCAGCCTGGTCTACAGAGTGAGCTCCAGGCCAGCTGGGACTTAAAGGGAGACCCTGTCTCAAAAATACAAAAAAAAAGTCCAAATAAATAAATAGTAAATAAATATTTTTGTAATTATATAATATATATATATATTATATAATTATATATATTTGGGAGAGAAAAGGAGGGGAAAGAAAAGGAAGAAAGAATAAAGTAAAGCAGACCATACATCCAGCTCTTTGTTCCTGCAGCCTTGGTCACCAGGCCAGCTTGTGTCTCCCCTTCTTAAACAAGTTGCTATGATCTTAAGTCCTGTGGTGAAGGCAGCCCCGGCCATGATGGAACCCCTGTATGTGACAGCGCAGGTCAAGTTTCTCTCAGGTGAGTGATAGGCAGACACCTGATGAGGCTTCTCCCACAGGGATGTCCACAGCTCCCTGTCTGTGATACTTTACAGGCATGCATATGTCTCACACACACACACACACACACACACACACACACGCACACACGCACACACGCACACACACACACACACACCCCACAAACTTAAACACTGCACGAGCCTCCAGTACCCAGGAACCCTCTCAGCCTCCCTCAGTAGCAGCAAAAGTCTCTCCTACCCCTGCAGGGGGCAGGAGCAGTCAGTACCCTGAGGAGGCAGACACTCCCAACAGAGCTGGATTCCAGTACCTGTGCATATGGTACTGTTAGAATGAGATACTTCCAATTAAAACAGACGAACTTGGGGCTGGACTGATGGCTCAGCAGTTAGGAGTGCCTGCCGCTCTTACAGAGGACCCGAGTTTAGATCCCAGCACTCACATTAGGCGGCTCACAATTGCCTATAACTCCAGGTGCCAGAGATTTGATGCCCTCTTCCCATGCACTTACACTCACATGCACATACCTACATGCAGACAGACACAGACACAGACACAAACACAGACACAGACACAGACAGACACACAGACACAGACACACACCCACAGACACAAACACAGATACAGACAAATACACAGACAGACAGACAGACACACACACACATAATTTAAAATTTTTAGAAAATAATACTTGGGGCTGGAGAGATGGCTCAGTGGTTAAGAGCACTGGCTGCTCTTGTAAAGGACCTGGGTTGGATTCCCAGTACACTCATGGCAGCTAACAACTATCTGTAACTCCAGTTCCAAGGGATCCAACACTTTATCAGGCATTGCACAACAGGGGTACACTTACATATATGCATTCAATACACTCGTACATATAAAATAAAAATAATAAATATTAAAAATCATACTTTGGGGAGTCTGGAGAGATGGCTAAGCAGTTTGTTGCATTGACTGCTCTACCATGGGACCTGGGTTTGATTTCCAGCACCCACATTGGGCAGCTCACAACCACCTATAGTTTCAGTTCCAGGGGATCCAGCGCCACCCTTTGGTCTCTGCAGGTGTTGCAGGACATGGTTGCACTACATACATGCAATCAAAACAGTAATACACATAAATAAAAATAAATAATTTTTAATGACAAGTTTTTTTATTTTATTTATTTATTTTTCTTTATTTATTTATTTTTTAATGTGTGAGTGTACTGTCTGCATGTAAGTAGGTGCACCCGTGTCATGCAATGCTGTGGAGGTCAGAAGAGGGTGTCGGATTCCCCTAGAACTGGAGTTAAAGATGGTTCTTAGTCACCATGTGGGTGATGGGAATCTAACCTGGGTCCTCTGCAAGAGCAGTCGGTGCTCTTAACTGCTGAGCCATCTCTCTAGCCCTTATTTTTCTTTTTTATGTGTATGAATGTACTGTCTGCATGTAGGTTTGTGCACCAGTGTCATGCAGTGCCTTGGAGGTCAGAGGAGGGTGTTGGACTCCCCTGGAACTGGAGTTAAAAGACAGCCACCATGTGGGTGCTAGGGATTGAACCTGGGTCCTCTGCAAGAGCATTCGGAGCTCCCAACTGCTAGGCCATCTCTCCAGCCCCATAAATAAAAAATTTTTTGAGACAGGGTCTCCCTGTAGCTCTGGCTGTCCTGGAACTCACTCTGTAGTCCAGGCTGGCCTTGAACTCACAGAGATCCACCTGCCTCTGCCTCCCAAGTGCTAAGATTAAAGGTGTGCGCCACTATGCCAAGCCATAAATAAATAAAAAATTTTAATCCTACTTTGGGCCAGAAGCATGGCTTGCCAGGTAAAGGAGCTTGCCACCAAGTCCGATGACCTGAGTTTAATTCCCGGGACCCATGTGGTTGAAACAAAAAACTGACAAAGTTTTCCTCTGACCTCTGCTCCTGCACTGTGGCCCATGTGTTTACACACAAGTGTGTGCATGGCACACACACAAATTGTGGACCAGGCTGGCCTCAAGCTCAGAGATCTTCCTACAGATAAATAAAATGTAAAAAAAAAAAAAAAAGAAAAAAGAAAGAGAAAAAAAACCAACAGATACTGTTGAGGAAACAAAATCAGGGAAGGGTGTGTAGGGCGGTAGAAGGGCTGCGGGAAGGCCTTGTGGAGAGGCGAGGCTCTGGACTGTGAGGCTCTCCCACCCTCTATCCCAGGCACTGGAGAAAGAAAAAGGAAGACATTCCATGAATGCCCAGTTGTCCTCTCTGACACACAGCCCTCCCTTGATATTCTCGCCTGCGGCCTTCGCCCAGCCTATTCCCCAGTAAACCAGCTGCTCCCTGGCACCCCGGGCTCCTGCCCAGCTAAGGAGGACAGGACTGTTGCCGGCTCTGCAGTCGGCACTACAATGGGTGGTTTCACTCCTCTGAAGGCTCCTCTGTCTTCATCCTGTCTTCTCTGTGCCAGGCATTCTCATTGCTTCCCAGTCTCCTGGGTTCAAGGTCAAGGTAGGAAGACTGTCCCAAGGGGTGCTGGAAGCTACTGGCAGGTTTGGGGACAAACTAAGTCTCCAGGTGGTTAAATTGCCATAGTGACTTATTCCCACTTCCACAGCACACAAGGAAGGAGCAGGGAGTTTGGGACTCAGAAGAGGCAGGTACTGCCCTCCAGATGGTGGGCTCCAGGCAGCAACTGTGAAGGGGCCTGGCTGCAAAGGGAAGAAGCACCCCTCCTAGCACACTGCACCCAGCATTAAGCTGCCACTGCCATACCAGGAGTGCCAGCTTGGCTGCAGCAAGGCCCCTCAGCCCCAGTGCCAGGGTTCAGAGCTCCAGCTCAGGGGCCAGGTGGGCTTGGATTTAAATTCAAACTTTGTCTGTTGGGCTGAGTGGCTTACCCCACTATGTGCCGAGTCCCACAACTAAAAGACAATATGTTAAGGCCCAGACCAATATAGAGCCTGCTTAGCATGCCTGAGGTCTCAGGTTCAGTCCCAAGAACCACAAAAAACTAACTAACTAACTAGCTAGCTAACTAACTAGCTAACTAACTAGCTAACTAACTAGCTAGCTAACTAACCAACCAAACAAACAAGTATCATAATACCAACCTTGCAGGGCTGTGCCAGATACTCAGACTTTTTTTTAAGACATTCCTTTTTTTTTTTTTTTTTAGATATTTATTTTTGTTCCTTATTAACCAATTATATTCTGTGAAAAAAAAAATAGTTGTTGCCTGGCGTGGTGGCGCACTTTAATACTAGCACTTGAGAGGCAGAGGCAGGCAGATCTCTGTGAATTCAAGGCCGTTCCAGGACAGCTGGGGCTACAGGGAGATCCTGTCTCGAAAAGACCAAAAAAAAAAAAAAAAAAAAAAAAACAAAAACCCTTTTTTTTTTTTTTTTTCATTTTTTTTTTTTTTTTTTGGTCTTTTTTGGACCAGGATCTCCCTATAGCTCCGCTGTCCTGGGACCTCACTGCTGTAGTACCAGGCTGGCCTTTAAACTCACAGTGAGAGACAATCTTAAACACTTGCCTCTGCCTCACACCTGAGTTGCTGGGATCAAAGGCATGCGCCCCATGCTCCAGGCGAGATTTTCTCAAACCTATTTTTGGCAAAATACTGGTTTTTGGAAAGCTATTCTGCTTAAGTACTCATGATTTATGACTTTTAGATCACGAAGTATCTTTAATTTTCATAATAGAATTCCTTTGCATTTAAATTATTTAGGTAAACTATTAAAGTAGATTGGCTTTTGAATTTTCAAATTATTTATTTATTTTGATTATTGTATGTGTATGAATGGTATGTCGCAATGAAGGTTATGTTGACACCTGTGTCGTGCAAAGCCGGAAGGAGTCAGAAGAGAGTTTGGTACTCCCCTGGAACTGGTAAAGTACGGTTCCACGCTGCCATGTGGGGCTGTGGATCAAACCGGGGTCCTCTGTAAGAGCGATTCGGCTCTTAACCTGCTAGGCCATTCTCTCCAGCCCCTCAAATTTTATTTATAGAAACATTCTTTGGAAAGATTAGAAAAATGGAAACAATACTTAGGAAGAAGCAGATAGGTTTCTGTGTCATAGGACCCCTATTGATTTCAAAATTATGAAATTTGTCAAAAACAGTGTTAACATTGCTTTGACTATGTTAAAAAAAGAGGGAGCTTAGCCAGCGTAGTGGTGCACGCCTTTAAATCTCTAGCACTTGGGCAGGCAGAGAGAGACAGGCGGATCCTTTGTGAGTTCAAGGGCAGCCCCTGGTCTACAGAGTGAGTTCTAGGCGACAGCTGGAGTACAGGGGGAACCTGTCTCAAATANATTTGTAATTCAGGAAGAAAACAAAAATATAAATAAGAAGGGGAAGGTAGTGGTAAGATAGAATAGAGGAAGAGTAGTTGGTAACCAAGAAGAAAGTTTTAACATATAAAAAAAAGAAATAAAAATAAAAAAAAATTTAAAGATTTATGAATTAAAATAATAAAATTAGTTAAGGAGAAGGAACTTGGAAGTTGTGTGAAATTTGAAAGATATGATTAAATTAATTGAAAGGTTTTGATTATGTTGTTGGTGATAGTTAGATGTGTAGAAGAAGGCTTCGGAAAGGCCTTGTGAGAGCCCGAGGCTCTGACTGTGCAGGCTTCTCCACACCCTCGAGAGCATGCCCAGGCCATGGAGAAAGAAAAAGAAGAATTCCCATGAATGCCCATTTGTCCTCTCTACACACAGCCCTCCCTTGATATCTCGGCCTGACGGACCGTTCGCCCAGCCTATTCCCGTTTTAATACCAGAAACTGCTCCCGCACCCCGGCTCCTGCCCAGCTAAGGAGAGACAGGACTGTATGCGCGGCCTCTGCAGTCTGGCTACTACAATGTGGTGGTTTCACTCCTCTGAAGGCTCCTCTGTCTTCATCCTGTCTTCTCTGTGCCAGGCATTCTCATTGCTTCCCAGTCTCCTGCAGGTTCATAAATTAGAAAAGTATAAATAGTTATTTATCGTATTTGAATAGGTAGGAAGACTGTCCCAAGGGGTGACTGTGAAAGCTTAACTGGCAGGTTTTGGGGACAAACTAGGTCTCCAGTGGTTAAATTGCCATTAGTGTACTCTGGTATTCTCCACTATCCACAGCGACACCAAGGAAGAGCAGGGTTTGGGAGCTCAGAGAGGCTAGGTACTGGCCCTCACAGTATGGTAGGGCTCTCGCAAAGGCAGACAGAACTGGAAGGGCTTGGCTTGTCAGAAGGGAAGAAGCACCCCTCTCTAGCACACTGCACCCAGCTTAAGCTGCCACTGCCAACAGGAGTGCACACGTTGGCTTGCAGCAAGCGTCCACCCAGCCCAGTTGCCAGGGATTCAGAGCCGCAGGCTCAGGGGCCGATGGTGCGGCTTGTGATTTTAAAATTCATAACTGTGTACTGTTGGTGAGTGGCCTTACCCCCCATCATGTGCCGCTGAGCTGTCTCCTACAACATAAAAGACCAATCATGTACATCCCAGACCACAATAAGAGCCTGCACTTTGCGATGCCTGGCTCTAGGTTATCAGTCCATAGAACCACAAAAAACCTAAACTAACTAAACTGAGTAGTACTACTAAATCTAGCTAAGCGGTAACTAGCTACTCACTAGCTAGCTACCAACAACAAACAAGATATCATTAATACCAACTTGCAAGGTGCTGTGCCAGATACTCAGACGTTTTGTTAAGACCATGCTTTTTTGTTTTTCTTTTAGATATTTATTTCTTGTCCGTTCATGAAACCATTATAACTATTGTAAATAAAAAATATATTGCATATTGGCAGAGGCTATTACGGTGGAGCTAATACAGCATAGAGGCAGAGACGAGCAGGCAGATCTCTGTGAATTCAAGCCGTTCCAGGGACAGCTGGGCAAAAAAAATAACAAGAAACTTCGAAAAGACCAAAACAAAAAAAAAAACAAAAACCCAAAAAAAAAATTTTTTTTTTTTTTAATCTAACAACCTTTTTTTTTTTTTTTTTTTTGGTTCTTTTTGGGCCAGGATCTCCCTGATAGGCTC
The DNA here is from genome assembly GCA_009823505.1 of Rhizomys pruinosus. NCBI lineage: Eukaryota > Metazoa > Chordata > Mammalia > Rodentia > Spalacidae > Rhizomys > Rhizomys pruinosus. The sequence goes on along the minus strand of VZQC01008552.1, from coordinate 1,244,589 downwards.
CCTGTCCTGGGAACTCACTGCTGATAGACCAGGCTGGCATCTTGAACTCACAGTAGGTAGAGTCTTACCTGTCCTCTGCCTCCACACTAGTGCTGGGATCAAAGGCATGCGCCACATGTCCAGCCGAGAAGTTTTCTCAAACCGTGATTTTTGGCAACAATACTGGTTTTTGGAAAGCTATTCTGCTTAAGTACTCATGAGTTATGACTTTTTAGATCACGACAGTATTTTAATTTTCATATAGAATTCCTTTGACTTTAAATTATTTAGGTAACTATTAAAGTAGATTGGCTTTTGAATTTTCAAATTATATTATTTTATTTTGTATGTATGATATGAATGATGGCTAGTCGCATGAAGGTTTGTGACACGCTGTGTCGTGCAAAGCCGGAGTAAGAGTCAGAAGAGGAGTTTGGCTATCGCCCGGAACTGGTTAAAGAGGTTTCCACGCTGCCATGTGGGTGTGATCAAACCGGGGTCCTCTTGTAAGAGCGATTCGCTGCTCTTAACTGCTAGGCCATTCTCTCCAGCCCCTCAAATTTCTATTATAGAAACATTCTTTGGAAAGATTAGAAAAATTGGAAACAATACTTTAGGAAGAAGCAGATAGGTTTCTGTGTCATAGGACCCCTATTGATTTCAAAATTATGAAATTTGTCAAAAACAGTGTTAACATTGCTTTGACTATGTTAAAAAAAGAGGGAGCTTGCCATGCGTAGTGGTGCACGCCCTTTAAATCTCTAGCACTTGGGAAGGCAGGAGAGACAGGACGGATCCTTTTGTGAGTTTCTAAGGCAGCCCCTGGCTACAGAGTGAGTCTAGGCGACAGCTGAAGTACAGGGAAACCACTGCTCTTCAAAAAAGACCCAAAAAAAAAAAAAAAAAGAAGAAGAACTTTTGTGAAGTGATTTTATTATCAGCAAATTTAGAATAGAAAAATGGTTACTGAATTAAATATGCAGATGTATCCACTTTATTTATTTTATTTATTTATTTATTTATTTCTCAACCCTTCTCAGACAGATACCTCTAAGTCATCTTTAGGAAGTTTCTTTGAACCCAGTGCTTTCAATGTGCCACAGAACACAGCACAGTGAGACTCTGGTTTTTTTAATTTTAATTTTTTATGTGTATGAGTATATGTGCAATGCCTGGAGAGTTGGGAGAAACAATCAGATTCCCCTGGAACTGGAGTTATGGATGGTTGTTAGCTGCCATGTGGATGCTGGGAATCAAACCTGGGTCCTCTGCAAGAGAAGCTGGGTGCTCTTAACCTCTGAGCCTTCTCTCCAATCCCTAATTCAGACTTTCTCAAGTGCTTTTCATGGCTGGGGAGATAGCTCAGTCATTAAAATGCGTGCCTCGTAATCACGAGGACCTGAGTCCAAATCTCAACATGTATTCCGGCAGAGAACAAGAAACAACAGACTGCTCATCCCTGGAGCTTGCTTCTGGACAACCTAATCTGCTTAGTGAGCTCCGGGGAAGTCCCGGTCTTTCAAAAATCAAGATGGCAACAGCTGGTAACTCTAATTCTAGGAGATGTGATACCCCCTTCTAGCCTCCACAGGCATGCATGCATGCACACGTGTATCTACACACACACCATCACACACACACCACACACACAAAAAAAAAAAAAAAAAAATCACACCTTTAATCCCAGCCATGGGGAAGCAGAGCAGCAGAGCTCTATCGAGTTGAGGCAGCCTGCTACAAGCCAAATTCCAGGCCATCCAGAGTTTACGAAAGTAAAAGTCTTCAGAAGTCTGGTGTTGTGGCTCACGCCTTTAATCTAGCACTTGGGAGCCAGAGGCAGTGATCCTCTGTGACTTCAAGGCCAGCCGGTCTACAAGTGAGTTCCAGCCAGCTGGGAGACCCTGTCTTAAAAAAAAAAAAAAGAAGAGAGAGAGCCTGTCTCAGAAAAAGAAAAATGAGAACTGATACTCAAAATTGTCCTCTGGCATATACGCCATCCTCACACACACACACACACACACACGCACACACCCTGCATGTGTTGAACACTGAGCAAGTGCATCACAAACCATAGCTGTTGCTGTTAGCTGTTGCTCTGGGACTGAAATTCGTATTCCCCTGAGCTTCCAGGTGGAGTAGCAAAGTTACTTAGCCATCTCACTAGGGGTTACAGACCAGGGCAGCCTCACACCAAGATAACAGTGGCTAGCTTTTGTCTGGATCAAGACAAACTGAGCCATTTAAATTAAAGAGAGGACCAGGGAATGAAGCACAACAAAACAGGGGAAAGGGCCAGCAAGGTAGCTCAGTGAGTAAAGGTGATTGGTCCCAAGGTAGCTCAGTGAGTAAAGGTGATTGGTCCCAAGGTAGCTCAGTGAGTAAAGGTGATTGGTCCCAAGGTAGCTCAGTGAGTAAAGGTGATTGGTCCCAAGGTAGCTCAGTGAGTAAAGGTGATTGGTCCCAAGGTAGCTCAGTGAGTAAAGGTGATTGGTCCCAAGGTAGCTCAGTGAGTAAAGGTGATTGGTCCCAAGCCTGATGACCTGAGATCAAGTCCTCGGACTCACATGATGAAAAGTAAAGGTGATTGGTCCCAAGCCTGATGACCTGAGATCAAGTCCTGGGACTTACATGATGAAAAGAAAGAATTGACTCCTCATACTGGCCTCTGACCTCCACATGTTTACTGTGGCATATACATGCATGCACACACACAAAGACATAAATTATTAAAAAAAAAAAGAATAAAATGACCAAGGTGGAGATTTCTGGATGACTGCATGAGTGAAATCCATTTTCTCCGTACTCACTGGGCCTTGGGGGTTTCCTGAGGATCCCTGGATGCAGAGGTTGGTTTGCTGTTCCCAGGAGAGCTCGAGAACGCCCAGAGCACCGTGCAGCGCTGCCTGGAGCTGGACCCCACCTTTGTGGAGGCCCACCTCCTCATGTCTCAGATCTACTTGGCACAGGGCAACTTCGCCATGTGTTCCCACTGCTTAGAGCTGGGTGTCAGCCACAACTTCCAGGTGGGTGCCCTCCTGTGGAGCCCACCCAGCAGCTACCTGCCCCCTTGCCACTTGGTGCTTGCCTTGGGAGGAGGGCCACCCAGGGGCTACCTAGATTCCCCAGGCTCCACTGGATCCCAGGCAGGGCCGGCTCCCAGGGACTTCTCTAATGGCTGCTTGGCAGCTGCAGAGCTGAACTGGACCTCAGTCTGCTCTCTGCCTCTCAGGTCCGAGACCACCCTCTCTACCACTTCATCAAAGCCAGGGCCCTCAACAAGACTGGCAACTATGAAGAGGCCATAAAGATGCTGAAAATGATCCTTAAATTACCCACCATGAAACCCGAAGAAGGCAAAAAGTCCCGTGGACCATCTGTGCAGCCCAGCGAGCGGGCATCCATCTTATTGGAACTGGCAGAAGCTCTCCGGCTGAATGGGGAACTGGTGAGAAAAGTGGATTGGGAAGATGGTTTGGTGTATAAAGAGATTGCTGCGCGTGTGTGAAAACCAGAATTCAGGTTGCCAAAACTCACATAAAAGCCAGAAGGGTGTGGATGCCCACCTGGAAAGCCCAGCAGTTTGGGAGGTGGAGAAAGCAGATCCCTCGTGCACTATGTTAGAAGAGTCTGAGGCTTTGGTTCAGCCAGAGACCCTGCCTCAGTAAATAAAATAGAGACAGTCGAGGAAGATACCCAAAGTCGACCCCTGGCCACTGCCTCCTGCACACATATACACCTGCACACACCTGTACCCACATACTTGGGCATATCCAAACACACACACGCGCGCATACACACACACACACAAAGATGCTTTGCTCCCCTCCATCAGGGGCATGTTGGAGGCCCCTGGACCCAGGCTCTCAGCTTGGCCTGATGTTTACTTGATCTGTTTTTCAAGCCCTTCCTCATTTGGAAGCAAATCTTCTCTGTGTCCCCAAAATTCAATGGCTCCTATTGCCCTGAAAATAAGCCCAGTCCATTGGGTCTTGCATGATGTGGCCCCTGGCCACCTTACTATCCCCATGAGGAGGCAGTGTCCCCCTATGGAGGCCTTTAGGGTCACCACCAGTTGAGCAGATTGGTTCTCACGTGGGCCCAATGGATGCTGGGCACACTATAGCTTTATGAACTCTGTCTCTTTGCAGTTTGGTAGTATTCAACACATCAACTGTATGAAGCAGCCCTGAGACCTTGGTCCTCCTGCAGGAAGGAGGCACCTGGGTATCTCAGCTGGTACCTGGAGCCACAGGGAGCCCAGGAGGAGTGGAGCTCTGTGTGATGCTTGGCGTCACTAGCTTTGGCTGCTCATAGGTCAGGGTCTAACCTGGACCATGTCTGTGACCCACCAAGGCCTGTACCCTCCTATGATGAGCCTGAAGTACACCAGAAGCTAGCCCAAGAGAGAGGGTCCGTTGGTAACGTGCTTGCCATGTAAGCATGAGACCCTGAGTTTGATCCCTGGTACTTTTTTTTTTTTAAAGCCAGGGGGGGGGGGCTGGACTGGAGAGGTGAGTCTGATTAAGAGCACTGGCTGTTTTTGTTGAGGACCCAGGTTCAATTCCCACATGCCGGCTGACAGCGGTCTTCACTCCAGTTCCAGGGGATCCGAAACCCACTTCTGGCCTCCATGTGCATTGCATGACACAAGTGCACTTACATACAGCCAGTACATTCATACACAAGAAAATAAAAATTAATAAAAAGACAAGTCAGGCATGATGATCCATGCCTTGAATCCCAGCACTTGGGAGGCAAAGGCAGCCAAGTGTTTGTGAGTTTAAGGTCAGCCTGGCCTACATGGAAAGTTCCAGGCAAGCCAAGACTACATAGTAAGACCTTGTCTCAAAAAGAAAAAAAAATAAAGTACAGTTCATTGGCCATATGACTGTAATTCCAAACTCCGTGGAGATGGAGATGGGATGCTCTCCTGGGCTCACTGGCCAGCCATCCTAGCTGAACTGGCAAGTTCTGGGGCAGTACGAAACCCTGTCTCACAAAACAAGATGGACGGCTCCTTGGGAGCAACATCAAGGTTGATGTCTAGCTTCCACACACATTTGCACACATGTATACATGTACCTGCACATACAAGATATACACATATTTCAAATAATAATAATAAATACAGATTGCTCACTGGGAAAAGATGGGAATGTTAAAGTAAATACCAAAAGGTACAAAGGAAAAATAGAGAAGCATGGCCGGTCTGTGTGAAATTGGGAAACAGCCACATGTAAAGAGGTCAGATTCATGCAGTCATCATTCAGCTAAGAGTTGGCATGTCAGACACCGGGAAAGGCAAGCCCACGAGTTCCCACTGGGGATGGGGTAGGGGGAGTGAGAACTGGGATTTCATGAGGTAGGGCTGGTGGGTTAACCCCTAATGCAGGGCCATCCCTAGGCTAGCCGGCCCTAGCCCACAGAAGGGAGGTTAGCTCTTGGAGGTTCCCTCCCTGCCTCTGTGCTGGAGGTGGGCCAGCAGGAAGTTAGGAGAGAAATACGGTGGCCAGACTAAGATAGGAAATGTGAGCTGTGAGCCCAGGGCTCCAAAGATCACCCGGCTTCCCACAAAGGTACCCCCCCAAAGGAAGAGCTACAGAAAGCTCAGGGCAAAGTACCCTCTGAAACAGCTGTACCAGGGAGTGTTCGTTCTAGCCTAGCTCTTTGGTAGTTTGGGGTTAGTTTATAGAATTTTTTTTATTTGTGTTTTTTAAATTAGTGTGTGTGTGTGTGTGTGTGTGTGTGACGTGCACACGTGCATATGCTGTGGAACATGTATGAAGGTCACAGGAAAACTTGTAGAAGTTGATTCTCCTTCTGTCCCAGAGATTGAACTTGGGAGGTCAGATTTGACAGCAAATGCCTTTACCCACTGAGCTATCTTGCTGGGTCTCTTTTGTTTGTTTGTTTGTTTGTTTTTGTTTGTTTGTTTGAGACTGCTCGCTGTGTGAGAGAGGTTGGCCTGGAACTCGAAATCCTCCTGTCCCAGCCTCCCAAGTATTAGGATTACAGCTGTGCACCAATCGTGCCCCACCTCCCAGACAAGCTCCTGGGAAAAGGGTGGGCCCCATGGAGCTGCCCTGATAGAGGAAAGGTGACGCAGCACCAGTAGTCATAGGCTTTAATGAGTTGTCCTCCTGCCTTCACAGCAACTCTGTCAGTGGCTGCAGCCACCTTGGCTCATCAACAGAAGGACCACTCCTGGCTGGATCCAGACTGGTCTCCATGTTTTACTCTTCTTCCAGGGCAGGAGTTGGGAAGGGGGTTTAAGTGTTCTCAAACACCTGTGATAGATACACACCAAAGCCAGGGTTGTATGATCCCCATGTTGTAGCATGAGGCCACCAAGATCATGCAGGACGCCATCAATGAGTTCAGCGGCACACCAGAGGAGATGCGCATCACGGTCGCCAACGTAGACTTGGCCCTGAGCAAGGGCAATGTGGACGTGGCACTGAGCATGCTGAGGGGCATCACGCCCAGGCAGCCCTGCTATATGGAAGCTAAGGAGAAGATGGCCAGCATCTACCTGCACAACCGCAAGGACGTGCGCCTCTATATTGGCTGCTACCTGTAAGTTCCGCTGGGGCAGACGGCACCTTTTCCCGAGATATCTCAGGGAGGGGCTTTCTGCAGGTGGTGGACTCTCAAAGTAGGTGTCCAGAGTGCATCCGCAGAGTGCGGCCTAATACCGCACTGATGTCTGAGGAATCATGGGAACACATTCATGCCCTGGCCCCTCACCCTGCCCATCCTTGAGTAATAGTGCAGGGCCTCAGAAGTGGCCAGTGTATGGTGGGCGAGGAACAGAATGGAGACTGGAAACCCTGTCTGTCTCTCTCCCTCTAGGATTTGGTGTTGGGACCTTGAGGGAATCTTCCTGATAGTTTTGGGGGGGGGGAGCTAGCGGAATAAGAAGCTTGTTAACAGCAGACACCAATCAGCAGGGTGATGTGGCTACACTGTGGTTTCAGGGAGAGCAATAGGGCTGGGAGTGCGGCTTAGCACGGGGCTGGCCAGGCCTGCACAAGGCCTGGGGTCCACCCTAGCATTAAAAAAAAGAGCTGGGAACATGGCATCTTTACCCAGCTGGAACTGCAGGGAGACCCTGGAGAGGAGAGAGAGAGAGAGAGAGAGAGAGAGAGAGAGAGAGAGAGAGAGAGAGAGAGAGAGAACGAACAATGCTGCGAGTGTAGCTCGGGTGTAGCTCAGTTAATGGTGTGCTTACCTAGCATGCACGAAGCCCAGGGTCCCACCCCCAGTCTAGCACCAAACCAGGCACTGCAGCCCACACCTGTAATCCCAGTACTTGGGGTGTAGACACAAGAGGATCAGGAGTCCCAGACAGGGATACATGGACCCTGTCTCAAAAAGACAAAACAACAGAGCAGTGTGACTGCTCATGCAGAAGGTCTGGAAGGATGAGGTAGTCTCAGCTGTGGCCTCAATAACAGATGACAGCCTGGCTAAGAAGACTGTCACAGCACTTCACTAGGTCTCTGTAACTCCTGGATGAACAAACATCAGCCAGGTCCAGGCCTGAGAGAAGCTGTTGATTCCTCCTGCAGGGAGCTCTGTCATCATCTGCCAGGCCCCCACAGCAGCCTGCTACTAGGTGATGCTTTCATGAGCATTCAGGAGGTAAGGGTCCCTCCAGCCATGCTATCTAACTCTCAAGCTCACTTCTCCAGTTGGACAGAAGAGAGAGATCCCTCCCATACTTTTCCCACCAGCCTGAAAAGGCCCTGGAGGTGTATGATGAGGCCTACAGAAAGAACCCACGCGACGCCTCCCTGGTCAGCAGGATTGGGCAAGCCTACGTGAAGACCCACCAGTACAGCAAGGTGAGGCTGACCTGGAAGGGGCAGGGAGAAGAGGAGAGCCCATGAGCTGGGGTATGGTTGGGAGGTTTCTTTCCCAGCTGTCTGCTGGGTGGGGTGAACTCAGCCAGTTGTCATTGCTGCCCGGCCTGTTCTAGCTGAGGCCTGAGCCCTGTGCAGCGGTGAGCATCTCTTCCTCTCCGGCATCTGTGTGCTGGAGGGGCACTCTGATGCAGTGACTACCTAGGGGACATAGTGTCAGTCACCCGCATGCAGAGCCGGACTGAGGCCAACATTTCCTGTTTGTACTAAGGCCGTGAATTATTATGAGGCTGCCCAGAAAATCAGTGGGAAGGACTTTCTATGCTGTGATCTGGCTGAACTACTCCTAAAATTAAAGAAGTTTCACAAAGCCGAGAAGGTTCTGAAGCAGGCCCTGGACCATGACTCGGGTGAGGCAGCATTCAGATGAACCCCCACTGTGCCTCCTTTGGCTTCCCACATTAGCTGGGGAACTGAACCCAACCCACCTCATCAGCCCAGCTTCACACAGGACAGACCATATTGACTGGCATTTCTTTCCAGCTGTCAAAGACATCCCATCCATGATGCATGAGGTTAAGTGCTTGCTTCTGTTGGCCAAGGTTTACAAGAACCATAAGAAAGAAGAAGTGATGGAAACGCTGAACCAGGTAACTACAAATAATCCAAGGTCTTTGTCATTTCCCGGTGTCTGTGGAAGGAGGAAGGCTCAGCCCAATGGTCTGTAAGGAGACAGACCTTTCCCAAGAGAGGCCCATGGGTCACCTCCATTCATTCTTTCACGCTCATCAGGGATGGTGCACCCAAGAGCTGGGGGTCAGAGTTGAGGAGGGCCGAAGCAAGACAGTGACTTTGTCCTTAAGGAGGATGGCGTGACTTCTCCCTCCCTCCCTCCCTTCCTCCCTCCCTTCCTTCACTTCTTTCCTTCCTCTATTTTGAGACAGCATCTCTTACATCCCAGGCTAGCCTGGAACTAGCTGAGGATGACCTTGACTTTCTGACGATGCTGGGATTACAGGGCTTTGCCACCACACTCAGTTTACTACGTGCTGAGGATTGAACCCAGGGCTTCATGCATCCTAGGAGGATACTCTACCAGCTAATCTATATCCAGTGCTCCTGTTTTGTTGTTGTTTGGTTTCGGTTGGTTTCATTTGGTATTGGTTTGGAATTTTTTTTTTTCTGTCTATTTTTGTTTTTGAGGCAATGTAGCCCTGGCTAGCCTGAAACTCCCTATTTAGATCAGGCTGGCTTCAATCTCTGCCTCCCTAGTACTAGGATTAAAGGCACAGGGGCCACCACACCTGGCTTTTTGTTTCAGTTCTTCATTTGCTTTTTAAGTACTTTTCTTTCTTTCTTTCTTTCTTTTTTTTTTTTTTTTTTTTTTTTTTTTTTTGAGACAGGGTCTCCCTGTAGCCTCAGATTGCCTAGAAGTCACTGTGAAGACCAGGCTGGCCTTGAACTCACAGAGATCCACCTCCCTCTGGCTCCCAAGTGCTGGGCTCAAAGGCATGCACTACCATGCCTGGCTTCTTTTTTAGCTTTTACAGTGGTCCCTTAAGCTAAACCTATAACATTCCCAACTAACAGATAAGACTCAAGACATTAAGACATAAGCCCAAAGCCAAGTATAGATGTCCAGGACTCGTGATGACTTCACTTTGGGATTTTACAGTGGTTGGCAGCAATATGTGATATGCATTTGAAAGAGGCTGCACTTTAATTGTTGAGTTTTGATCTTTTCCTGGGCTTGAGAGATATGGTGATACAATGTCTTGGGCTGGCAGTGAGTAGCATTAAGCCTCAATTCTCAACTGGCCACTTATTTAAAATATATTCTCTTTATGATGGGTTTGTCATTATTCAGGGACTAGGAGATAGAGCTGAGATCTGAACCGGGTCTGGCCTGTCTCAACTTGTCTTCTTTCCATACTGGGAACCCTCAGCCATTCCCATCATCCCTTCCTTGCTTCCCATCCACAGTGCCACGTGTTCCCAGGGTGGATTGTGTAGTTCTAAAGGGAGAGACCCCAACCCCTCTTGTGACCACTTGAGGTGACTTATTTACCACTGAGTCCCCCTTCGCCTCTCTGGCCCTTGGAGAGTCCAGTGCTAAATTTGTACCCACTTCTACAACTTGGTTCTGGAATGGTCTTCCCTTCCCTGTTTCTGACCTGAGTTATTTGATGTCATGAATGTGTGGGAGCTACCTCAGATTCCAGAAGGGAAACGTATTCAGAGCAAATGCACCCATTAAAACAGCATTAGGCCTCCTAGCACTTGGTAAAAAACAGCAGGATCTGGGGCTGGAGAGATGGCTCGGAGGTTAAAAGCACTGGCTGCTCTTGCAGAGGACCCGGGTTCCATTCCCATTACCTACATACCTACATGGTAGCTAACAACCAACCATAACTCCAGTTCCTGGGAATCCAGTGCCCACTTTCCTCTTCTGACCTCCTCGGGTATTACATGACACAAGTGCACTTACATACATGCAGGCAATACACTCATACACATAAAGTAAAAATAATAAATAAAATATATAAAAAAAACAGAGCCAGGTGTGGTGGTCCACACCTTTAGTCCCAGCACTCAGGAGGCAGAGGTAGGCAGATCTCTGTGAGTTCAAGGCCAGCCTGGTCTATAAAGAGAGTTCCCGGCCAGCTGGGGCTACAGGGAGACCCTGTCTCAAAAACAACAACAACAAACACAACAAAAGGAGGCTGTGAGGTTTAGGGTCATCCTGGGATACATGAGATCCTGTCGGAAGAAAAGAAGGAAGAAGGAAGGGAGGGAGGGAGGGGAAAGAAGCCAGCCTTCTTCAGGCACCTACTGTGTGTTGCTCTAGCCTGCAGGCAGCCAAAGCATATTTGACACAGAATCTCCAGGTGTGAGGGGCAGGAGGGCACAACGGAGGTTTCGTTATAACCCTTTGCTTCTGCTCCTGCCCCAGGGCAGTGCCAGCCTGCCTTCTGTGTGCTGATCAAGTGACCCAGATTTCTTCAAGGGCACCTGGGGTGCCTTTTCTAACACTGCCAGCTCAAACACTGGTGTTGGCGTGGCACATGCAGCTCAGGGTTTCTGATCTAGCTCCATTGGTTCCCCAAGGCCTTGGACCTCCAGTCTAAGATACTGAAGCGTGTTCCTTTGGAGCAACCAGAAATGATCCCCTTCCAGAAGCAACTGGCAGCCTCCATCTGCATCCAGTTTGGGGAGCACTACCTAGAAGAAAAGGACTATACCAGTGCAGTGCGATCTTACAAGGATGCTCTCTCATACTCACCTACGGACAATAAGGCAGGTGGCTCTCAAAATAACATCCTGCAGCTCCATTGGTAGAGCACTCGCCTAGCATGCACAAAGTCCTGGGTTCAGTCCCCAGTAGCTTACAGACCCAGTATGGTGATGCATGCCAGCAATCCCAGCACTTGATAGGTGGAGACAGGAGAAAAAGTTCTGGGTTATGCCATCTGGGCTCCACCACCCCGGAGTGAAGGACTTTCTTCTCTGAGGAGCTGCAGGTGTGAAGGGTATAGGAGGCCAGAAAGGCCAGCCAACAACAGCTTCAGGTGAGAAGTGTCTCCAGCTGACCTTGGGCCCTCACCTGCTGCAGCCCTTAGAGGAAGCCCCACTATGGATCACTATTTGTGAAGGGCAGAATGGAAAAGATACACTGAAAATCATGTCAGCCTGATCTTTTCAGGTTCCTGTTGGTGCTGGGGTGATGGTAAGGGTTGTAACTGCCAGGGCTGCGTGGGCATGAAGCCCAGGCGAAGTTTCCAAGTGGGCTGAGAGTTGTGAGAGAGGCGTAGCTCTAAATGAGGGAACAGTTCACAGTGAGTTCATGTTGGAAGAGTGGTCGCCTAGCGTGCACAAAGCCTCAGTGCCTCATAAAAACAGGTATGGTGACACAAAGCTATAATCCCAGTACTTGGGAGGTGGAGACATTAGTATCAGAAGTTCAATCCTTAACTCCATAGTGAGTTGGAGGCTAGCCTGGGATACATAAGATCCTGCCTCAAAGAAATAAAAAGGGGGCTGGAGAGATAGCTCAGCATTTAAGAGCACTGGCTACTTTTGCAGTAGTCCTGGGTTTGGTTCCCAGCACTCACATAGCAGCTACCAACCATCCTTAACTCCAGGTCCAGGGGACCCAACTCCCTCTTCTGGTCCTCGAGGAATATTGCATGGCATGTGTATACTTGCATACATATAGGAAGAACACTCATACACATAAAAATATGTTTTTTTCTTTAATCCAGACATGGTGGTACATGCCTTTAATCCCAGAATCCAGGAGGCAGAGGCAGGTGGATCTCTGTGAGACTGAGGCCACCCTGGTCTACAGAGTGAGTTCCAGGACAGCTGAGGCTACAGGGAGACCCTGTCTCAAAAAGACCAAAAAACAAAAAGTAAAAAATAACTAAATAAAAAGCTTAGCCAGACATGATGGCACATGCCTTTACTCCCCAGCCCTCAGGATGCAGAGGCAGGGGGATTTCTGTGAGCTTGAGATCATCCTGGTCTACATAGTGAGTTCCAGGCCAACCAGTGGTACATAGCGAGACCCCTGTTTCAAGAAAACAAAACAGGAGCCAGAGAGATGGCTGAGCAGTTAAGAGCACCGGCTGCTCTTGCAGAAAACCTGGGTTTGATTCCTAGCACCTACATGTGGCTAACAACCACCTGTAACTCTAGTTCCAGGGGAACCTAACACCCTCTTCTGACCCTTCAGGCATTGCATGACATGGGTGCACTTACACACATGCAGGCAATATACTCATACACAATAAATAAATAAATAAATAAATAAATAACCAAAAAGGGATGTTAGTAACCAGTACATTTGCTCAGTGTTCCCTCCTTTAGCACATTGCTAGTCCAAGCCAAGTGGGCAGACATGGTCCCTGCCCACTGATTACCCTCAGACAGGAGGGGTAAGAGTATAGGAGATTCTAATTTTGCCCCATAATCCAGGGCACAGAGGAGTGAATCAGTACCAGAGGCCAAAGTATGAAATTAGCAGATCAGCCAGCCCCCAACTCTCAGGAGGTAGTTGGTGATAGTACCTAGTGGAAGAAGAGGTAGAGAGCTATTGTCAGACACAGTGAGGCCTGTTTTGAAGGCAGGGCAGATAGACATGGGCAGCGGTGGAAGTCGTGGTCGAAGACGACTGCAAGGTTTTCCCAAGGTGAACACTGGCTCATTCATTCTACCCTGCCTTGTCACACACAGGTGGTGCTGGAGCTGGCGAGGCTGTACCTGCTCCAGGGGCACCTTGACTTGTGTGAGCAGCACTGTAGTGCACTCCTACAGGTGGAGCAGACACAGGAGACAGCCGCCGTGGTAGGAGGCACTGTCCCTCCCAGCCCCCTAGGGGTCTAGCGACCAGATTGGGGCCTCTTCCTAGCCTCATAACGTCAAATGGGGGGCTTCGGAGCCCTGGTCCCTCAAATCCTCTGCCTTTCATGGGAAGGGGTGGGCAAGCCAGCAGGGGGCAGCAGCAAGCTCCTGGGCAAAGCTGAGGGGATTGGAGCGGAGGATTGGACCAGGTCCAGGGGAAACCACACCCACTATTAGGTGAAAGTTGGGTGGGACCCACTCCTGGGCTTCAGGAAGTGTGTGGGCTATCCCTCCCAGTCCAGCCTTCTACCCATACCTCCTTCAGGGCCACCCAAGGCCTATAGCCTACAGAGCCTGGAAGGAAACTTCTCCCTTCTAGAATCTTTACCCTCGGGTGGGGGCCCTGGGAGCCCACAGGCACTTGGGGGCAACTTATCCCAGCATCAAGGAGGCTACCTTGGAAGTATTTTCTACCTTTCCTTCCTGCCCATCCTATCCCAAGCTGCTTGCAGGAATATACAGGCTGTACGTCTTCTCACAGATGCTGGCTGACCTCATGTTTAGAAAACAGAACTATGAAGAGGCCATCAATTACTACCGGCAAGTTCTGGAGAAAGCGCCAGGTAACTGAGACCGGGAAGACCACTTCGATCAGTCCCCAACCAAGGCAGCTCTCCCAGAGAAGGGTGGGCCCTCTCCCCTCCTTCCTGCCTGGGCAGAGGAAGCCCCTTCCTTCCTGATTGTTCCCAGAGAGGCAGGAAATTGATAAAGACCCAGAACGTGGCGGCCCTCCCAAGTCCAGTTCCTGGACCCAAGCACTTGGCACTGGACCCAGGACAGCCTGTCTGTCCTGAATCACAGCCACTGGGCCTTAACACAGTCGTCCATGGTCATGCCCACTTGAAGGATACTGGAGATTCTCTCCTGATAAGCTGCTCAGTTCTTGCTGCTGAACGAAACCATCACTTCCATGGTCAGACCTGAAGCCAGACGTGTGCCCCGTAGACTGGGTGGTACACAGTCTGGGAGTCAGGCTGCCTGAGTCTAAGTCCTCATGTTACTGAGTACTGTGTAACCTTTGACAAATTCCTGCTCCGTGCCCAGCTTCCTCACCTGTCAAAATGGGACAGGTCTGTCTGTACTCTCTACAGCACTGGGGTTACAGTACTGGGGTTACAGAAACATGTGACCATGTCCACCATGGCCATGCCTGGCTTTTTTACATGGGTGCTGGGGATTTGAACTCAAGTCCTCATGCTGGTGCAGCAAGCACTTTTTTTTTTTTTTTTCCTTTTTTTGACACAGGGTCTCCCTATAGCCCCAGCTGGCCTGGAACTCACTCTGTAGACCAGGCTGGCCTTGAACTCAGAGATCCGCCTGCCTCTGCCTCCCGAGTGCTAGAATTAAAGGTATGTGCCACCATGCCTAGCTTAAAGACGGTTCTTAGGTGCTGGGAATCAAACCCGTGTCCCCTGCAAGAGCAGTCGGCACTCTTAACCACTGAGCCATCTCTCCAGCCCCTAGCAAGCTCTTTTCTAACAGGCATCTGCCGCGTCTACTGCCACTACTTTAAGCGCTATATTGTCCACTCCCTGCCGGAAGCCAGTGGAGCTATAGAGCATCTCTGCTTGCCTCAGACAAGTTATGTCTCTTGGGTCTTCCTCGAACTCAGCAGCTCCTTCCTCTCTCCCTGGCATGGCTCAGCACACCAGCCTGATGCAGCTGTTGGTTAGAGCATACTAGAGATTTCTGCTTTCTTTTAGACAATTTTTTGGTATTGAATAAGTTGATCGATCTGCTACGACGGAGTGGCAAGCTTGAAGAGGCTCCTGCCTTCTTTGATCTAGCCAGGAAAGTGTCTAGTCGGGTACCTTTGGAGCCTGGGTTCAACTACTGTCAAGGCACCTATTGCTGGTGAGTTAGGCTCTAGGATTTTGAGGGGCAGCAATGGAACAAGAGGCCTCCTCCCTGGCTCACCACTAGGGTCTTGCTCAGCAGTGGGGGGGGCAGAAAGTCATCCCTCAGGAATCCCATACCACGGCCTTGGGCACACACAGCTCCTGTGCATCCACGCACCCAGGTCCCCTCACTGATTCTTGGCATCTCCTCTACTCACTGCAGGCACATCGGGCAGCCCAATGAAGCCTTGAGGTTCCTAAACAGAGCCCGCAAGGACAGTGCTTGGGGCCATAACGCCACCTACCACATGGTGCAGATCTGTCTGAACCCAGACAATGAGATTATAGGTGGAGACGCTTTTGAGAGCCTGGTGGCTGATGGCAAGTAAGGCAGGGAAGGGACAGGGAGAGGCTTCAGCCTCTGGGTGGAGGCCAGATGAGGGCCACACAAGCAGGCTGTCAGCCTGAGTCCCATGCCTATCAGCTCTGCCAGTAGGAAAGAGTCCCAACTGCATGGGGTGCGCACTGCAGAGAAGTTGCTGCGGGACTTCTACCCGCATTCGGACTCTGGGCATGCCCAGCTTCGGCTGCTGCAGAGCCTCTGCCTGCTGGCCACCAGGGATAAGGCCAACGTGGAGGTGGCACTGGGCACATTCATTGAGATGGCCCGAGCTGAGGTGCAAGGGCTAGAGGTAGAACCTGGTGGGCGGAGATCGGGGTGGGAATGATGGCCGAAGGACCAATATCTACTTCCCACCTGTGTGCAGAAAGAGAGCGTCCCTGCACTGCTGGCCATGGCGCAGGCCTACATGCTGCTGAAGCAGGTCCCTAAGGCCCGCACACAGCTGAAGCGCCTAGCCAAGGCTCCGTGGATGCTGGAGGAGGCAGAGGACCTGGAGAAGAGCTGGCTCCTGTTAGCAGACATCTACTGCCAGAGTGGCAAGTTTGACCTGGCCACAGAGCTGCTGCGCCGCTGCCTACAGTACAACAAGGCAAGGGCCTCGAGGGCTAGAAATGGGCAGGGCAGGTGTAAGATGGGATGAGGTGGAGAGAGCAAGCAGGTGACAGACCTGGGCTGGAACCAGGAGCATTGGCCAAGGCGCAAAGAGGAAGTCAAGCACGTGGGAAACAGGAAAGAGGAAAAGGGGGCAGAGCGTGCCAGAGGAAATGAGAAGTCGGTGGGCTCGAGGAACACGCCAGGTTTAGATCCCATCAGGGGAAATGTTAGTGGAGGGGCTTTGTACAAAGGGTTATGCCAGACTGGACATGGTGGCACACGTCTTTAATCCCAGTACTTGGGAGGCAAAGGCAGGAGGATATCTGTGAGTTCTATATCAGTCTGGTCTACATTTCACGTTTCATACCAGCTGGGTTACAAGAAGACCCTGTCTCAAAAAGACAAAAAACAACAAAAAAGCGGGGGGGGGTGTTATGCTAGGGCTGGAGAGATGGCTCATGTGGTTAGGAGAACTGCCTACTCTTACAGAAGACTTGGGTTCAATTCCCAACACCCACATGGAAGCCAAAAACTATAACTCCAGTTCTAGGGAATTCAACCCCTTCCCCTGGCTTCCGCAAGCATTGCATGCACTGGTGCACTTATATACATGCAAGCAAAACATTCATACACATGAAATAATTTTTTTAATGTGGAAAAGGGGTTATACCAGCTTTAGAATGAGTGGGGCTCATGGTTAACCCCTTGCAAAAGTGACGGTGCCCTTGGGGGTTCCTGTACAGTTTGGGTTAATGCTGTTCACTGCCATCCAGTTGCCCCTTCTGGTCCCATCCCTGTGATGGCTGCTGCTGGACTAAGGTGCTGTCTTTCCCTGCAGTCTTGTTGCAAGGCCTATGAGTACATGGGTTTCATCATGGAGAAAGAGCAGTCCTACAAGGACGCAGCCACCAACTATGAGCTGGCCTGGAAGTACAGTCATCAGGCCAACCCCACCATTGGTAAGGCAACCAACCAGCCACGGTACCAAGGGTTAGATATGGCAGGGAGCTAGGCACCCTGACTCTGGAGCCCCAGTCCTCTCTGTTCTCTAGCACTTTGAGGGAGTTCTTGGCCATCAGGGTATCCTTGCTTCCCCCTGACAGGTTTCAAACTGGCTTTCAACTACTTGAAGGACAAGAAGTTTGTAGATGCCATTGAAGTCTGCCACAGCGTAAGTTGCATGTGCTGAAGATGCAGAGGCTGGGCCTCTTGCTTGAAATCATATATCCATTCTGTCTCTCTACCAGGTCCTGACGGAGCACCCCAACTATCCCAAGATCAGAGAGGAAATTTTGGAGAAAGCCCAAGGGTCCTTGAGGCCCTAACTGACCAGAGGAGGCTTGGACCCATAAAAGCCATCTATCTACAGAAGTTTCATGGGGAGGGTAGAGGGATCAATGGAGAAAGAATTCAGAAAAGACATATTCTCCCTATTTCTATGTTGTATGTGGTTTATTTGGAATCATGCCTCACTGAGCCCCAGGATGTCTGGAAGCTCAACTTTTTTATTCTTTTTTTTTTTTTTTTTTTTTTTGAGGGGGGCGCTTTTTGAGACAGGGTCTCCCTGTAGCCACAGCTGTCCTGGAACTATGTAGACCAGGCTGGCCTTGAACTCATAGAGAGCCTCCTGCCTCTGCCTCCTGGGTGCTGGGATTAAAGGTGTGCGCCACCAGGCCCGCCAGCGTCCCCACTTTTATGCCCAATTTCTGATGGAGCAGAACAAAGAGGGATCTCCCAGTGGAATGATTGTTAACATCCTAACGCTGCTTTGAAATGTCCCCCTCCTTCCACCGAATCTTGTCCCAGCATCTTGGAACTAAAGCAGCAAGTGCTCCTCACTGCCACAATGCCCACTGAGCCTGCCCTGGCAGTGAGCTTGGGATGCACTGGGCAGTGGTCCAGGCAGGAGGACTAGCTGCAGAAGGGCCCCAGAGCTGAGGTCCCGTGCAAGAGGACGATTGGATCTTCAAGTCCCATTGTCCTACTCAGTCCACACCTTCAGTCCCCAGTCCTTCCCCCAAGTCTTGAGGGTGGTCCTCACCAGTTTAAGATAAGCCTAATTACCACTGAGTCATATCCCTCCCAACCCCACACTTCAGCTTTGGAAGACATTGACCAACCAACTCATCCTCCAGGATCCCTTTTAATGCCTAAGGGATCAAGCACTGCAGTTGTTATCTGATGGGACCAGGTGGATACTGTTTACTTTAACTGGTGAAAAGGTAACAGGTCACTTTTGCTATGGCCTGTCCAGCTCCCATACAGAAAAACTCCTATTTTTCAGGATAAAAATTATGGGTCAGTTCAGCCTCCAGGAAAGGAATTCTGAAGTGGGAACTAATTGGTAGGCCTGGGGCTTCCACACGTGACCTCCCCAAGTGCTGCCTTCTTGGGGTCTCAGTGTCCCCATCCGTGGCAAGAAATTGGACTAGATCTGGGCTAGGGACATGGCTAGTTGGTAGAGCAGCTGCATAGTGTGCATGAAACCCTGGGTTTGGTTCCTAGCACCACATAAATGGGCACTTGGGCAGTAGAAGCAGGAAGATCAGAAATTCAGGGCTATTCTGGTCTACATGAGATCCACCTGTTTCTCAAATAGGACAGTGTCACGTTCTGCTAGTGATATATAGAAAATATCATTTATTTTATTTTTTATAATGCTGGGATCAAAGCAAGGCTCTTATGTTTCCTAGGCATACACTGCACCCATGAGCACTGCCCAGCCTTAAACTGAACAACCATGCACCTATTAACATGTTTGTATAACGGAGACTAGCTAGCACAACAGACTTAGGAATTCTTGGGTGTTGATAACAATGGGTCTTTTATTTGTTTTTATCTTTTTGAAACAGGGTCTCCGTTAAGTCTCAGCTGGCCTGGAGCTTACTACGCCCAGATCTCTACAGTCTTTCCTATGGGAACATCTAGTCCCTTTTCTTAATGTGGTTTACATTTTTGTCAGGACAGGTTTGTTGGGAGGTAGGTCTATTTGGAGGGTGATGCTGTAAAGACACTGCACATCAGCCACATTTTGTCTTCATTCATCTCAGCAAACAAAGCGGGTAACTGACCCTGTGGCTTTAGCTGGGAGTGGGCAAGGCCTCAGTCCAGTCTGGGCCCAAGTCTGTGGAGGAGCCTGTAGGGGTGCTGGGCTAGCTCAGGGCTGCCACCCAAACCCCTGGGTTATTAGAGGAGACTCTTGGAGTTCTTGGAGAGAGGCAGGTGTTGCATGGTGCACATGAGGGAACATCTCGGCACAAGGATTCTCCGGGCCTCGATGAAATGGACAGTGATAGGACAACGGAATATACCACTAGAATAAGCTAAGCCACTCACATCAGGCAGGACTCCAGTCTTCTAGTGGTCACCGATGCAGCCGTGTCATGTCCATGCATGTCCAGAGGCAAGAGAGATGTAAAAGGTTACAGGAATCAGAAGGCATGAGCCAAGCATGAATAAAGGAAGCATGAAGATAGAATCCATGAAGCATATGAGATGAGCAGTATTACCGTTTGTACAGTAATGAGGAAACCCGGACACCAAGCAGGTCACCTGCATCAGACCCCTCAGTAGGTAGTAGAGGAGCTGGGATTTGAACCCATCTGTCTGGGTGTTGCACAGCATCCCCCTCTCAAGACCAGTGCAAGTCACTATCATTCTTAAAGGGGAACTAGACCTACCTTCTCAGGTTCCAGTTTGGGGCTCCCCAGAGCAGGGTGCAGCCTGGTCTGTACCTCTGGCCTCAGTCCTACTTAGGCTAGGCTGCTTTGGGAGACAGGTCTGACAGGTCGGATGAGGTTCTGCAGCTTCCGGAGCTCAAGTCCCCAGGGACTACAGCTGCTCAGCTCTGTCACCAGGCCAGGCCTCAGGAGCCGCATCCCACTGCCCTGCCCTGCCCGGACCTGAAGTGACTGCACCTTCTGGGCCAGGATCCAGACCAGAGGGGTGGGGGTGGGTGATGTGTGCATGCGTGTGTGCAAAGGTGTCCTTACCAGCCAGAGAGAGTGTGTGTGTGTGTTTGTGTGTGCACACACACAAGGAGAATGTCCTTACATTCCATTTCAACCCCCTACCCCAACTTCCCACTGCCATCCCAGAGGATACTGGTGAAGAATGGGTTAATCCAGAGGGAAGACTGCTCGGCTGGCTTCCTGCCTGCAAGCTGTGCAAGCTGACCGGCCTGTCTGGAAGGAAGCCCAGTATGCTGTGCCCTCTTGCCCCTCCACACAGCCCATGTCCACACTCCCCCGCAGCACCCCCATTGCTTCCTGGGGGGTGAACCTGTCTGTGTTCCCCACCCCACTACGACAGACCACACATAAAAATAGAACCTCTTTATTGGTACCTGTCACCTCAGGTACAATGTGCTCCCACAACCACCTAGGCTAGCAAGGCCTCCTGAGCAGGGGCAGGCCCAGAGCCTGGGTTTTTTGGCACAGACACACAGAGAAATGAATAAATTATAGTTCTGACACTTAGAGACAATATAAAAATGCATAAAAATCCAACATCAGCTAACACAGGGCATAAAGGCCCTCAAGAGCCACCCCTCCTTGCCAACTGGCCGGGGGCATATGGTGGGCCAGGGTGGAGTTCAATGCCCAGAAAACCCTGAGACAGTGGTCTGGGGCATGCTTCATATGAAAACAGGCCCATTGCCCCTCTTTATAACTCTGGCGCCCCATCGTACAGGAGGGGTCTAATAGCCATGGCCCTGGTGAATAGGATATGGGCAGGGGACAGGAAATAGAGGGGTGGGGTAGGGAAGAGGGGGTTTTGGTCACAGCTGGTCACCCCAGCCTCTGCCTTGCTTAGCTATCCAGCAGCCAGGCAGCTGACACAGGAGACCACAGGCTCAAACTCATACACTTGGTCCACACCAAAGCCCAGGCAGGGGACGCTAAAGGGATTCTGTCCCAACAATGTCCACCAACCAGAGAGGCTCAGCCAATGTGGCCTCAGTCCCCAAATAAATTACAGAAATAAATTACAGTCTTCACAGTCCAGAACAAGTCTAGCTACCCATGGTTCTTGGGAAGCCATTAAGTGCCTGGTTTCAGCCCAGAATCACTCTTTGGGCAAAAAGGCATCATACAGATGCAGAAACAGGGTGTGTGGGGCTCTCCTGGCGTCCCATCACCTAGTCCCCCACCTCCCAGCACACACTAGGAGGCAGAAGACCTCTGTTTGGACTTGAAGACACCAGGCACTGCAAGAGGGATTTCCCCCTCCCCCCCTCCCCCTCTCTTTAATAAAGAAAAATAAAAATAAAAATAAATAAATTCAGAGTGTTAATGTAAAAATACGGAGTTGCCCACATAGCAGCCATCATGGCCAGGATCACCCATGGGGAGCCCCCTGCAAATCACAAAAAGCAACAGGGCTCTTGGGCAGGGAAAAGGCACCTTAGTCCTTACACAGGCACAGGCTCCATCAGAGGTGCCAGGGCAGAGTCTTCAAACTGGCTTTCCAGAACGGGAGCCAGAACATCAGGAGCAGGCTCTGACAGGCCCATAAATGATTCTAGGAGGCAGGTGCTGGTGTCCCTTGATGGAGAGAGGCTGGGCAAGGGGCCATGGAAGACCTCGAGGCTGTCCAGGCTATCAGACACCTTTTGGGAAGTATAGTGAGGCCCCAGACTGTAATCTGGCAGAGCCTGGAGCAGCTCAAAGGAGTCACAGGAAGACAAGCTGAGCTCCAAGGAGCCACTTTGGATGGCGTTCACCCCAGGGGCTCCAGAAGTGCCAGGGACGCTATCTTCTCTCAACCCTTCAAGTCCGCTGTTGAGGAAGCAGCTGGCATCCAGGTTGGCATTCTCATCCAGGATGCTCGATGCAAGGCCGGAGCCAGACTGGCCATGTGTCCAGCTGGCCAGGCCACTGGGGTCACCAGTACCAAAGATGTCAGCCAGGTGGAAGCAGCTGAGGTTATCCAGGTTCCCCACACCCCCTTCCTCCTCCTCTTCCTCCTCCTCGACACCAAGATCAGAGTCACTGAAACTCAGGATCTCTGCCAGGCTGTCCCCCATGCCAGACCGGAAGCCCGGACCTGGCAAGTTGGGCTGATGGGAATGGTCCAGAGCCTCACTATTTCCAGATGATGAGGAAGATGAGGAGGAGGACATCGTAGAAGAGTCAGTCATGTCGCTGCCACAGCTGTTGTCTCCCAGCTCACTGCTCACAGGGGGGTCGGCCAGTGGCAAATTGGAGACCAGAGTTTGCTCAACAGGGGTGGGAGGATTGTCCTGAGTGGGTGACTCCAGTTCCCCCAGGTTCTCAGCCCCCTGTTCCATCTGCAGGCGGGTGAGCGTATGGATGAAGTGTGTCTGAACTCGGGCCTGATTGAATTCCACGCGGCCATTGGGGTTCTCGCATCCCTCGCTGCAACAGCCACAAGGGAATGCTGTGTGGTCCATCTGCAGAGAAAGGCACAAATGAGGACTCTGTGGGGTGCAATAAACTTACAGGCTCAGATCCCCATTCCATCAAATCCATTTTTTCGTTTTGTTCTGGTGGTTGTGCTAGGGACTTCGAGTATGGCAGGCAAGTGCTACACCCCCAGATATCATCCCACCCAATCTGTCTAGCCACGTACGTACCTGGCACTTGATGCCTGCCAGGCTGCAGCTGCAGGTCTCAGGGTCACAAACCCCATCACAGTGACAGCCACAGTCCTCCCGGGATTGGCGTAGTGCCTGAAGCTCTCGCTTCTCCTCTCGATCAATCCTTCGCACACCTGAAGCCCGAAGCAGGGCCCGACGTTTCCGAGGTGGGTGGGGCTGTAGGAAGTTAACTTCCTCCAAGCGGCCATTGGCCACAGCCACTGCCAAGTCCTTCTCTACAGAGGCATCATCGATGGCATCCACTGTGAGGGGCAGGCCAGCCTCTGTCTCAGGCATCCCAGTCGCTGAAAGCTGCAGTCACAGGAAAGGGATGAGATAGGTCTGGACACACGACACACACTCCCCAAGTACTAGACACTGGGTATATCAGCTTCAAGGGCAGCCAAGCACACTGTACCTGGAGTATCTAAAGTTCTTTTATTCATATCATCCCAGCTCAGACAAAAACAACAGAAAAAAACCCTTTTCTAACAAGATACATTTTCTAACAAGTACTATGTCCTAAGCCCTGCCTTTGCCTGAAGACTCTTGCTTTTCCTTGAAGACAGAGCCTTGCCCTCAACTCACTATGTAGTCGAGGATGACCTTGAACTTCTGACCCTCCTGCTTCCATCACCCAAGTGCTGGGAATACTGGTGTATCTACTATGCCTGGTTTATCCAGTACTGAGAATGGAACTCAAACACCATGCACGGTAGGCAAGCACCCTACCAACTGAGCTACATCTCCACCCCTCTTTCCTTCCAGGCCTCCCACACCAGTCACAGGCCTGTTTCTCTGCATTTAATGTGCAAACTGGCACCTAGGGTTAGAACTCCGGAGCTGTGTGGGTCTCCTTACCTTCCACCTTAGTGTCTCCAGTTTCTCCTCCTTCAAGCGTTGGCGGAACTTCTCATGCCGAGCCCGGGCTTGCTCCTGTGTAAACTCAGCTAAAGAGAAGAGGCGGCAGGTGCTGTGGCGAGGAGCCATGCCCAGAGTACAGCCACCACGGCTTGGCACACTGGTGAATCCCTGGCACCTCGGGAAGTAGTAGACAGTAATGCCATCAAAGAGCACACGGCGTGAGCGCTCCCGTGGAGCCCGCTTCAAGATGGACGGGGCTGGAAGGGACAAGAAAAGGACATGGGGTGAATTGTCTGTGAGGCACAGTGTAACCCAGGAAGATCACATAGCTTTCTCTCCTTACCCTCCCCTCCATCCACCCACCACAGATGTGAATTAAGAAGTCAGCTTGGCTGGATCTGGAGCTGGTAAAACTGAATACCACACTCATGTCAACACTGGCTTATTGTCATTTATCAGTCCAAAGGACTGCATTCATAAGATTAAGTACCCTGTCACCATTACCAGCTATTTATAGGTCCTTTGTACAGTTTTCTGTAATTTATATTCATTGTAAGTGTTCTTTATATATGATATCAAAGATAACAATCCTGTTTAACTTATATATGGAAATATTTCGGGGGACTGGAGAGATGGCTCAGTGGTTAAGAGGACTTGCTTTTCTTCTAGAGGACCTGAGTTTGGTTCTCAGCACCCATGTCTTAAGAACTCACAACTCGGGCTGGAGAGATGGCCTAGCGGTTAAGAGCGCCAACTGCTCTTGCAGAGGACCTGGGTTCAATCCCCAGCACCCACATGGTGGCTGAGAACCGTCTGTAACTCCAATTCCAGGAGAACTCCAGTTCCAGGGGAATCCGAGACCCTCTTCTGACCTCCGCGGCATTGCATGACACGGGTGCACAGACCTACACACAAACAATACATTCATACACATAAATAAATAAAATAAAATAAAAAAACCAAAAACCTCACAACTCTGACTCCAGCTCCAGCAACCCAGCACCCTCCCCTCTGGCATCCATGAGCACTCACATCCATGTGGTATGTACTCACAGACACACACATACATAAGAATGAAAAAAAGTTTTAAAGCCAGGCGAGGTGGCCCATGCCTTTAATTCTAGCACTTGGGAGGCAGAGGCAGGTGGAGCTCTGTGAGTTCAAGGCCAGCCTGGTCTACAGAGTGAGTTCCAGGCCAGCTGGGGCTATAGGGAGACCCTGTCTTAAAAAAAGAAAAAAATCCTTCCCTTTACAAGTTATTGATTACTGATTTAGTAAGCTACATATTGATACAATCAACATATATTCTTATAAAACAGCCAAATATTGGCAATTTCATATATTTTTTTGTTTTGTTTTCTTTTTTATTGTGTGTGCATGTACGCATGCCTCAGCATATGTGTGGAGGTCAGAGGACAACTTGCACTAGTTGGCTTTCTCCTCCCACTGTGTGGGTTCTGGGGACTAAACTCAGGTCACTGAACCAGGTGGCAGGCACCTCTATCTACTGAGTCATCTCACTAGTAACATTTTTTTTTTTTATGTGTATGAATGTACTGTATGCATGTAGGTCTGTGCACCTGTGTCGTGCAATGCTGCAGAGGTCAGAAGAGGGTGTTGGATTCCCCTGGAACTGCAGTTCTCCTGGAATTGGAGTTACAGATGGTTCTCAGACGCCATGTGGTTGCTGGGGATGGAACCTGGGTCCTCTGCAAGAGCAGTCGGTGCTCTTAACCACTAGGCCATCTCTCCAGCCCAATTTTTTTTTTAAATAGGGTTTCACGTAACGTAAGCTGCCCTTAGATTGGTTATATAGCAAAGGGTGACCCTGAATTTCTGATCCTCCTGCCTAGATCTCCCAAGTGCTAGGACTATATAGGTACTTGCCACCAGGCCCAGGAACTTCAAGTTAATGCATTAATTTTTCCAGGTGTGGTAGCACATGCCTTTAATCCTAGCATTCAGGAGGCAAAGGCAGGCAGATCTCTGTAAGATCAAGGCCAGCCTGTCAAGTTCCAGGCCAGCTGGGACTACAGGGAAATCCCTGCCTAATATATATGTAATATATACATTATACTAGCCACCTGAGGGAATTCTTATCTGAAAGATTTTGTTTGTACTGTTAGATTCAGGGCACTAAAACCCCATTTTTCTTTTTCTTTTTTAGCTTATAATACACAGGACACATTGAAAAGGAAACAGCATAGCTGTGGTATTAAAGCTTCACAGGGAAGATAATTTGGGGCGGGGGACAACGGGAATGTCTGAAAAGGTTCTTGGAGCAGAAGGATAATGAAGATTAAGGTTGAGACTCTAAGATCATCTTTCAGTTTAGAATAAGAATTATAAAAGCTTGAAAAAGAACCAGGTATTTGACACCTGGGAGTGCACACCTGTAATTCCTACACTAGCGAAGCAGAGGCTAGCCTGGGCTACATAGACTGTCTCAAAAAGAAAAGAGATGGGAACATTCACACAAAAAAGCTGCAAGACAGTGTGGCCTGTAGGCTGTGGCAGGGATGTTCGAGGCCTGGACATAACTCCAGTTGGGCTGGTGTAGGGCAGGGTGCACTGGGGAAACGAAACTGGAACAGAGAGGAGGGGCCCCCAGGGAAAGGCCCCAGAGCTATTCTGAGGAGCTGCTTCCCAGAGAGCAGTATCCTAAGGTCAAAAGCAACTAGAGGTGTGCGCCCCCCCCACCCCCGGGCATGACAGTAGGCACTGCATCATGGGAAGGGGGCTACCCTGACAGAGCTACCACAGCTGCAAAGGCTTCTCCAAGGTGAGCCAATTTCACCTTCCAGGAAGGAAGGAGAGGTATGGTGGTGGTTCCCAAGGAAAGAAGACTCACGAGTGAAACTTTGGAGCCCACAGAGGTCCTGGTCAGGCAGGGGTGCCTGACCATACGGTTCTTCCTCATCGGAGTTCCAGGCAGGGGAGACGGAAGAACTGGAGAA
This sequence comes from Rhizomys pruinosus, assembly GCA_009823505.1. Taxonomy (NCBI): domain Eukaryota; kingdom Metazoa; phylum Chordata; class Mammalia; order Rodentia; family Spalacidae; genus Rhizomys; species Rhizomys pruinosus. Next base: position 1,218,085 of record VZQC01008552.1, on the reverse strand, counting down.
AGAGAGACCACCGGAGGTAGAAGAGGAGGAGGAGGCAAAAGAGGCGTCCTCCTGCAGCTGGTCAAACTTCCTCTTCAGCAGCCCAGTCATGGTGGTGCGTCCAAGACTCCGGAGGCTGGTAGCAAGAGGCCTGCAACAAGAACATGCTTGCTAGGTGGAGGGCTCCCTTCACTGACCTCACCTGGACACTGCAGCCCAACCCGAAGCCACAGACACAGGGTAGACTCTTCCAAGACGCTCCCAAGCCACAGACAAGCACCCCTTTCCCCTCAAATGTACCTCACAGGCAAATTTGCATCTTGGTGCCTTTGACTTCCCATAACCCTGCACCCCCCCGCCCCCCCCGCCACTTCGAGCCTTCCCAGTAAAACAGCGAGCCGTCTTCCCCACTACTTACCACCCCCGATGCCCCGACACACACACACACACACACACACACACACACACCAGCAAGGGCAGGAGGCAGACAGACCAACAGATGGACCGACAGAGCTCAGCCCAGGCTGGCTCATCCCCACAGGAATCCTGGGGGCTGACTCACAGGAGGGTGATTCACAGGCACTTGCATCTGTGTGCCTTTGTGAGCTTGCACGTGTGGGGGCCTGCAGCCTGCACAGCCTTCCAGCCTTCCTCTAAGGACAGAAGTCTCCCACCACCACACACAGGTTGGCCCTCTTGCCCACAGACAGCCTTAGGTCCTTGCTCCAGGGTCAAGTTGACTAGATCGTCTCGGAACAGGCCGGTTTCGACACTGGCTTCATTCCCGGGTAAAAGGACTTTCCCAGCCCCTCCCCTCCCCGGGATGGAGCTTCTCAGACTTTCCCTCAGAAACCCCCATGCCACAGGAGAAAAGTCCCCTGCCTCCAGGCTGGACTGTGACCAGAGAGCTTCCTTTGATGTTAAAATTTACCTGTTTTGCTTTCTACTCAGATGTTTAACCCCTATGGTTCTCTTTAAAACAAACAAACTTTAATAGTGAAACTGACCCCCGAAAGCAGCCACCCTGCCTCCCTTGCCTGCACCTTCACAGTAGAACAGGGGTGTCCTCCTGTCAGCATCAGTAGGCTGCAACCAACCACCTGCCAGTCAGTGGAGGGGCCGGGATCCCCCACCCATGTTTGGACAAGGAGCAGTCTCTCCCGGGGTTTGGGGACCCTCAGAGGAGTAAGAGCTGAGCCCAGCTACCTGCTTGCTATGTAGCTGGCCTGAGTCTTCTAGTTCTCAGTTCAGGGCTGAGTGCCCACAGCTGAGGACCCCTCCCCCACTGCCGTCACAGGAAGCGATGGGGGACAGGAAAACATGAGAATGGGTCTCCTCCATTTAGGAGTCCTTCCTATGGCTCTTTCTCCTTTCCCAAGCCTTCCAGCAAGTCCCTGAATCCTGGGGGACCAAACTGTCACCCCACTCATTGGCAGACACAGCCTTCTCGCGCTGGCAGACATGGAAGAGGCTCAAGAAAACTCACTCCCTGGCCAACCCCCACCCCGGGGGCCAAGGGGAAAGAGGATGCACAGGTGTTTCCGGGGTAGCTTCTCAGGCCTGGCACCCCCCTTCCCAGAGTCAAACCACAAACAAAAACAGCCCAGTTGACCTGTAGGTTCTCCCTAGAGATGAGGGCGCTTGATCCAGAGCCAGGCACCACACACACACAGAAGACCACTGACATACGCATCTACACAAGACCACAGACACATGTGCACACACACAAGTTGATTTGCAGCCCCCACACATCCTGTCACCATCAGTCCCACGCAATGGGGTGATCCATCCTTTTCTCTCATTCCAGATGCTACCCCTAAGACAAAGGGTACCTCCCTAATCAGACTCCCAGACGGAGACCTCAAGGCCAAGGGACCCCCTGGAAGCATACAATCCCACAGGCTCCAAATTGAACCTGTCTCTGTTCCCCACCCCCTATGCCATCTGTCCCTCTTCCTGTGTTCCCTATCTCAGTAACAGCACTGCCACCCACCCAGTCGCTCAAGCCAGAAACCTGCAGCCATCCTCAACTCCACCCCCCCCCCCAAATTCCATCCACAACCAAGATGTGCTCAGCCTTGGAAGTTCACATTCAGGAGGAGGCCAGGGTCGTCAGACTCAGGTGTCCCAGAGGCTATCCAGGGAAGTGCTACAATCCTCAGTGGAGATAGGAGGGTCAGGATTTCAAAGTGATCCTTGGATACGGGAGGCCTTGTCTTAAAAATAAATAAATAAAAGCCTCCTAAGGTTGGGAGGTTTACAGGAATCAGTACATGTCAAGTTGTCAGTCACTGATCTGTGCTCACTGAATGTGTCAAAAATAATGAGCTCCAGAACCCATGAACACAGATGAGTCCACAGGCACGGAGGAAAGCACCAGGAAGCAAAATACACATAGGCCAAGTTCAACAAAAGTGAGATCGGGCTAGGGAGATGGCTCAGTAGTTAAGAGCACTGGCTGCTCTTACAGCCTGGGTTCAGTTCCCAGGACCAATGTGGCAGCTCACAACCACCTATATAACTCCAGTTCCAGGGGATCTGACACTCTTTTTTGGCCTCTTTGAGCACTGCACACATGTGGTGCACTTACTTAAACACATGCAAAACATTATATGTATAAAATAAAATCAAAAAATATTTTTAAAGGTCAGACCCAGTCACTGAAGACACTGATTATTGGAGGACACTCTCTACAGCCAGGCTGGGGGAGCAAGAACAGTCCTTTCAGGCAGAGGGAGGAGTGTGCAGCAGGAAGAGTCATGAGGGAATTTTCAGGGGGGATCCAGCACTGTTCAAGGTTAGCTTGGGTAGTGTTTTAACACGGGTGTTTAATGCTAAAAATTCCTCTGGCTGCACATGTGAGATTCCTATACTGTATACAGTCTATGTAGGTCACTATCAATTTGAAGCTTGGGCTGGGGGTGTAGCTCAGTGGTGGGCTGGGGGTGTAGCTCAGTGGTAGACTGAGCGACAAGGCTTATGCAAACCCTCGCTCGGTTGACTCTCTATTCCCCCACCCACAGTTGATTACATGTATGTTTCTTTTTTAATTGTTTTTTATTTTTTATGTGTATGAGTGTACTGTCAGCATGTAAGTTGGTGCACCTGTGTCGTGCAATGCCACAGAGGTCAGAAGAGGGCGTCAGATTCCCCTGGAACTGTAGTCAAAGACGGTTCTCAGCCGCCATGTGGGTGCTGAGGATCGAACCCAGGTCCTCTGCAAGAGCAGTCGGCGCTCTCAACCGCTAGGCCATCTCTCCAGCCTCATTACATGTACTGTCCCCACTACCTTCCATGTTTCCTGCCCCTGCTCCTGACCCCCCTGCTCCTGACCCCACCGCTCCTAAGCACTTTTTTTTTTTTTTTGGTGTTTTTGAGACCGGGTCTTCCTCTATAGTCTGAGCTCGCTATGTAGAGCAGGCTGGCCTTGAACTCAAGCGATCTGCCTGCCTCTGCCTCCCAAGTGCTGGGATTAAAGGCATGTGCCACTACACCAGGCCCCAAGCCATTCTTTATGGAAAGAGACCAAGATGCCCTGCAGTACCCATGTTGAGCATCATTCATTTTGCAGCTCCCCTCAGGGGAAGCTTGCTATGGAGATCAATTTCACAGTTCCAAGGCTGAAGCAAGCCTGGCCACTGCTTCCCCTGCGGGCTCTATATAGCCCCCTAACTCCAGCAGAACTTGCAGGCAGTTCCCATCATACATGTCCTTTCCCACCTCCACCTCCACGAGACTGGAACAGCCCAGCCTCGTGCCCTTTCAGGAATCATTTTCCAAGCTGAGTGTGGAAACTCATATCTCTAATTGCATCTGAGGCAGGATTACCTGGAGTTCCAGGCATTTCCAAAAGGACCTCAAGACGTGCCCCACTTCCTCCTCTGCCTCCCTGTGCTAGTCCTATGGACCGAATATTTGTGGACAATAAAAAAAAAAGGCAAAAAAATAAAAAACACCCTATTTAAGTTTAATCCCCTATGCAATGATGTTTAAGAGTTATGGGAGATAATGCTACCTTAAATGACAAGATTGAGTCTCAAGACAGATCACAGTGGCCTCACACTCCTGATCGTCCCATCTTCCTACCTCCCAAATGGTGGGATGACAGGCATATGCCACCCACCTAGATGGCAGTAGTGCCTTGGAGGGCTAGGAGATATAGCTCAGCTGGTAGAGCACTTTTTATCTCTTAAAGAGACACTAGAGGGCTGGGTGTGGTAACGCACACTTTTAATCCCAGCACTGGGAAAGCAGAGGCAGGAGGCTCTCTGTGTTCAAGATCAGCCTGTCTACACAGCGAGTTCCAAGCCAGCTGGGGCTACAGGGAGACCCTGTCTCAAAATAGACCCCCCTCCAAATAACAAAATTAACGCAAGAGGATCTTTCCCCTTCATCATGTAAAGATAAGCAAGACAGTGTCTACCTACAGCCCAGGACAGGGATCCTCACCAGGCTCTTCACCTTGACCTTGGATACCCTGACCTCCAGAGACAAGGGAACAAATTTTTTTCTTTTGTTTAAACTACCCAACCTATGGTACCCAACAGGCCAAGATGCTCTCAGAGACTGGAGTTTCCTCACCACAGCCCTTATCTAACCACAGTGTAACGGCCTCTCCCTCACAGCAGGCTTGGCTACCTCTACTGGTCTACAATGTGTCTGTGCTTAGAACTGAGCCTGGTGGAGAGGGGGTACTAGGGAAGGTGAGAAGGAAAGCCCCATGTAGAGACAATCATTTTGCTCAGGGTTCTCAGTGTGACCTTTCCTTCCTTCTGGAAGCTAATTTAAGGAAGGAGCCACATGCCCACCCCCACCCCTCGGGCCTGTGCCAGAGTTGTTGAGCAAGATCAGTGTTCAAAGGTGGCTCTGGGACAAGGGAGGGAAGTTCACTCAGGCTGCAGGCAGATGCAGGACATCTAGTAGGAGGTTCCTTGTCATCTCCACCCCCCCCCACCAAGAATAAATAGATGTCAAGGAGGTGAGTGCAGATTAGATACTAAGGGATCTACAGTCAGGGGAACTCACAGAAGAAAGTAGGCTGAAAGTGGCAAGCAGAGCCAGCGTCCCAGGAAGACTAGGCTGCTCTTCAGATAGGAGTGACAGAGTCCTGGCAGGCTCTGAATACCAGAATCCAATCACCTCCCAACTAGTTCGCCTCTGGGAAGGGGAGGGAAGAGAGAGCCACCTGGGGTCCAAAAGCTGAGAGAGGCAGAGAGAGGAGAAGAGACAGAAAGACTGAGCTGGAGACAAGAGGCCAAGTCAGAAAAGGGAATGAACGATAGCTAAAGAGTCCAAGAAAAGTGTCAGACAGTGAGTCAGAGGGTGGGGGAGGGGCCCAGCAGCTACCCAGGAATCAAGATCCTGTTCCCAGGGTGAGCACACAGCCCAGTCCTGGGGTCCCGGAGGAAGGAAAAGCAATTCCTAGGAGCAGCCTCACACAGAAACACCACACACACACACACACCCCCCCCTGAGCAGCCCCAGAGACAGGCCTGGAATCAAAGAGAACCTGGCTCCTTCCGGGACCGCAGCAGCAGGAGAACTGGGGGCCGCCTCCATCCTGCTACCACACACAGGCATTGACAGCCCAGGAGAACGGAATGTCACCGCAGCCTACTGACCAAGGCTATCTACACCCTCTGCCAAGCCTACTTTACAGGGAGCACCGGGCAACTATGGGAACTCAACACACCAGTGTCCCAGCCCCCCCACACCAGGGCTGGTACTAGGAAGGGGGCACCTCTATCTGCCTCCCTCCCTCTCCAGGAATCTTAAGAATGTGTCCTTTGACCTCAGAACCCCAGGTCTCAGCCAGCCATCCTCCCACCCCCAATACCTAGGGTCACATGGCCCGGGACCCTCCAGAATGACTTCCTTGGACATGGGAAATTCACCTCCAAGCGTCTTCGCTGAAACAAAGTGCCCAGGCAACTCTGAGATAGCGACAGGAAGCACTGGCACAACCCTCCCCCAACCATTCCTCAGAAAGTGATCGGGGGGAGGGGACAGTTCCTTAGCCTCAGCCTCTAGGGCCCAGCACTGGGTAGGTGCCAAATGTTTGCTGGCTATACAAGGCACTTGTTCCTGCACAGGGAAAACTGTACCTGCTCTCTCTACCCTAAGCCAGTCCTCCTTTGGTCTCATTCATTCATTCACTCATTCATCAGTCAAATATTTGCTTATCTCCCAAAAGATGCCAAACACTGCAGCAGACATTTGGGCATACAGGGAGACATAATAACCAGCAACTCTCTTGAAGTTGGAGGAGATGGGCAGACCGGGTACAACCTGGGAAAGGCAGGCCTCACAGGAGTGTCGACACAGTTCCAGATAAGGGACACCGTGGGCCAGGGGCTTGAGCAAAAGGCAGCTAGGGCTGGCGGGTGTGGGAGGGGACATAAGAGAGGAGCCTGAGGCACCAGCCACAGGACCTGTGTTAGCCTGGAGGCACAGGAAGCCACCCGAGGGTTTAAGTAGCGAGTGACAATACCAGATTTGCATGGCTAAAAGATGGCTCAGCACCCCGGGACTGGAGAGGGTGTGACCTGTTGAAGTGAGGAGGCCCGCACTGCCAGGTGAGCTGACAGGACCAGGCAGAAGAGAAAAGGGGGTGGATCCAGTGACAGCAGGAGAGATGAGGGGGGCAAGGCTGTCAAGGATTCAGGGGTAAGGTGTGATGACTTACTCTCCAGAGGGTGAGACTTGGAGCTGGAGGTGTTGGTGAGCAGCCAGAGCGCAGGGCGGGACGCTCTGTTGTCAGGAAGGTGGGCTACTTCTGCGAGTGACTCTGCCGACGCAGGAGTGACTAAGTGTATGTGCCTGGTGGTGTGGTGTGGGCATCTCAACAGCACGTGACGGTGAACGGGCCCTCGGGAAGGGGAAACTGAGGACCGAGAGAAGTACGTGCAAAAGGGGAGTAGAGGTGCGTGGGAGAGGACAGACGTGTCCCCGCGGGTGGCCGGTGTGGCTGCGCCCCTGTGACTCACAGCAGTGGCCTCCGCGTGTGACGGTGACAGGTGAACATACGACACAATCCTCCCCCCTTCCTCCCTCCCTGCCGGGTCCGTGACTCACCAAGCCTCACTCACTCCTCGCTCATCCCTCCAACCCTCCCTGACCCGCGCTGGCCCCCGGCGCCCGGCACACGCCGCAGCTCCCGCACTCACCCCCTGGGGGGAGCCCGAGGAGGAAGGTGATTAGTGTCACCTGCCCCAGCCACGCGAGTAACTTCTCAAAAGTTCTCGGGCAACTAGGTCAAAAGGAAACTCACCCGCGGGCACGCGCACCCCGTCACCCTGCCACCTGCAACCCGGCTTTGGGGTGCCGGGACATCTTGGGGTAACTGCAGCGGGGCGGGGGAGGGGAAGGAAAACTGGTCTTTCCCGCCTCCCAGCCGCGGACTCCCACTCGCGGCGCGCGACCTGCGGATCTGATGGGCGGCCCGATCCCGGAGCCCACTCGATGGAGTGATGGGCAAGGGGGCTGGAATGACAGCGCCACTCGCGTGGGACGCCCCCTCCCCGAGGTCCCTCCGGGCCAGGCTCGGGGTCCCCAGGGCTCACCTGCGATGGGAGCGCGCGCCAAGGGCACCGGTGCGATCCGCGTCCCGACCCGGGGGACGCAGCGCGCGCCGCGGACCCAGCAGTGCGCTCGGCCCAGGCAGCCGTCGGTCCAGCCGGCCCAGGCTCTGCGCGTCCGGCTGCGGCGACGGCGGCGGGAGACTGGCTGCGCCCGGGCCCCGCCCGCAGCTCCGCCCTCCTCGTCAGTGGAAAACTCCGGGGCTCACGGCGCTGACGCACGCCGGGCCTCCTGCCAGGCCGCCCCGCAGCCGGCACGCCCGCGGCCCCGCCCCGGAGGCACCGCCCCCTCCCCCCGCCCCGGCCGGGCGCGCCAGCCCGGGGGCCTCCCCGCGGACTCTGACCCGGCCGAGGCGCCGCTGCTCCCCGGCCCGGCCCCCTCCACCCTCCCGGCCGGTACCCCAGGCGCCGATCGCGCAGGCTGCACACGGAACCGGGTCCTAGAGATGCCCACCTCTGCGCACAGCCCCGGTGGACAGATGGGTAGACTGAGGCGGAGAACCAGGCGGAGCTCTGCAAAGCCACCTAGCACCAGAGCCCTAAGAGGGCCTCAAACCCCCTCCCCGCCGGAGGCAGTTTATGATCAATCAGTCTGAATGTTCCCTCCCAGGCCCC
>VZQC01008552.1:1187414-1207414 GCA_009823505.1 Rhizomys pruinosus | reverse complement strand
AAATGACTGCAATTCAGAGCACTGGCTGCTCTTACATAGGAACCAGATTCAGTTCTCAGAACTGAGATGGCAGGTAACAACCAGCGGTGACTCCAGGTCCAGGGGATCCAACGCCCTCTTCTGACCTCTTTGGGCACTGCATGACATGGGTGTACTCACATTAATGCAGGCTCATACACATACACATAAAATTTTTTTAAAAATTTAAAGGACTGGGAGCTGGAGAGATGGCCTAGCGGTTAAGAGTGCCAACTGCTCTTACAGAGGACCCGGGTTCCATCCCCAGCATCCACATGGCGGCTAAGAACCGTCTGTAACTCCAATTCCAGGAGAACTCCAGTTCCAGGGGAATCCAAGACTCTCTTCTGACCTCTGCAGCATTGCACGACACGAGTGCACAGACCTACATGCAGACAGTACATTCATCCACATAAATAAATAAATAAAATATTAAAAAACATTTAAAGGACTGGGGGGAAGGGAAAGGAGAATATGTCTAAATTGAACTGAAAAATGATGTCTGAAATACACAAAATATCAATAAAAGTATTATTTAAAAAATCACCAGACGTGGTAGCGCATGCCCAATCCTAGCACTCGGGAGGCAGAGGCAGGCGGATCTTTGTGAGTTCAAAGCCAGCCTGGTCTACAGAGCAAGTTCCAGGCCAGCTGGGGCTACAGGGAGACCTTGTCTTGAAAAGACCAGAAAAAATAAAATTTAAAGGGGGCTGGAGAGATGGCTCAGGGGTTAAGAGCACCAACTGCTCTTGCAGAGGACCCGGGTTCAATCCTCAGCACCCACATGGTGGCTGAGAACTGTCTTTGACTCCAGTTCCAGGGTAATCCAACGCCCTCTTCTGACCTCCATGGCATTGCACGACACGAGTGCACAGACTTGCATGCAGACAGTACATTCATAAACATAAAGAATAAATTTAAATTTTTTTTAAAAAATTAGGAGCTGGAGAGATAGCCTAGCGGTTAAGAGCATCGACTGCTCTTGCAGAGGACCCGGGTTCAAACCCCAGCACCCACATGGCAGCTGAGAACCGTCCAAAAAACTCCAATTCCAGGAGAACTCCAGTTCCAGGGGAACCCGAGACCCTCTTCTGACCTCCACGGCATTGCATGACATGGGTGCACAAACCTACATGCAGACAGTACACTTATACACAGACAAAAAAATAAAATTAAAAAAAAAATTAAAGGACATAAAGTTGGGTAGGGGACATGTGAGGTATATAAGAAACATTAAGTACTAGTCTTTTCTTTCAAACCCCGTAAAACTTGGAACTTGGTTTATCACAAGGAATTATAATCTCTCTTTTTTTTTTTTTTTTTTTTTTTTGGTCTTTTTGAGACAGGGTCTCCCTGTAGTCCCCACTGCCCTAGAACTCATTATGTAGACCAGGCTGGCCTTGAACTCAAGGAGATCTGCCTGCCTCTGACTCAAGAGTGCTGTGACAGGGAGCTGGAGAGATGGCCTAGCAGTTAAGAGCGCCGACTGCTCTTGCAGAGGACCCAGGTTCGATTCCCAGCACCCACATGGTGGCTGAGAACCGTCCAAAAAACTCCAATTCCAGGAGAACTCCAGTTCTAGGGGAACCCAACACCCTCTTCTGACCTCCTCCATGGCATTGCACAACACGGGTGCACAGACCTGCATGCACATAGAGAAAAAAAAATAAAAAAGAGTGCTGTGATTAAGAAGAGTGTCAGGATTAAAAGTGTGTGCTAAAAATAAATAAATAAATAAATAAATATAAAAGCGTGTGCTGCCAGCCAGACTTTAAGGTCAGGCCCTGGTACATTCCTGAGCCTGATGGCCTGAGGAAGTGGAGCTCTTATATTTGATTCTTTTAAACTAGCCAACCTGAGAAAGACAGATCAGACCCCAGTCAATGGGGAAAAGACACCGTTCTCTTGCCTTAGGAATAAAAGCCCACCAAGCTTCGCTGGGTCTGCCGTATACTTGCTGGATCTGACTGACCATGCAACAAACCCTTTCGCAAAAGTAAAATCTGCCTTGCTGAGTTACTTCCCTTGTGTCCACCTGTTCTTTGTATAATATTGATGGGACCCTTGGGTTGTATTTCTCCCCCCCGCCCCCCTTGGTCTTTTTGAGACAGGGTCTCCCTATAGCTCTGACTGTCCTGGAACTCACAACATAGACCAGGCTGGCCTTGATCTGACAGAGATCGGTCTGCCTCTGCCTCCCCAGTGCTGCAATTAAAGGCAGGTGCTACCACGCCCAGCCCATTGGGTTTTATTTCACGGAGGGAGTTGGAGGAGAGAGTAGGGGAGCTCATCAGAATAAATTGTATACATGCATGAAATTCTCAAAGAATAAGTGAAAATATTGTATAAATAATGAATACCTGGGTGTGGTGGTGCACATCTTTAATATCAGCACTTCAGGAGGCAGAGGCAGACAGATCTCTGACATCCAGGCTAGCCTGGCCTACATAATTAGTTCCAGGCTAGCTGGGGCTACAGGGAGACTTTGTATCAAAAAGACCAAAAATAAAGAAATGGAAACTAGGGCTGGTGAGACAGCTCAGTAGGTAAAAACGCTTTGCTGCCAAGCCTGGTAACCTGAGTTCAATTCCTTGGACCCACATGGTAAAAGAATCAACTCCCAAATGTTGTTCTCTGACCTCCACAATCACTTCTTCAAATAAATAAATACTTGAAAAATATTTTTTTGAGACAAGTTCTGAACTGGAACTCTCTGTGCAGACCAGGTTGGCCTTAGTCTCACAGAGATCTGCTTGCCTCTGCTTCCTAAGTACTGGAAACACCTTTAATCCCAGCACTTGGGAGACAGAGGCCAGCCTGGTCTACATAACCAGTCCCAGGCCAGCTGGAGCTACTGGGAAACCCTGTCTCTTTGTTTTGAGGACCACATCCTGCTAATTCATTGTCTTTAATTGTATATGTGGGGGTATGTGCACCTGAGCGAGGGCACCCTCAGAGGCTCTTGCCATTGGATGCCCCTGGAGCCAGAGTTACAGGTGGTTGTGAGCCACTCCTTACACATGCTGGGAACTGAGCTCAGGCCCTCTTAAAGAATGGCAAGCACTCTTAACTGCTGAGCCATCACTACAACCTCATTTCATTTATTTATAGGAAGTTTGAAAACTGGAAAGAGAACCTTGTGGAGTTCTGGAGACATTCTACATATTGATCTGCTGTTGTGCTTATTCCTAGATACACACGTGTAAAAAATTCAAGTTTAGTATTTGTTCATGTTAGTTTTACCTTGGGGAGAAAGGCAAGGAGATAGCTATTTGAAAGAAGAGTGTGTTAGATCCCCCTGGAACTGGAGTTGATGGTTGTTAGCCACCCTGTGGTGCTGGGAACCAAACCTGGGTCCTCTGCAAAAACAGCCAGTGCTCTTAACCACTGAGCCATCTCTCCAGCTCCTAAACAATATTCTTTTGGGGTTTGAAACTGAGACACATTGAGATGGATTTCAGCTGAAATATCCTTTAGTAACAAGGGTCAGTTGCAGCTGGCAAAGCTGGGAGAAGAGATCAGCACCTGAAGAACAGAGAAAAATCCCTTACTTTTTTAGTAGTCTTTGGAGGGGAGGGGGTCTCTGAGCTTAGAGGGGAACATTCTCTGAGTTTAGCAGATCAGTGAAGACATTAGTAGGATAGATAGAGGGTTTATCTCCTCTGCAAGGCTGCATCTGTGATCTAACTTTTAGCTCATACTCGGTTTATGGCCAGGCCATGGACTCACGGCATAAACAGCTGGTGAACCCTAGTGCCTCTGTGGGAAGGAAAGAAGGAGTCTTGGACACTAGGAACACAGGCCATAGTCCTATCTCCCAAGAGGGTCAAGTGTTCCTTCCTGGGCATCTTTAACCCAGTTACCTCCCTCATCATTACTGGAGGAAGTCCTCTCCTTATTGCTTCTTAGTCTTCCCTTTCCTTCAAGGAACTCATCTCTAGACCCTCATCCCTCCACCCTCCCAGGATGCTCAGGGGGTGAAGGCAGAGCATCCTGCACTGTGTAGGTGTTGGACTCAAACTGCCACAATCACAAGATTAACCAACGAGGGGCCACAGATTAATACGAAATTTGTTTAATTTGCTGGTGCACCAGAACCCAATTAAGAAAACTGACACATCAAGGGAGCCAATTGTTGATGTGTCAGGGACACAACCCATTCCACACAGGGATGAATGCGACCCCCGACTGTCTGTTACAGAGACCTTTTAAAGACAAAGCCACAAACTAGAGGAATTTGGTGATGTTATACATACACATTTGCAAGGCTATAGAAACACAATGCAAGCTGTGGTGGTGACCTTTAAGCTGATTGGTTGTGTTTAGCAACTCGAAGTCCCTTGGAGAGGAATGGGCTTCTTAGGGGGTAGGAAGCACTCCTTCAGGGCTGGGAAAGTTCATCCTGACCTCAGGTAGCTCTGGGAACTAATAACTCAAGGTGGGAGGGAGTAACTATGGGAACCAGACCTGCTTCAACTAGAGAGTTGCTCCTGCATGGTTAACCTTTCCTTTTGATTAACTTCTTTCTGACCTGGTCCTAACATGGGGGTGGGGTGGGGGGGCAATCAGTCTTGTCCTATCTACAGACTTCTTCAGTGAAGATTCTTGGCTCCTCCTAAACTGGACTGTATCAGTAATTCTGGGAGCAGGCCCCCCGTGGCCCCTGGTGAATATGACTGAGCTAAAGCAGGAGAAAGATCAATATGGAAAGGAGCTACCTTCAAGCATATTTCTCCAATATTCTTATTCATAGAATTAGAACACAGGTAGGCCTGGAATCCCAGTATTCAAGAAATGGAGGCAGAAGGACCAGGAGTTGAAGGCCATCCTCTGTTCCCAGTAAGTTTGAAATTAGCCAGCTCTGCATGGGACCCTGTCTCAAAATAACAACAACAACGACAACAAAACAGAACAAAAATAGAAGAGAAAAACAAAAGAAAAAACATCAATCCCACAGAGTGGGAAGAAACCTTCACAGCAGAAACATCTGACAAAGCATTGATTTCCAGAATATATAAACTACTCAAAAAACAAAGAAGAAAGAAAACAAATGACCCGCTCAATAGATGGAGCAAAGAACTGAACAGAGACTTCACAAGTGAGGAATTAGAGATGGCTGAGAAACACCTTAAGAAGTGTTCAACATCACTAATCATTAAGGAAATGCAAATCAAAACCACTTTAAGATATCATCTTACTCCAATAAGACTGGCCAGGATCAAGCAAACAAATGATACCAAGTGCTGGAGAGGTTGTGGGGAAAGGGGAACACTCATCCACTGCTGGTGGAGAACCCTTGGAAGACTTGGAATGAACTTGCCACCTGACCCAGCCATACCACTCCTAGGCATGTACCCTCAAGACTCACCCCACTGCACAGCCATGTTTATTTCAGCTCTCTTCACAATAGCAAGGAGCTGGAACCAACTCAAATGACCCTCAACTGATGAGTGGATAGAGAAAATGTGGTACATCTACACAATGGAGTTCTATGCAGCAGTAAAGAAAGACGACATCATGAGCTTTGCAGGAAAATGGCTGGAGCCAGAGGACATAATGCCAAGTTAAGTAACAGTCCCAGAAAAACAAATGACGAATGGTATCCCTCATCTGTGGATGCTAGTGCCAATTACCCAACTGTAAGTATTTCTTGTGCATGGCCCCTTGAGCTTTTGTCCAAGCAGTTGGGAGTGATGCATATTGGAAACAACAACAACAACAGAAAGGACTGCATTAAAGAACTGACTGAAACAGTGAACTTCTGCTCAAAACAGTCAACTTCCATATGGAGCATACAGAATGCATGAGCTCTGGTGGGGTGGGGGGATAGGGTGGATAAAAAATATATATGTAAATAAATAAACAAAAATAATTTTAAAAATTAATAGTCCAAAAAAAAAATCAAAGGCTTTGGGGTTTAATCTTGAGATAGGGTCTCCTGCTGCCCAGAATGGTCTCACCTTCCTAGGCTGGAGTCAAACTTTAAGGTGGAACACTTTAAGGTGGAACACTTTGAGTGTAGTTTCTGGGTCAAAAGATTTTGACAGATACAGCTAAATTACCCTCTCCCAAGTTTAACCAATTTCACTCTCAACCAGAAGTCTCTGGGGTGACTATTTCCCAACATCCTCCCAAGCTCTGAGTCTTATCAAATTTACTGATCTTTCCTAACCTGATTGGAAATAGTATGTTTTGTTTTATTTTTGAAGCAGGGTCCGAGATAGCTCAGGCTGGCCTCCAATGCATAATATAGTTGAGTATGACAGGGAACTCCTGATCCCCAGGGGCCACCTCCCAAGTGCTGGAATTACCGAGGCGAATTAGGACTTTCTGCTGTTCTATTTACATTAGAGATCCTGGGTTGTGAGAGCATAATTCTCCATTATGATATGAAATAAACTTACCTCTTTTTTCCTTTATGGTTTGCTTGTTTTATTTTGTTTTGTTTCTTGAGATATAGAGTCTCCCTGTGGTCCCAGCTGGCCTCCAACTTGCTATGTATACCAGGCTGGCCTCCAACTCACAATGATCTACCTGCTTCTGCCTCCTGAGTGCTGGGATCAAAGGTATGCATCACCATGCCCAGCTTCTTTATGGTTTTATTATATGTAAGTACACATCTATGAAAGGTATAAATCCTTTAGCCATCTGGAACTTAGGTTGATTTAGGTAGGGAGTGGATGAGACTCCACTTTTTTCTCCCTAATGGTTAATTTTACTATCATCATTCAGAGGACAACTTAAAGGAGTTGATTTTTTCCTTCCACCATAAGGTACCTGGGAAATCTAATTCAGGTCATCAGGCTTGGCAGCAAACCCCTTTACCCACTAAGCCGTCTTCCCTTTGCTAATATATATATATATATATATTTTTTTTTTTTTTAATCTTTTTGAGACAGAGTCACCCTGTAGCAACAACTGTCTTGGAACTCATTATGTAAACCAGACTGGCTTCACAGAGATTCTCCCGGCTCTGCCTCCTGAGTGCTGGGATTAAAGGTGTGGGCCACCATGCCTGGAAATTTCAGCATACATTTTGTCACCTGGTAGGCCTGGCAGAAGCTTGTCTCTTTTCTCTCTTGAGGTTTTTCTGGTTCTAATTTCCCATTTGATCTCTCTCTCTCTCTCTCTCTCTCTCTCTGTTGTATGCTGTGTTCATGTGTGTGTGTCCAGGCCAGAAGACAACCTTGGCTCAGGCTTCATTCACCTATTTTTTTAATGATTTTTTTTTAACATTTGTTTTATTTATTTATTTATTTATTTATTTATTTATTTATTTTTGTCTTTTTGAGACAGGGTCTCCCTGTAGCCCCAGCTGGCTTGGAACTTGCTCCATAGACCAGGCTGGCTTTGAACTCACAGAGATCCTCCTGCCTCTGCCTCCCACATGCTGGGATTAAAGGCGTGCACCACCATGCCCAGCTGCCCTTTATTTTTTTATTTTTATTTTTTTTATTTATTTTTTATGTGTATGAATGTACTGTCTGCATGTAGGTCTGTGCACCTGTGTCATGCAATGCCTTGGAGGTCAGAAGAGGGCGTCGGATTCCCCTGGGACTGGAGTTAAAGACGGTTCTCAGCCACCATGTGGGTGCTGGGGATCAAACCCGGGTCCTCTGCAAGAGCAGTTGGCGCTCTTAACCGCTAGGCCATCTCTCCAGCCCCCCCCCCCTTTATTTTTTTTTAAACAAAGTCATGTAGCCTAGGCTGGCCTCAAACTCCAAATCCTTCTCAGTCCTAAGTACCTCCCATCTCTAACCATATGTGAACTTTTTTTTTTAAAGACCTAGTTATTTCAGCTGGGAATGGTGACTCATGCGTTTGATCCCAGCACTGAGGAGCTTCATGCTCTGAAAAGCTGAATAGCGAAACACCACAAGCACCTTCATGACTTTTTCTTTTTTTCTTTTTTTTTTTTTTTGTCTCTCCAAGACAGGGTCCCCCTGTAACCCAGCTGCCCTGAACTTGCCATGCAGACCAGGCTGGCCCAAACCCATACAGATCCTCCCGACTCTGCCTCCCCAGCACTGGGACCAAAGGCCTGTGCCACTATGCCCCACTACATTCATGATTTTACCAAGCAACCCCCTCCCCAAACTAGCTTTTAATGTAGATGTAGATAACACTCTTTCCTGATTAACTTTCTTTTGTCTCACATAAAATTTTAGTATTTATTCATTTACCTAGAAACAAGATCTCACTACATAGCCCTGGCTGGCCTGGAACTCACTATAACCAGGTTGGCCTTGAATTCACAGAGATCTGCCTGCCCCTATCTCCCAAATGCTGGGATCAAAGGCGTGGGCCACCAAGCCCCACCTGGTGGCTCACATTTTGTTTTTGATTATTCTGAGTTATTTTGGTAATGATGCATCTCTTGCATACAATACAGAATAGGATTTTGCTTTCTCACCCATGTGAGGACCTTGTTCTATTGTATGGGTAGGTTTCATCCCTATCACTGATATATTAGTCTGAATTCTGTCATCTTATTTTCTCTGATTTTTATTTCAATGCTTCCTCCATTTTCTATTTTGTTTACTTTGATATGCGTGTATAGGTACATATGTTTATATTTTTGTCCAATGATTACAAGGCTTAGAATCTGTTTTTTATGGGCTGGAGAGATGGCCTAGCGGTTAGGAGCACCGACTGCTCTTGCAGAGGACCCGGGTTTGATTCCCAGCACCCACATGGCGGCTGAGAACCATTAAAAAGATTAAAAAAAAAAAGAATCTGTTTTTTATTTTTCTAGTGGTTGCATTTATATAGATATCTCTGCCAAGAGATGAAAACCCTCCAACTGCAGGGAAAAGAACTCTGTTTTCCAAGGCTAAGCTTTGACACCATAGGCCTTTCTTCAAGATCTTCATGTCTTCTCCTTAACATGAAATATGCAGGGGCTGGAGAGATGGCTCAGCAGTTACGAGCACTGACTGCTCTTGCAGAGGACCTGGGTTCGATTCCCAGCACCCACATGGCGGCTAAGAACCATCTTTAACTCTAGTTCCGGGGGAATCTGACACCCTCTTCTGAATTCTGAGGCATTGCACGACACGAGTGCACCAACCTACATGCAGACAGTACACTCATATACATAAAATAATAAAAAAAGAAGAAATATGCAAAAAAATCGGCTAAGAACTGTCTTTAACTCCAGTTCCAGGGGAATCCAACACCCTCTTCTGACCTCCACAGCATTGCATGACACAGGTGCACCTACCTACATGCAGACAGTACACTCATACACATAAAATAATAAATAAAAAAATGGAAACTATACAGGGCCATTTAAGTGACTAGGGAGGTGAAGTCTGACAACTTGAGATCTATGGTGGATGGAAAAAACTGACTCCCTTAAGTTGTTCTTCTAGTTTGCCTTCAATTGTTATGACAAAACACTCTGACCAATACCAACTTGGGCAGGAAAGGGTTTATTTGCTTTACATCTCCCCCAGTCACAGTTTATCACTGAGGGAGCCTAAGGTCTGAACTCAGGGCAGGAACCTGGAAGCAGGAGCTGAAGCACAGGCCATGGAGGCGCTGCTTACTGGTTTGCTCCCCTGGCCCATGCTAAGTCTGCTTTCTTATACAGTACAGAACAACCTGCCCTGGGGTGGCATCACTTCCAGGGGCCTGGGCCCTTGGATATGACAATCAAGACAATACCTCACAGACATGGCCACAGGCCAGTCCAATGGAAGAAATTCCCCAGTTGAGGATCCCTCAACTTGGTGTGCCAAGTTGATACCAAAGCTATCTGGCACAGTTGTCTTCTGACCTCCAAATGTACACTGCATGTGTGTACCCACATACCACATATGCACACACAACACACACGCACAGACAGATAAATATAAAGCTATGTATTGTCTTTTTATTTTAAACATTTTAATTGTCTTTTTTTAATTTTTTTTTAATTTTTTAAATTTATTTTTGTATGTGTATGAATGTACTGTCTGCATGTAGGTTTGTGCACCTGTGTCGTGCAGTGCCGCAGAGGTCAGAAGAGGGTCTTGGATTCCCCTGGAACTGGAGATCTCCTGGAACTGGAGTTACAGACAGTTCTTAGCCCGCCATGTGGGTGCTGGGGATTGAACCTGGGTCCTCTGCAAGAGCAGTCGGTGCTCTTAACCACTAGGCTATCTCTCCAGCCCTATGTATTGTCTTAAATACAAATAAATATCTAAAATAACTTTTAAAGATTTTATTTATGTATTTATTTATTTATTTATTTAATTTATTTATTGACAGAGTCTCCCTGTAGCCCAAGCTGTCCTGGAACTCACTCTGTTAGACCAGGGTGGCCTTGAATTCACAAAGATCCACCTGCCTCTGCCTCCCAAGTGCTAGGATTAAAGGTGTGTGCCACCACTCCCGGCTTAATGACAGTGCTCTTAACCACTGAGCCAACTCTCCATCCCCCTAAAATAATAATTTTTTTTTTGAGACAGGTCTCCCTGTAGCTCCAACTGTCCTGGAACTCACTATATAGTCCAGGCTGGCCTTGAACTCCCAAAGATCTGCCTGCCTCTGCCTCCCAAGTGCTGGCATTAAAGGTGAGTGGCACCACACACAGCCCAGCTAAGATAATTTTTTTTTTTTTTTGAGACAGGGTCTCCCTTTAGCCCCAGCTGACCTGGAATTTACTCTAGACCAGGCTGGCCTTGAACTCAGAGATCTGCCTGCCTCTGCCTCCTAAGCTCTAGGATTAAAGGCGTGCGCCATCATGCCCGGTTTAAAGACGATTCTTAGCCACTACTTGGTTGCTGTGAATCGAACCCGGATCCTCTGCAAGAGCAGTCAGTGCTCTTAACTGCTGAGCCATCTCTCCATCTCCTAAAATAATTTTTTAAAAATAGAAAAAACAAGCCAGGCATGGTAGTATACTCCTTGAATTCTAGCACTCAGGAGGCAGAGGCAGGTAGAGGACAACCTGGTCTATATACCAAGTTCCAAGCTAGATGGGGCTGGAAGAAGACCCTGTCTCAAAACAAAACAAAACAAACCAACAAACAAAGAGAAAAAAAGAAACCAAAACCAAAACAAAACAAAAGATAGGGCATGCTGGGCGTGGTGGTGCACGCCTTTAATCCTAGCACTTGGGAGGCAGAGGCAGGTGGATCTTTGTGAGTTCAAGGCCAGCCTGGTCTACAGAGTGAGTTCTAGGACAGTTGGAGCTATAGGGGGACCCTATCCCTAAAAGATAAAAAAAAAAAAAGATAGGGTATATAGCTATATAGCTCAGTAGTAGACTACTTGCAATTCTCAGGACCAACAAACCCCAAAATAAACAATACACACACACACACACACACACACACACTCACTCACATGATTCTCTTTCCTTCAATCACCACCATACCTTGCTCAACTGTGTCTCTTACTTGCTATCCATTCCTCCATGCAGAATTTTGAAACTGGTGGAGGCGGTGAAGGGGGAGCCCGCGCTGTTGCTGCTTCTTGTTCTCACTCCTAACAAGATCAGGAGCCAAATTGTTGCCTGACAACTGGGCTTTATGGAGTCCGCACTGTGTGCTGACACTCAGACACAAGATTTGCTTTGTTCTAAATCTGAATTGATGCTGGACCTCTGTATCAAAAGATAATGGCACACTCACAACCAGATGATTAAATAGAAAGCCTATGTACAAATGTGTGGGTCAGATGGTCCTCAGGGGGCAGTGGGATAGCCTGGGCAAGCACTGACAGCTGTTGCCAACAATGGATCTGGGGAGAAAGGAGAGGCAGAAACCAGGGGGCATCAGCAGAGTGAGGGAACCTGTTCTAGTTTGTTTCTTTGTTGCTGTGATGAAATTCTGACCAAATCCAACTTGGGGAAGACAGGGTTTATCTGGCTTACATGTCTGTATTACAGTATATCTCTGAGGGAAGCTAAGGCAGGAACTCAAGATTCCTACCTGGAAGCAGGAACTGCAGCAGAGACCGTGGAAGACCGCTGCTTACCAACTTGGTCCTCTGGCCTGTGCTCAGCCTGCTTTCTCCTATAACCCAGAAACACCTGCCTAGGGGTGGCACTGCCCACAGGGGGCTAGACCACGTCACTGCACAACTGAGAAAATGCCTCAAAGACCTGCCCATAGGCCAGTCCAATAAAGGAAATCCCCCAGTTGAGGTTCCCTCTTCCCAGGGATGAGTGTCGAGTTGACAACTAAAGCCGACCATGAGAGAACCCATAGAGTTCTCTTGGCAGGAGTGTGGAAGGATATACACAGTCCGCAGTGACTCACAGGAAGGGGACAGGGGATTAGGTGCCCTGACCTCACTCCCTTCCGTCTGTCTCCACTTCCTGCTGGGCTTCTCATGGCTGAAGCCAAGTGGAAATCAGACCTTGACTCTAAACCTCTCTGTCTCTCTCTCTGTCTCTCTGTGTGTGTGTGTAGAACAGAGTAGAGGATAACTTGTAGGAACCCATACAACTAATTTATTAAGAAATAAGAATGGGGGACTGGAAAGATGGAAAGATGGCTTGGTGGTTAAGAGCACTTACTGCTCTTCTAGAGGACCTGGGTTTGGTTGCCAGTACCTACATGGTGGCTAATACCCATCCTTAATTCCAGTTCCAGGGGATGCAATGCCCTCTTCTGTCCTCCATGGGCACCAAGGACATACGTGGTACACTTACAGACATCCAGGAAAACCACTCATACAAAAGCATAAAAATAAATAAAATCTTTAAAAAGAGAAATAAAAATTGCTGGAGGTGGTGGTAGCACATGCCTTTAATACCAGCACTCAGGAGGCAGAGGCACATGAAATGGAACCCAGCCTGGTCTACATAGTGAGCTGGAGGTTAGTTGGAGTTATAGGGGAATCTTGAGAAAGAGAGAAAGAAGGAAGGAAGGAAGGAAGGAAGGAAGGAAGGAAGGAAGGAAGGAAGGAAGGAAGGAAGGAAGGAAGGGAGAGAGGGGGGAGGGAGGGAGAAGTCTCATCTGGAGATGTGGTTCAGCTGGTGGAGTGTTTACCTAGCACGCAGGAAGCCCTGGTCTTGATCCCCAGCACCAAGTCAAGCAGGGCATGGTGGTACAAACCTGTAATCCCAGCCTTGTCACTTGGGAGGTGAAGTAGGGAGGATCAGGAGTCGTAATTGTCCTAGAAGGACCTTCATCAGACACCCCATTTCATTGTCAGTACAGGGTCTCCTTATAGGAGCAAGGGAGACCAGGGAAGTGGGAAATGGATTGGTCACAAGTGACTTCGACCACTTGTAAGTGATTGCCTGAGACTGGAAACTGTACGTGAATAAAAATTAAGGGTCTGTTATCCAGAAAGAAGGAAAAAGGGAATAAATTCAGCTTTGGGACTCAATGAGGATTGCTGCAAGTGCTTTTATTCAACAATGAAGCCCATTGTCTGCAGCACTCAGCAAGACGCGTTGCTCCTTCACAGAGGGTCCCATTGATTTTATATGTCATCCAAATAGGTTGTTTGATCAACTAATTTTACCAAGAGCTTTCTCTCCTTTTTCTTTGATTGTGATATCTCTCATGGTCTATGGCTCAGTCTACAAACCACTGTGTGAATTGTGTCAGTCTTCTTTGGGAGTTGGACCACTTCAATAATGCTTCCGGGACATTTATCTTTTTCTTTCTTTTTTTTTTTTAATTTTTTTTTAAATTAATTTTATTTATTTCTGTATGTGTATGAATGTACTGTCTGCATGCAAGTCTGTGCACCCGTGTCGTGCAATGCCGCGGAGATCAGAAGAGGGTGTCGGATTCCCCTGGAACTGGAGTTCTCCTGGAATTGGAGTTTCAGACGGTTCTCGGCCGCCATGTGGGTGCTGGGGATTGAATCCGGGTCCTCTGCAAGAGCGCTCTTAACCGCTAGACCATCTCTCCAGCCCTCTTTTTCTTTCTTTATTGAGGAAATGCATAAACGTTACACTAGACTTGTTTTACCCATCAAACAAGTTTGGTTTTCTAACTAGCTAAAAGAGTGTGAATGGGACACACCGCTATTTTACAGATTTTTTTTTCTTTTCTTTTTGTCTTTTTGAGACAGGGTCTCCCTGTAGCTCCAGCTGTCCTGGAACTCACTCTGTAGACCAGGCTGGCCTTGAACTCACAGAGATCCGCCTGCCTCTACCTCCCAAGTGCTAGGATTAAAGGCATGCACCACCACGCCTGGCTATTTTACAGATTTTCATAACAGAGGGCTGATGCCTGACTTGGACCCCCAGCACCCCATAAAACCAGGAATGGTGACACATGCCTATAATCCCAGGACTTGGGAGATAGAGGCAGGAGGATCTGGAGTTCAAGGTCATCCTCTGCTACACAGTGAGTTCAAGGCCAGCTGGGGCTACGTGAAGCCCTACCTCAAACAACAGAACATCATCCCACAAATTTACCTGTCATTCCAGTTCTTCCTCCCCTTCCCTGCCCTCCCTCCCCCTCCCTCTTCTCTTCTTCCCAGCCTCCCCCTTGTTTATTTTCCCTCTCCCCTTTCTCTCCTCCTCTTCTTTGGCTTGTGTTAAGTCATCTGATTCTACATACTCATTGGTATCAGGGTCTCTAATCTCATGTTAGATTTTGTTTCTTTTATGTCTATGAGTGTTTCTCAGGCATGCAAGTGCCTGCCTGTGTGTAATGTTCAGGTAGGCCAGAAGAGGATGTCAGATCCCCTGGATCTACAGTTACAGATGGTTGTGAGCTGCCATGTGGGTGCTGAGAACCAAACCCAGGTCCTCTACAAGAGCAGCTAGTGCTCTTAACTGCTGAGCCAAAGATCTCTCTCCAGCCCCAAAGATAGTTCTCTTTTTTGTTGTTTGTTTTAGAACAGAGTCCCACTGTGTAGCTCTGACTGGTCTGAAACTTGTTATGTACACCAGGCTAGTCAGTCTTGCAGTTACAGAGATCCACCTGCCCCTGCCTTAAAAATGCTGGGATTAAAGTCATGCGACACCACGCTTGGCCCAGTTTCACATATTTACATTGCTTTTTGTTTAGTTTAGTTTTATTTTGTTTTGTTTTGGTTTGGGGACAGGGCCTTGCTATGAAGTCCAGGAACTCAATATGTAAACCAGGCTGGCCTCCATCTTCATGCCTGTCTCCTGAGTGCTGGGATTCCAGGCAATATCTTGATGCTTTGATCCATATTTTAGGACTGGAGCCATGCTGCTACATTACGGCACCAATAAAACAAACGAATTTAACAACTGTAAACAAAAATGGGGAGATGGCATATTTTAACCAGCTGGACTAGAGCCGACAGCATTCTCTTTACTGAATATGGTCGAAACTGAACCAGCCAGCTCTGGTCTTGGTAGCTCAGGTGCATACTGGAAGATCCTGACAATTACTACAGACACAGTGATTACTATGGAAATTATCATGATCTCATACTTCTGAAAAGTACTGAACAAAACCCAGTCTGTGTAGCAATCCTTGCCCTGCCCTGCGGCTATCACAAGTCACACACGTGCAGAGGGCTTATCGTTGCAAACGCAGCTGACTTTTAGCCTTGGGGCATCTGTCTGGCCACTGGACTGGGCTCTACTTACCCAAAAAGGGCTGGAAGTGGCCTTGAGTGCAGCCCTTAACCAGTAATGGGCTGGGGTAGGACCCTCAGAGGAATGTTCCAGATGATATTCTGAGGTCCCAGTCGAATGAGCAGCAGTTGTCCATTGCATCATCTCCCATCAGCCTGGTCTTCCTTATCTCCTCTTCATCCTCCTCTTTCTCACCATAGGTGCTTCTGGGATCACCTCGGAAGTAAAATACCTCCATGAAAATCTTGGTCTCTGGATCTGTCTTTGGGGAAAATAAGCTTAAGACAGTTGTGAGACAGGGTCTCCTTTAACCCAGTCTGGCCTCAAACTTTCTGTTTAGGTGAGGGTGACTTTGAACTTCCCATCCTCCTGCCTTCACCTCCTAGTGCTGGGTGGAACCAAGACATGCTTGTGCGTGCTGAGCCAGCACTCAACCAACTGAGCCTCATACCCAGGACGCAGGCAGTTTATCCTCCTAAATCTCTCTAATGAACGGGGAAGATTTCTGGATGTCACTTTAGGGAAAATTGCTCTAGATAACTTTGTATTATGAGTAGGTTGAACTTAGGCTGACTTCATCTTCAAAGGCAGGTCTGGTGCTCCCTGTGAGGGAAATAGCACAGGCTAGTCTCAAACTCACTGTGCAATTGAAGATGACCTTGAACTCTGAGCATGTACCACTTATCCTGTCTTTGCAATTTATTTTCACTAGGTAAGATTTAAAATGCTAAAAACTGGGGCTGGAGAGATGGCTCTGTGGTTAGAGTGCTGACTGCTCTTGTAGAGGACCAGGGTTCGATTCCCAGCACCCACATGGCGGATAAGAACCATCTTTAAACCGGTCATGGTGGCACACGCCTTTAATCCTAGCACTCAGGAGGCAGAGGCAGGCGGATCTCTGTGACTTCAAGGCCAGCCTGGTCTACAGAGTGAGTTCCAGGCCAGGGGGCTATAGGGAAACTCTGTTTTCCCACAATAAATAAATAAATAAATAAATAAATAAATAAACAAATAATAAAATGCTAAAAACATGCTGAGTGCATTGGCACAGGCCTGTAATCCCAGTGTTTGGGAGGCAGAAACAACAGGATCAGGAGTCCAAGGCTAAGCCTCTGCTATATAGGCTATTTAGTGACTTAGAAACTAGCCTGGGATACATGAGACTCTGTCTAACAAAATATACGAAAGGGTCAACATGTAAAATTATTTATAATATATCAATCTAGTTTGCTTTTATGTTGTTATGATAAAATACCAGGACCTGGAAGCTGGAGGGATGGCTCAGTGGTTAAGAGCCCTGGCTGCTCTTACAGAGGACCCAGATTTAGTTTCCAGAACCTACATGGTGGTTATCCTAACTCCAGTTCCAGGGGGTCCAATGCCTCCCCCAGCTTCTGACCTCCATGGGTGCACTTACATACATGCAGGCAATACACTCAGACACATAAGATAAAATGGGCTGGAGAGATGGCCTACCAGTTAAGAGTGCCAACTGCTCTTGCAGAGGACCTGGGTTTGATCCCCAGCACCCACATGGCGGCTGAGAACTGTCTTTAACTCCAGTTCCAGGGGAATTTGACGCCCTCTTCTGACCTTCGTGACATTGCACGACATGGGTGCACAAACCTGCATGCAGACAGTACATTCAAACACATAAAAAATAAATAAAATTTTAAAAAAATTTAAAAAAATAACAAAATAGAAAATACTAGGTCCCAAAGCAGCTTAGGGGAAGAAAGGTTTTATTTATTTGCCATATGGTTCTAGGTCACAGTCCATTATTGAGGGAAGTCAGGCAGAACAGAAAATCAGAAACTTGAAACAGAAACCACAGAGGAACATTGCTTATTGGCTTACCCAGTGGCGCAAACTCAGCTAGTTTATGCAGCCCTGGACCTGCCTAGAGATGGTGCCACCCACAGAGGGCTAAGGCCTCCTGAACCAATCACCAGTCAAGACAATCGCTTACAGAAATGGCCATAAGCCTGGCTGATTGAGGAAATTCATCACTTGAAGTTCCTACAGGTGACTGTAGTTTGTATCTAGTAGACAATAAAAATTAACCAGTACAGACACTGAGATGTCAGGCCAGTGAAGGTGCTTCCACCAAACCTAAGACTTGAGTTTGATCCCTTAACCCACATAGTAGAAGGAGAGAAGTAGCTCCTACAAGTTGTCCTTAGACCAACATATACACACACACACACACACACACACACACACACACACACAGTAGAAGGAGAGAAGTAACTCCTACAAGTGGTCCTTAGACCAACATACACACACACACACACACACACACACACACAATGGAAGGAAAGAAGTGACTCCTACAAGTTGTCCTTAGACCAACACACACACATAGTAGAAGGAGAGAAGTGACTCCTACAAGTTGTCCATAGACCAACCCCCCCACGCACGCACGCACGCACGCGCGCGCGCACACACACACATACACACACACGCACTAAATAAGTAAATGTAAAAACTTTTTTTTTTAATCTTTTCCAGACAGGGTCTCCCTTTAGCTGCAGCTGGCCTGGAGCTTGCTGGCCTTGAATTCAGAGATCCGCCTGCCTCTGCCTCCTGAGTGCTGGGATTAAAGGGGTATACCACCACCATGCTGGGCATAAAAACATTAAAAATGTTTTTTAATTTATTATTTTTTTTATGTGTATGAGTGTACCGTCTGCATGTAGGTTGGTGCACCCGTGTCGTGCAATGCCGCAGAGGTCAGAAGAGGGTCTCAGATTCCCCTGGAACTGGAGTTAAAGACGGTTCTTAGCCACCATGTGGGTGCTGGGAATCGAACCCGGGTCCTCTGCAAGAGCAGTCAGTGCTCTTAACCACTGAGCCATCTCTCCAGCCCTGTAAAAACATTTTTTAAAGAGGATACTAAAATGAGAAGACTGCAGCTGTCCTAAAGTCTCCTGAGGAGCCAGCAAGCCAGGCAGATTACAACACACAGCAGGATGCAGTGTAACCCAGAGTCCAGGTCATGGCTCTCAAACACACTGGCTGCACTGACATAGAGATCCTTCTAGCAACTTTCTTGGAATTACCCCTCCCAGACTCCACCAGCTCTCTTCCTGAAATCTCAGGGTTATGCCAAGCTTGGCTTCCTATTAGAGGAAACCTTGGATCTACTCTTGTGTCTGGAAGAGTAGCTCAGGGTAAGACACATGCCTAGTATGAGGCCTAGGGTTCAATCTACAGCACCAACAATGAACTATTTTTTAATTTTAAAAGTTTACACTGGGTATGGTGGCACACACCTTTAATTCCAAGACTTTCAAGGTAGAGGCAGGTGGATCTCTGAGAGTTCAAGGCCAGCCTGGTCTACATAGTAAGCTCCAGGCCAGCTGGGACTAAAGGGAAACCCTGTTTCAAAAAGCCCCCCCAAAAGTTTACTTATCTTTTTATTGTTTGTTTGTATGTGTGTGTGTTTGTATGTAGGGTGTATACCTGTGTGCAAGGGTGTGCTCACCTCTGCACGCATGTGTGGAGGGTGTTGCTACATTGCTTTCTGCATTATTATTATAGCATTATCATTATTATCATTATTATTTTGGTCTTTTTGTAGTCCCAGCTGTCTTGAACTCACAGAAAGCTGCCTGCCTCTATGCCCTCCAGCGTGCTGGCTACCTTATATATATATTTTTAAATATTTTATTATGGCCGAGCGTGGTGGCACATGCCTTTAATCCCAGCATTTGGGAGGCAGAGGCAGGTGGATCTTTGTGAGTTCAAGGCCAGCTGAGTTAGTTCCAGGACAGATGGGGCTACAGGGAGACCCTGTCTCAAAAAGACCAAAAAAAAAATTATTTTATGCATATGAGTATTTTGCCTGCATGCATGTAAGTGTGCCATGTGTATACACCACAAGAGGCCAGAAAAGGGTGTGGGATCCCTTGGAACTAGAGTTACAGTGATCACTGGGAACCAGACCCAGATCCTCTGGAAGAACAGCAAGTGTTCTTAACCACTGAGTCATCTCTCCAGCCCATCCACCTTTTTCTTTTGAGACTGAGTCTTGAGCTTTCTCTTTCTGCTAGACTAGCTGACCAGTGAACCCCGAGGATCAGTCTGTCTGTCTCCTCCCTCAGGCCTGGGGTGACAGACACAGGCTGCCACACCTGGGGATCTGTACTCAGGTCCTCATGTATTTTTTTGGTATTTTTTTGAGACAGGGTCTCCCTTTAGTCTCACCTGGCCTGGAACTCTCTATGTAGACCAGGCTGGCCTTGAACTCATAGAAATCCACCTGCCTCTGCCTCCCAAGTGCTAGGATCAAAGGTGCTTGCCACCGCGCGGCATGGCCCTCGCGCTTTCCTGGCAGACACTGTACCCAACCCACTGAGCCATGTCCCTTGCCCCTCCCCCATCACAGTTCTCTTGACACGAGAGAAAACTTTTTTTTTTTTTTTGGTCTTTTTTGAGACAGGATCTCCCTGTACCTGGCCTGGAA
>VZQC01008552.1:1143502-1186415 GCA_009823505.1 Rhizomys pruinosus | reverse complement strand
TGAAATTTGAGGGGTCACAGAGAGCAGCGAGGCTTTGGCACTATGAGAGGTCAGGAAAGACCATTGGTGGAGGCGAACCTCGGTGGCTGTGCAAGCGACCCAGGATTGCATGGGTCATGGAGAGAAGCCTAGGGGTGGCTTTGCACCAGGAGAGATCAGATAGAGACCATTGGTGAAGGTGCTGCCTCCGATTTCAGTAGCAGGACCCCAGCTTTTGAGATGCCGGTACTCCCTGGGACGACCACCAACAGCAAGCGGTTGGTGTAGAATGGAGGTTGGCCGGGGCCTGTGAGATGAGTGTGCCACGGACGGCAGTAGTCGGAGAGGGGGAGCTGCCGAGACCTTTGGAGCCAAAAAAAAAGAAGATCGTGAGTGATCCCAGGTGTCCAGCCTTGAGCTACTTGCTGGACTTAGGTTTTGTTGAGAGTGGCCTGATTCTTCCCTTTGAAAATAAGACAGTACTTGTTTTGGATTTTCAGCAGCCCACAGTTAAGAGGACTTTTAATAGACTGGACTGTTTAAGTTTTGGACATTTTACGGGACTGTGGGGACTTTTAAGGATTGTACTGTTTATGTTGTGATAGTGTTTAACATCATTACTTTGGGGATAAAAACTGGAAAGGTGGTTTAATAGTGATGTGTTGTCACTTTGACAACAAGTCCAGTTGACAAGGGGTCAATTGTGCTGGATAGCTTTTGTGTCAAACTGACACACCTGGGTTGAGGAGCTCGGTTGGGAATTGGCTCCATTGGGATGCCTGTGGCACACATCTGTGGGTATTGTCTGATTGTTGAGCAGTGACAGTATAAGAAGGCAGGCTTGGAGCATGGCCAGAGAGCAAGCCAGTAGAGGCAAGCCAGGAGGAGTAAGCACAAGCCAGTGGACAGCATTCCTCCATGGCCTGTGCTTCAGCTCCTGCCTCCAGGTTCCTGCCCTGAGTTCCTGCCTTGGGCTCCCTAAGTGATGAAATGTGACCCAGGAGATGTAAGCTGAATAAACCCTTTCCTCCCCAAGTTGGTGTCAGAGTGTTTTGTCACAGCAATGGAAAGACAAACTAGGACAGTCTCCCTATAGCCCCAGCTGGCCTGGAACTCACTCTGTAGACCAGGCTGGCCTTGAACTCACAGAGAGCCACCTGCCTCTGCCTACCAAGTGCTAGGATTAAAGGTGTACACCACCATGCCCAGCACTAAAGACTGTTGTTAGCTGCCATGTGGGTGCTGGGAATCAAACTCTGGTCCTCTGCAAGAGCAGTTGGCGCTCTTAACCACTGAGCCATCTCTCCAGCCCCGAGAAAACTTTTACTTTTAAATGTTTTATTTTTTATGTGTATGAATGTACTGTCTGCATGTAGGTTTGTGCACCTGTGTCGTGCAATGCCGTGGAGGTCAGAAGAGGGTGTGGGATTCCTCTGGAACTGGAGTCAGAGATGGTTCTTAGCCGCCATGTGAGTGCTGGGGATCAAACCTGGGTCCTCTGCAAGAGCAGGCAGCGCTCTTAACCACTAGGCCATCTCTCCAGCCCCAAGAAAACTTTTTTTAAAACCTTATTTTCTTTCCTTTGATAAAATCCATAAATCTCAACAAACATGTCATCCATGTGGGGGGAAATAGAAAGTTTTGTCTCCTTCCATATATCCCTAGGTCTCTCTGCTAGAGGCACTATTAATAATGCTGTTTATTTTTCACTTTTAGAAATATTCTAAGGCTGAGGACGTAGTTCAGTTGTTAGAATGCTTGCCTAGCATGCATGAGGCTCTGGGTTTCTGATCTACAAACCCTGCATAAACTGGGTATGGTGGCATATGGCTGCAATTTCAGGTAGAGGCAGGATCAGTTTGGGTCATCCTTAGCTACATAGACAGTTTGAGGCCAGCCTGGGCTATATGACTGATAACTCCGTTTAAAAAACCAACCAAGGGCTGGAGAGATGGCCTAGCGGTTAAGAGCGCCGACCGCTCTTGCAGAGGACCCGGGTTCGATCCCCAGCACCCACATGGTGGCTGAGAACCGTCTGAAACTCCAATTCCAGGAGAACTCCAGTTCCAGGGGAAATCCGACACCCTCTTCTGACCTCCGCGGCATTGCACGACACGGGTGCACAAAACTTGCATGCAGACAGTACATTCATACACATACAGAAATAAATGAAATTAATAAAAAAATAAATAAATAAATAAATAAATAAAAAACCAACCAAAAAGAAATTCTTATTCTCCTTTGCCTCTCATTACTTGGCCGGTCTGGAGTATCTATCCCCGTTCTGCCCTCCCCTCCTCATCTCTCTCCTACTCAACATTCCTGCTTCCCTTGGCCACAGGCTGGGTTCATGTTCTTCAGTGTCTATGATCATTTGGAAGACGGTCTCCTTGTTCTATAATCTCTCTCAATCTTTAAACACTGAAGGCAGTGACCTTTCTTTCCTTTTCTGCCAGCCTTCAGTCCCAGGATCATGGCTTAACATTTCCGTTCTCATTCCTGCTGGCCCCAGCCCCCCCACCTCCCCTCACCTCCCCATCTCCCTCTGGGCGGGCTGTCTATGGGCCCCCGCGGCCTCAGGCTTCTCAGAGGTCTTGGAGGCATGGAGGAGAGAGAGTTCAATTGTATGTCCCCCTACCATACCGTTGCCGTGGACTCCCATACGGTTGCCCTGGACTGCCTCTAACAAAACCATCGGCTCCTGCCAGTTGACCACATCCAACTTGTAGCAAAAAATGACTCCCCTTCCTTGGATGAGATCCCATGTTTGGATGTCTCCTTTCCATTCTCTGCACTTAGCCCTCCCTATCTTTGGGTTCCAGTAGCAACTCTTCCTCCTCTCTTCTTTTGAGACAGGATCTCACTATGTAGCCCAGGCTGGCCTCAAACACAATTTTCCTGCCTCAGCCCCACCCCCTCTGAATGTTGGGATTATAAATCTTTGGCTTTGTGCCCTGCTCAGTCCCCTCTTCTTCCCATTTCCCTTTTGGATGGCTAAGTCCTTTATTAGCCAGGGTTAGATGCAGTCACAGCTCCGTACAGGCTGCCCCATACCAGCTGTTTTTCTCTGGGACCTTGTTCAAATTCCAAACAGTGCTCCTGAACTCCTGACCCACTAAAGCGGCTCAGACCTTGGATTCTTCACCCCAGTCCTACAAAATCTTGTCCCTCCGTCTTCCCTATTCTGGTAAAAAAAAAAAAAAAAAAGGCTACAGTTCTGGCTTCTGGTTCCACAGTTGTTTGGGGCACTTCCTCACACCTACATCTGGTCTACCCATCAGCAAATTCTATCAGCTCTGCTGTCAAAATATATTTAGAAGTCAACCACTGCGGGCTGGAGATATAGCTAAGAGCACCGGAATTGCTGTGCATCGAGACCGGTTCGATCCCAGCACCCATATGGCGGGCTAAGACGTCTGTAACTCCAATTCCAGGAGAACTCCAGTTCCAGGGAATCCAACACCCTCTTCTGACCTCCGCGGCATTGCACGACACGGGTGCACAAACCTCCATGCAGACAGTACATTCATACACATACAAAAAAAAAAAAAAAAAAAAAAAAAAAGAAGTCAACCACTGCTTCATATTGCTTCCCACGCTAGATAGGCCATAGTGCTTCCAGCAGGCACAAGGTTCTGGGTTCAAACCTCTGAACTGCTAAATAAGAAAAAAAAATACTTTTTGACCGTAACAGAGACCAAGAGTTGGCAGGGCAGACTTGGGTTTTACTATCATGTGTCTTGGACAGGTGGCCCATAAACAGTGCATGCCTGTAGTCCCAGCACACAGGGAGCAGAGGCAGCAGGATGAAGAGTTCAAGGCTAGCCTGGGCTATATACATTAAGTTCCTGGTCAGGATAGCTATGAGACTGTCTTAAACACAAATATGGGCTGGAGAAATGGCTCAGCGGCTCTTGCAGAGGACCCAGGTTTGGTTCCCAGCATCCACAAGGCCATTAACACCCTCCATAACTCGTTGCACGGGCCTGACACCCTCTTCTTGACCTTCGTGGGCATTGCATGACATGGGTTGACTTACATCCATGGAGGCAATACATAAAAAAATAAAAATAAAACAAACACAAATAAATTCACAAAGCCAGTTGTCTTCCTAACAATTAGTTCTCTACAAACAGATATCTAGTTGCTTGATTTTTTTTTTTTTCTTTTCGAGGCAGAGTCTCTCTTGTAGCTCACTATGTAGTCCAGGCTGGCCTTGAACTCACAGGGATCTGCCTGCCTCTGCCTCCCAAATGCTGGGATGCCACCACGCTGTTTGATTTTTTTCTTTTTTTAAACATGCGGCCTCTCTGAGTATTGCTATGGCTAAAACAAACGAACAAACAAAGAAACCAAAAAACCATGCTGCCCCAAACCACCTTACACCTTTACCCTTCTGCATGCCGTTGGGACAAATCCCTAGATCAAGGGGCATGTTCATTTAAAATTCTGATCATATTTGCAGATTTTTCTCCAAACCCGCAGACTCTCTCCCTGATAACAAAGGGAAGATAACCCTGTTGTTTTATCTGCCCGCACGCGGTGTACTAGGGCTCGGTTATCTCTACGTTCCACAGGCCTTTCTCAGAATACGGCCGGGTGAAGCATCGCTTCCTTGGAATCTTTTGGGGGTCAGAACGGCGGAAGTCGAGCCTGTCTTGGGCTCAGCGGAGCTGGTTACCCCCGCCCGGCACCCTCCAAGACTTCTTTCTCCCTCTCGGGCTCTTTCCTTTCTCGCCCACAAATTTTGGATTCCTGGAACCGCACTCGGTGACCTCACGCCGGTGACTTCACATCCGGAACCTTCTGGGAATTCTCAGCCGCACTTTTTCGTAAGAAACCTAACTCGGGAGGAGGGTGGGCGGGGCGGGGGTTTGGGACCTAGCTGCGCACTCCGGAGGACCCGCCCCCTCCGCGACGCGCGCTCCCGACGACCCGCCCCCGTAAGCACAGGTCCCAGCTGCAAGACCCCCTCAGCCTCCCTACCGCACCCCACGCACCCTCCCTGGCAGTGCGCTCCCCAGGACCTGTCCCCTCCCTCGGCTCTCCTCCCCTGATTCAGGCTCCCAGGACCCGTTCTAGGGCAACTGAGGCAGTGCCGGCCCCTGGCCCAGCTTAGATCAGTTTCTGCAGAAGTTAGCTTCTAAGCTTGGCGTCGGGTGGGAGAGAGTACCAAAGGGGAGAAAGAGCAGGGTGTTGGAGGGATCCACGGCAGAGTGGGGCAGGGGCCAAACAAGAAAGTTTTGGTTGGGTTTGATGTCTTCGGAGGTCACCTCAGAGCTGAGTCCTTAGTACAAGAAATCCTAGGGCTGGAGAGATGGCTCAGCGTTAAGAGCACTGACTGCTCTTGCAGAGGACCCAGGTTCAATTCCCAGCACCCACATGGCGGCTAGGAACCGTCTTAGGCCAGGCATGGTGGCATGCGCCTTTAATCCCAGCACTTAGGAGGACGAGGCAGGTGGATCTCTGTGAATTGAAGACCAGCCTGGTCTACAAAGCGAGCTCCAGGCCAGCTGGGACTAAAAGGAGACCCTGTCTCAAAAAAAAAAATTGAAAAAAAAAAAGAGGTCCATAAATGGTACAAAACAGGGTAGGTACATGGTGCCCAGTCAAAGCAAAACCAGGGGCCTTAATACTTGTAGACCCTGGCACGTCTGCTTTCAAAAAGGTCTCTCTCTCTCCATGAACCTTATAAAAGTGGTAAAATAAAGATGAATATATAAATATAGTAAAGATTTTCCTAATTAGCATTCAAGGACCAATCTCAAGGTCCAGGTCATCCTAACCTACATAATGACTTCGAGGCCAGCCTCATAAACAATTATTTTCTTTTTTTGTCATTTTGAGACAGGGTCTCCCTGTAGCCTCAGCTAACCTGAACTCACTACGTAGATCAGACTGGCCTTGAACTCACAAAGCTCCGCCTTCATCTGCCTTGAAAGTGCTGAGATTAAAGGCATGTGCCACTACACCTGACTCAAAAACTAGTATTTTCTGCCAGGCATGGTGGTGCAAGCCTTTAATCCCAGTACTCAGGAGGCAGATGCAGGCAGATCTCTGTGAGTAAGTTCAAGGCCAGCCTGCTCTACATAGGGAGCTCCAAGCCAGCTGGGACTAAAGGATAGACCCTCTCTCAAAAAGACCAAAAGCAAAACAAAACAACAAAAAATCCACAATTATTTTCTTATCAACATATGATAGCATATCCCTGTAAATCCCAGCACTTGGGAGGGTGAGGCAGGAGGATCACTGCAAGTTTGAGGCCAGCCTGGTCTACATAATGAGTTCCATTTGAACCAGGGTATATAGCAAGACCAGTTTGAAACAAAGCAAAACAAAGGACAAAAAGGAAACATTTGTCTAAAAACTTTTTTCCCCTTAAGTTTTAAAGAAGTTACAAGAATTTCACAAGTTCTTAAAACTATTTTGGGCCTTAGGCAGGATGACTACTGTACCTAATGGGTAGGTTGGCCCTGAGCCAAACCTAATGCGGTGACACAGCTAAGGACAGAAAAACAACAAGCCCTAGAAGGAAAGACTGGAGGGACTCGGTGATAAACAGAACAGCTGCCAGGAAGGGTTTGAACCGCCCACTGCTGGGGAATTTTAAGGTGGAGGTACGAAGATGCTACTGCAAGCCTGGATGGGTGAGCCATTTGGGCAGTCTATTGGAACCCCGACTCTGGGCTGTCTTCTCTGGCTTGAGCTGAGTGGCACCTGAAGCCACCCTCAAAGAAAAGTAGACAAAGGCAATACATTCAAACACATGAAATGAGTAAATAAAGTTAAAAAAAAAAGCAGTCAGTTATGGTGGCACACACCTTTAATCCCAGCTCCTCGGAGACAGAGGCAGGTGGATCTCTGTGAAGTTCAAGGCGAGCTTGGTCTACATAGCAAGTTCCAGGCCAGCTGGGCCTACAGGGAGACCCTGTCTCAAAAACGAAGCCCCCCCCCACCCCAAAGAAAAAAAGAAGACAGCTGAGAATTTGAGAAATTTAGCAGGTTTGTGTGCAGCTTCTGGGATATTACTGGGGTTCTCAGAGCCTGATCCCTGGTACCCCTGACAAGCCCCACTCGGCCACCCACCCTCAGTAGACCAATGTAACAAAGTAATATTGAAAAGCAGAGAAAAGAGAGTTATTCATTGTAGCCACAATGAGCAAAACAAAGAAATCCATTGAACCCATGAAGTCTATCTTTTGGGTCCCTATGAGTTTAAATAGCGCACAGTGGTATGCATAACCTAGCAGTCCTGATCAAGGTGTGGACCCCAGGCACTCATTTGGGTCTCTGCCCCGCCCCCCCTACATGTTAAGGTGGTCTAACAAGTTAGGACTGTGAAATCTCTTCCTGGGAGACAAGTTCCTTCTCTGGCTGGCACCGCAGCTTCAGGGTTTTCCTCTCCCATCTTGAGATTCCGGGGGAAATTCCAGTTTCTTCGGATCCGTTTTTTCAATAGTGTGATAGCCTAAGGGAAGGCACAAGCGTTGCCGGGCCTGGTGGCACACGCCTTTAATCCTAGCACTTGGGAGGCAGAGGCAGGCGGATCTTTGTGGGTTCAAGGCCAGCCTGGTCTACAGAGTGAGTTCCAGGGCAGCTGGGGCTACAAGGAGACCCTGTCTCGAAAAAGACCCAAAAAAAAGGTCTTTCCTTCCTTCCTTCCTTCCTTCCTTCCTTCCTTCCTTCCTTCCTTCCTTTCTTTCTTTCTTTCTTTCTTTCTTTCTTTCTTTCTTTCTTTCTTTCTTTCTTTTTCTTCTTTCTTTCTTTTTCATCCACAGGGTCTCTCTCTATGCAGCCCAACCAGGGTGGCCTCACACTCACAGAGATCACCTACCTTTGCAGCCCGAGTACTGGGATTAAAGCACAAGCTACTAGGCCCAGCTAGAATGTTTTTATTCTTGCCAAGACAGTTACAGGGTCACCTCTTACCTAGGTCCCTGAAATTGTCCTAACAGTTTCCAGCACCCTGCTAGAAAGCTGTGCCTCCCCAAATCCCTTCCCAGCAGCCACTTTTGTACTTCCATGACTTCTCAAAAACACCTCATCTGGATATTCGCAGAGTTCAGAATAGGAAAAGGGAAACAGTGTGTGGTTTACTTATTTATTTTGGGTCTTTTTTGAGACAGGGTCTCCCTGTAGTCCCAGCTGGCCTGGAGCTCACTCTGTAGACTTGAACTCACAGAGATCTGCCTGCCTGTGCCTTCCAAGTGCTGGGATTAAAGGCATGAGTGACAACTCCTGGCCCAATACTTGTAATTTTTTAAAAGCTATAACTTGGCTGCCACCTTATAAGACAAACACTAGGTATGACAGTTAATTTAATCAACTTGATGGGATCTAGAATCACTATGGAAACAAACCTCTGTGAGGGAATTTCTAGAGTTGGGGTCATTGAGGTGGAAAGACCCATCCTGACTTGTGGCTTGCACCATCCCGTGGGTTGTGGTCTGCGATGGACTGTGCCCCCAAACTGAGATCCTAAATAAACCTTCCTGCCTTACGTAACTTTTTTTTTTTTTCCCCATGTCGGCCAGCAGAGTGCTGCCCCTCCAAGGGTGGTAGAGAGGGGCATCCTCTGCCTGGGCAGCCCTTCACTGTTGGAGGCCTTAACCAATGGAAGGCAGCATGCCTTACGTATCTTTTGTCAAGTATTCTGTCACAATGAGACAAGTAGTGCAGCTACTTTGAAAAGACAAAGCTTTGGGGCCAGAGAGATGGCTGACTGCTCTTGCAGAGGACCTGGGTTCAATCCCCAGCACCCACATGGTGGCTGAGAACCATCTGACTCCAGTTCCAGGGGACTTCTACGCCCTCTTCTGACTTCCGCGGCATTGCAGGACACGGGTGCGGAGACCTACATGCAGACAGTACATTCATACACATAAAAATAAATAAAAATAAAATTACAAAAAGAAAAGACAAAGCTTTATTCACCCTAAAGCATGAACTAAGCTTCATGTACTTGGACTCATCACTGGTAAATGGGTTGAATGCCACCTGGAGAGCCTGACTGTGGAGACAGAACTTGCCAAAAGGCAGCTGCTGCGTGCTAAAATCTTGCCTCTTCCCCACCAA
Source organism: Rhizomys pruinosus (assembly GCA_009823505.1). Taxonomy (NCBI): domain Eukaryota; kingdom Metazoa; phylum Chordata; class Mammalia; order Rodentia; family Spalacidae; genus Rhizomys; species Rhizomys pruinosus. Next base: position 1,177,361 of record VZQC01008552.1, on the reverse strand, counting down.
AAGGTGGCACCCAGCACTGCTTCCTTTTAATCTGGGCAGATTTGTGACCAACTGGCAACACAGATGGAGCCCAGTGTGTTCTTGGTTACTTTTGTCTGAGGCTAGGTTAGGAAGCCTTGTTATGTAGGCCAGGAGCCTGGAGCCCTGCTGCAGTAAAGACCAGGAGGGAGGCCACAAGGGGAGTCGAGCTCCTCCACATTACAGGCCAGGGACAAGTCATCCCTCTTAGGGTCTGTCCAAATTCTCAGCCCTTAGCATTAATGAACATCACCCCATGGTTGTTTAAGTCAGTGTCTGGGGATGTTTCCAATGCAAAAATACTATCTATGACACTGACAATGCACCAGCAAATACGAGAGAAGACCAATTATAGTTTTAAAGATTTTTTTTTTTGAGACAGGGTCTCCCTGTAGTTCCAGATGGCCTGAAACTCACTATATAAAGGATTTTTTAAAAGCTTATTTATTGGGCTGGAGAGATGGCCTAGCGGTTAAGAGCGCCGACCGCTCTTACAGAGGACCCGGGTTCGATCCCCAGCACCCACATGGCGGCTGAGAACCGTCTGAAGCTCCAATTCCAGGAGAACTCCAGTTCCAGGGGAATCCGAGACCCTCTTCTGACCTCCGCGGCGTTGCACGACACGGGTGCACACACTTGCATGCAGACAGTACATTCATACACATACAGAAATAAAATAAATAAAAAAGTAATAAAAAAAATTAAAAAAAAAAGAAATTGAATTATAAAAAAAAAAATAAAAGCTTATTTATTTAAAAAAATATTTTAGGCCGGGTGTGGTGGCACACACCTTTAATCCCAGCAGTTGGGAGGCAGAGGTAGGCAGATCTCTGTGAGTTCAAGGCCAGCCTGGTCTACAGAAAGATTTTCAGGACAGCTGGGGCTACGGGGAGACCCTGTCTCAAAAAGACCCCCCCAAAAATTTTAGTATTTCTATTTTGTGTGTACAAGTATATTCCTTGCATGTAGGTAAATGCACCTGTGTCATGCAATGCCCAAGGAGGCCAGAAGAGGGCATCAGATCCCTTGGAACTGGAGGTACAGAGAGTTGTTAGCCACTGTGTGGGTGCTGGGAATTGAACCCAGGTCCTCTGCAAGAGCAGCAAGTGCTCTTAAGTGCTGAGCCATCTTTCCAGTCCCCTTGTATTTTTATGTATGTATAAGTGTTATGCCTGCATGTAGGTAAGTGCACTCCTGTTGTGTAGTTCCCAAGGAGGTCAGGAGAGGGCATCAGATCCCTTGGAAGCTGGAGTTATGGACAGTTGTTAGCCACCATATGGATGCTGGAACTCGAACAGGGATTTTCTGCAAGAATGGCTAGTGTTCTTTCTCCAGCCCCCCAGAAGGATAATATAGATATAGATATATAGATGTAGATGTAGATATAGATATATAGATATAGATGTAGATGATATAGAGATAGAGATAGATTTATAGATTAGATAGATATAGATGATGTAGATACAGATATAGGTGATATAGATATAGAGATAGAGATAGATAGATATAGATATATTTGAAGGGAGGTGACTGAGGAGGGCAGGAGAGGAGAGGGTGTTGGATCACCTGCAGCTGGAATTGGATCCCCTGGGTGCTGGGAACTGAACTTGGATCTTCAGTAAGAACAGCAAGGGCTCTTAATCACCAAGCCATTTCCCCAGCCCCATCAGTTTATATTTTGACAAGTCTTAGGGAAAATTTGAAAGGGCATGAAACGTGGGAGGAAGCCCTTTCCTCTTTAGACAGAAGAAAAGGGCTGGGCATGTGTTGGACTAAACTTTTCCTGGGAAGACTTGAACAAATTCACCCCAGATGAGGCACTGATGACAAAGCAAGGATTCCACCAAAGTCTGACTCCACTCTGCACTCACGAGTTTATTGGATTTACTACAGAGCACAGATGAGCAGTTACAGGAGTGTGGGTGACCCTCAAACATCTTTATCACCGAAAAGTCCCACTTCATCATGGTTGATGACCTCACAGAAGCTGCATCCTGGAGTCCCGCTTTCAGAGAGCCTTCTGCTTCCCATATATGCTAGTGTCCTCCAAGACCCCTGGTAGCTTGGGGTAGGGGGTAGGAAGGGGACAAAGCTGGAATCTTGGGTGAGGCCCCTGGACCTTCCCCACCCTTCTTCTACTAGGGAAAGTTAACTGCTCCCTTAAGGAGCAACTAGCACTGGTATTGTTTTGCTCAATTAGTTGTCATGGCTACCAAACCAAGGTAACCTCACCTCTAAGACAGTAAGGAGAAGATCAAGTTTTACTCTGAGGAAAAATCCATACCACAATGTCTGGGATGGGGAAAGTCTTTCCAAAGGGACCTTGGATTGAGAACTGAGTGAGGAGCTCAACTGTAAAAGATCTGGGAGAAGAGTCCTCCTGGAAAAGGGAGCTAGGAATATTCAAAGGTCCTGGGGCAGCAATCAGCTTGGTATGTTTCATGAAGAAAGCTACTGTGACTAACAAGTAGTGGGGGGCATGGAAGGGAGAGGAATGTAGAGAGTCAAGTGGTTCTGGTTTTACAGGCTCCTGACAGTTTAGATTCCAAACCTAATAACTGGGAAGCCAGTGTTTGTGTGGGTGCATTTGATTTAGTAGCGTGTGTGTGTGTGTGTGTGTGTGTGTGTGTGTGTGTGTGTGTCTGTATTAGGGGTTGAACCAGGGCCCTGCACATGCTAAGAAAAATACTTTACCACTGAGCCACATCCCTAGCCTTAAAATTTTTTTGGTTTATTTTTATGTGCATGAGTTGTTTCGCCTGCAAGTGCGCCACATGCATGCAATGCCTGAGGAGGCCACAAGAGGGGATCAAATTCACTGGAATGGGAGTTACAAATGGCTGGTAGCACCAGGTGGGTACTGGGAACAGAGTTTAGGTCCTCTGCTAGAGCAGCGAGTGCTATTAACCGCTGAGCCATCTCTCCAGCCCCAAATTAATATATTTTTTAAGTTAAAAAAAATCAAGGGGCTGAGAGATGGCTCAGCGGTTAAGAGTGCTGACTGCTCTTGCAGAGGACCCGGGTTTGATTCCCAGCACCCACATGGCGGCTATGAACCGTCTTTAAGCCGGGCATGGTGGTGCACGCCTTTAATCCTAGCACTCGGGAGGCAGGGGCAGGAAGATCTCTGTGAGTTCCAGGCCAGCCTGGTCTACAGAGTGAGTTCCCTGGCTACAGGGAGACCCTATCTCAAAAAGACCAAAAAAAGAAAAAAAAAAAAAGTAAATTATTGATGTGGGTATGGAAGTGGGTGAGCATGCCACTGATTGCGTGTTTACGTCAGAGGAGAACTTTGTGAGATGGAGTCTCTCCATCTACCGTTATGTGGGTTCTGAGGCTCGAAATCAGGTTGTACCACAAGTGCCTCAATCAGCTAAACTATCTCTCCTGCCCCAGCTTTAACTTGCCCAAACTGGCCTTGAACTTGCCATCCTCCGGCCTTAATCTCGGGATCAGTTAGGATTACAGGCCTGGTGCCCCTCCGCCAGCTGACTGACTTGATCTAGTTATAGTACTGGCCGCCTGGGGGAGGACCAACGCGATCCCAAAGGACACTGCGGAGGCCCGAGATGGACGGTGCCTGAGGCAGAGGGGTGGCCGTGAGGACGAATTCCAGACAGAGGCAAGGACAGAGGGTAGCGAGGAGCGACGAGGCGCCCGGCCGGGAGGGAGGAAGGTCCGGGACGTGGGTGAGCACCGGAACCCGCATCCGTCTGGAATCCAGGAGGGAGGCTCCGCGCAAGGGCTGGCCAGGACGGCGCGTCCTGGCGCCCGGCGTCTGATCCCGGAGCCAGTCCTTGGCTGCGCGCCTAGCAGGCGTTTCCCGGCAACCAGCCGCCGCCCGAAAGTTCCAATCCTGCTGCCCGAAACGTCACCGTTACCTAGGCGACGGCCGTGGGAACACGCCCCGCCGGCTCCGGGGGGCGGGGTCTGGGCGCGGCCCCCTCCTCCCGTGGCTCCTGGAGAATCCCAGAGCTGCGGCCCGCGGCAGGTGCGGCGGCAGGTGCGGCTGCAGGTGTGCAGGGCTTGGGCGGGGCCACCCCAGTGCTCACCCAGCCCTCTTCCCGCTAGCCGCCACCTCCTAGAGCGAGGGAGCAGTGAGTGCCTCCGTCATTTCGGTCACCTCTGCACTCCCCGACCACCCAAGCGCTACTTGTCCTCGTGGACTGACCTTGTTTTTCATTCTCAGTATTTCTCTCGTGTAAAATGATTTAATCTGCTTATATATTGTCTACTCTTTCAGTCCAATGAGGTCAAGGATAAATCCTGCCTTGTTCGTCTCTATTTTTAGCACCCTGAACAGATCCTGGCACGAAGCACTATTGAATGCCAGTGGGGTGAATCCGCAGATTGACTCAGTCGGTTCTTTCATTTGTACATTCATTTAACTAGACATGCAACTAAGATGAACAACACTGGGACCTCCCCTGCAGGGAAGAAGGGGGATGTATTTAAAAAAAAAAATCAATCAGGGCCGGAGAGATGGCTCAGCGGTTAAAAGCACTGGCTGCTCTTGCAGAGGACCCGGTTCTATTTCCAGCACCCACATGGCAGCTAACAAAGACAGTAACTCCAGTTCCAGGGTCTCCGACGCCCTCTTCTGACCTCTGAAGGCATTGCATGACATGGGTGCATATACCTCAACGCAGGCAATGAATGCACTCATACATATAAAATAAAAACAATAAGCAGGGTGTCAATGGCACACGCCTTTAATCCTAGCACTTAGGAGTTCAAGGCCAGCCTGGTCTACATAGAGAGTTCCAGGACAGCTGGGACTACAGGGGGACCCTGTCTGGAAAAGACCAAAATAATAAATAAATAAATAAATAAATAAATAAATAAATAAATAAATAAATAACTATAAAGGGCTGGAGAGATGGCCTAGCGGTTAGGAGCGCCGACTGCTCTCTCAGAGGACCCGGGTTCGATCTCCAGCACCCACATGGCGGCTGAGAACCGTCTGTAACTCCAGTTCCAGGGGACTCTGACGCCCTCTTCTGACCTCCGCGGCATTGCACGACATGGGTGCACAGACCTACATGCAGACAGTGCATTCAAGCGCATACAAAATAAATAAAAATTAAAAAAATAAATAGAAATATAAAAACAATAAGTAAAATATTTTTTAAAAAATTAATTAGTGGCAAGCCGGGCATACTGGCGCACGCCTTTATGCCACTTGGGAGGCAGAGGCAGGTGGATCTTTGTGAGTTCAAGGCCAGCCTGGTCTACAGAGTGAGTACCAGGACAGCTGGGGCTACAGGGAGACCCTGTCTTGAAAAGACCAAAAAAACCACAAAAAACAAAAAAACCCCCAAACAAACAAACAAAAACACCCAAAAACTTCATTAGTGGCACGTGCCTACTGTTCCAGGGCATGAGAGGTGTTGAGAAGAGAATTGGGGCTGGAGAGATGGCTCAGTGGTTAAGAACGCCGACTGCTCTTGCAGAGGACCGGGGTTTGATTCCCAGCACCCACATGGCAGCTAAGAACTGTCTTTAAGCCAGGCATGGTGGCACATGCCTTTAATCCCAGCACTGGGAGGCAGAGGCAGGCAGATCTCTGTGAGTTCAAGGCCAGCCTGGTCTACATAGCAAACTCCAGACCCGCTGGGACTAAAGGGAGAAACTGTCTCAAAAAGACAGAAAAAGAAAAGAAAAGAAAATCAGCAGTTAAAAATTATCTTCTACATAGCAAGTTGAGGCCAGCTTGCGTTCTGTGAGACTCTCACAAAACAACAACGACAACAACAAAACACTTAACAATGGGCTGGACAGATGGCTCAGCAGTTAAGAGCACTGGCTGCTCCTGAAGAGAACCCCATGTTTTGTTCCCAGCACCCCCATGGTGCGGACAACTTGCCCTCTTCAGGCTCTCTGGGTTTGCACACACTGGTGCCCTCACAAGCATGCAAACACTCATACAGAAAGCAAATAAATAACACTCTAAACCAAACCAAAACAACAAACAACATCAACAATCCCCCCCCAAACAAAACAAAACAAGGCTAGGCATGATGGTGCACATTTTTAATCCCAGCACTTGGGAAGCAGAGGCAGGCTGACCTCTCTGAGTTCAAGGCCAGCCTGGTCCCAATTGTAGTACATGCCTTTAATCCCAGTACTCAAGAGGCAGAGGTAGTTGGATCTCTGTGAGTTCAAGGCTAGCCTGGTCTTCATAGCGAGTTCCGGGCCAGCTGGGGCTACAGGGAGGCCTTGCTTCCAAAAGACAAAAAAAAAAAAAAAAAGTCTACAAAAGTCAAATTAAGAAAGCAACCTCTCCCACAAATTACAATATAGGTATACCTTTTTTCTTTTTTTGCCTCCCGAGTGCTAGGATTAAAGGCAGGCACTACCACGCACCACCACGCCCGGTTTAAAGACAGTTCTTAGCCGCCATGTGGGTGCTGGGACTCGAACCCGGGTCCTCTGCAAGAGCAGTCGGTGCTCTTAACCGCTGAGCCATCTCTCCAGCCCACAGGTATAGCCTTAGCTTGAAATACTTTGTATCTATTAATTCACTTAATCGTCACAATATTCACAAATTCATATCCATTTTACATTAAAGCACACATGTGTTTAGCTTTGGGACCGTAACCAAGTTAGAGTCCATGGTAGGTAGAGGAGAGGGGCCCGGAAACATGGAAATACCTGGCCCAGGTATGTAGGCTTGCTTTTATTGTATTATTTTTGTTGTGTGGTACTGAGACTTGAACCTGGGCCTTGTGCATATCAGGCAAAGCACCACTGAGTGGTGTTCCTACTCTCATGCCTTTGTGTGTGTGTGTGTGTGTGTATGATGAGTGTTTTGCCTGCATGTATGGCAGTGCATCTGTGTTGTGAAATGTCCAGGGAGCCCAGAAGATTTCCCTGGAATTCAACTTAAGGATGGTTGTTAGCAGCCATGTGGGTACTGGTAACCAAACCCCAGTCCTCTGTAGGAGCAGCCAGTACTCCAGCCCCCTCCTGAGCCCTTTGCTTGTTTGTTTGAAACACGGTCTTACTATGGCGAGCAGGCTGGCCTCCAGCTTGCAGAGATCCTTCTGCCTCTACCTCCTGCGTGGTGCTGGGTTATAAGTGTGTACCACTCACTTTGTGAGTTCCATTCTCTCTACCTCCCATCCTTTCCCCTCTCCTCTATCTCAAATGTTTCTTCCACAGGGAGGCCGGTCCTTGCCACCTCTGTAAGGCTATCCTTTGTCACGGTCACACTGCTATGTGTCATAATTGTTGTCTTGGAGTGTGGGAAGGCAGCCCAGTTAGGCAACCATCCTATACCTGATGTCATCTTTCTAGCCTCTCCCTCCTCTCCTCATCTATCTAAAAACATCAGTTTCCTGACAGCAGGATCCCAGTGCACTTACTGTCATCCCTGTGACCTACAACAGGCCTGGCATATGGCTTTTGAAAGACAGTGAAAAAGGCTTTCAAGCAAATCACTGCAGTCTCCAGCAGGATCTGATTGCTTCTTTCCTAAGAACTGCTCCCTATTTGGCACAAAGCACCCACTGAACAAGAAATGGCTGAGCCATCCTGGGTATGGGAATTCTGGTGGGAGGTGCCTCTACCTACCCTCCCCTGCTCTGGGGAGGACGCTAAGAACTGCCCTAAGATGACATCCAAGAACATGTGCATGTCTGTGATGTGCATGTGTGTCTAATGTACATCTGTGTGTATGTGTGTGAGATATATATATATATATATTTATATATATATATTTATAGTGTGTGTGCATGGTGTTAGTGGGGTGTATGTCTGTGATGTCCATGTATGTATATGTATGTGTGTCAGTGACATGTATGCCTGTGATATCTATGTGTATCTGTCTGTGGTATACATATATGTATATGTGTGTGGTATGTTAGTGATGTGTATGTCTGAGGTATATATATGTGTGTGTGTATGGGTATGTATGTCAGTGGTGGGTGTTTCTATTGAGTGCATATATATGTATCTGTATATATGTGCATACAGGCGTGTGGTGTGTATCTGTGGTACATATGTGTGTGTGGTATACATATGTGTATATGTATTTGTGGTATGTGTATATGTGTAGTGTGTGTGGTGTATGTGTTTGATGTGCATAGGAGTATGTGTTTGAGTGTAATGTGTGTGTGTTATGTGGTATATTAGTGTATGTGTTGTGTGTTGTGTGAATATGTATCTTGTGTGGATGTCTGTGTGTGTTGAGTGTGTGTTGTGTAGTATATGTCTCTGTGTGTTGTGTGTATGTCTGTGTGTTGTGTTATGTGAGTGTGTGTGTTGTGTGGAGGTTCATATGTTATATGGGGGTGTGTGTTTAGATGTCTGGGTGTATTATGACTACACCTGACTCAAAACTAGTATTTGTTTTCTTGTCTGTTTCTGGCCAGGCATGGTGGTGCAAGCCTTTAATCCCAGTACTCAGGAGCAGATGCAGGCAATCTCTGTGATAATTCAGGGCCCAGCCTGCTCTACATAGGGAGCTCCAAGCCAGCTGGGACGTAAAGGATAACCCTCTCACTCAAAAAGAGCCAAAAGCCAAACAAAACACAAAAAAATCCACAATTATTTTCTTATCAACATATGATAGCATATCCCCGTAAATCCCGGAACTTGGGAGGGTGAGGCAGGAGGAGCATCGCATTTGAGGCCCAGCCTGGTCTACAGAATGAGTTCCATTGGAACCAGGTAATAGAGCAAGACCAGTTTGAAACAAAGCAAAACAAAGGACAAAAAGGAAACAATTGTCTAAAAACATTTTTTCCCCTTAGGTTTTGTTTAGAGAATTAACAGACAAGAATTTCACAAGTTCTTAAAACTATTTTGGGCCTTAGGCAGGATGACTACTGTACCTAATGGGTAGGTTGGCCCTGAGCCAAACCTAATGTGACACAGCTTAAGGAAAAAGAAAGAAACAACAGCCCCCCCGAAAGGAGGGAAGACTGGAGGGACCGGTGAGAAACAGAACAGCATGGGCCATTGAGGGTTTGGAACCGCCTCACTGAGAGGGGAGGAGAAGCTGAGGTTAAAGGAGAAGGGGATAAGGATGGAAGTAAGTCGGAGAGAGGAGGTGAAATAATTGTGTTGGAGAGGAAAAAGAGGGGAGGTGTGCAAGGTATAGGAGAGCAGAAAAGGAGGAGAGCTGTACTAGCTAACATAATATTAGGGATGTCGAGAGGCGGGGAGGATGCACTAGTCGAGGGTGTAGTGGGCACGCGGGCGGGAGTGGGAAAAGTGCGGGGGGGTGGCTGGATGGGTGGATCCATTTGGGGCCATGTCCCCTATTGGAACCCCGACTCTGGGCTGTCTTCTCTGGCTTGAGCTGAGTGGCACCTGAAGCCACCGTCAAAGAAAAGTAGACAAAGGCAATACATTCAATTTCAAACACATGAAATGAGTAAATAAAGTTAAAAAAAAAGCAGTCAGTTTGGTGGCACACACCTTTTAATCCAGTGCTCCTCGGAGACAAGGCAGGTGGATCTCGTGTGAGTTCACAAGCGAGCTTGGTCTACATAGCCAGTTTCCAGGCCAGCTTGCTACAGGAAGGACCCTGTCTCAAAAACGAAGCCCCCCCCCCACCCCAAAGAAAAAAAAGAGAGACGCTGAGAATTTGAGAAATTTAGCAGGTTTGTGTGCAGCTTCTGGGATATTACTGGGGTTCTCAGAGCCTGATCCCTGGTACCCCTGACAAGCCCCACTCGGCCACCCACCCCAGTAAGACACAAGGTGTAACAAAGTAATATTTGAAAAGCAGAGAAAAGAGAGTTATTCATTGTAGCCACAATGAGCAAAACAAAGAAATCCATTGAACCCATGAAGTCTATCTTTTGGGTCCCTATGAGTTTAAATAGCGCACAGTGGTATGCATAACCTAGCAGTCCTGATCAAGGTGTGGACCCCAGGCACTCATTTGGGTCTCTGCCCCGCCCCCCCTACATGTTAAGGTGGTCTACAGTTAGGACTGTGTGAAATCTCTCCTGGGAGACAAGTTCCTTCTCTGGCTGGCACCGCAGCTTCAGGGTTTTCCTCTCCCATCTTGAGATTCCGGGGGAAATTCCAGTTTCTTCGGATCCGTTTTTTCAATAGTGTGATAGCCTAAGGGAAGGCACAAGCGTTGCCGGGCCTGGTGGGAACACGCCCTTTAAATCTAGCACTGTGGAGTCAGATGCAGGCTGATCTTTGTGGTTCAAGGCCACCTGGCCTACAAGAGTGAGTTCCAGGGCAGCATGGTCTACGAGGAGGACCCTGTCCTCGAAAAAGACCTACAAAAAAAAGGTCTTTTCTTTTGACTTCCTGATTCCTTTCCTTTCCTTCCTTCCTTCACTTCCTTCCTTCCCTTCCTGTCCTCCTCCTCGTGTCCTTCCTTCCTTCCTTCCTTCTTTCTTTCTTTCGCCGTCCTTCTCTCCCTCCCTCCCTCCTGTCCCGTCCCTCCCTCCTCCCTTCCTTCCTTTCCTTTCTTTCCCTCCTTTCTTCCTCCTCCTTCTTTCTCTCTCTTTTCCTTGTCCTCTCTCCCTTTCCTTCCTTTCAATTTTTCCTTCCTTCCTTCCTTCCTTTCTTCCTTCTTCATTTCACCTTCTTCCACCTTCCTATCCATGTCCTTCTTCCTTCCTTCCTTCCTTCCCTTCCTCCTTCCTTCCTTCCTTCCTTCCTTTCTCTATCTTGTCTTTCTTCTTTCTTTCTTTTTCTTGTTTTATTCTTTTCTTCTTATTTCTTTCTTTTCTTTCTTTCTTTCCCCCTCCCCACTGCACGTTACCCTCCTTCATCCCCCGCTTCCGTTTTCTTTCTTTCTTTTTCTTTCGTTTCTTTCTTTCTTTTTTCTTTTTGTTGCTCTTCTTTCTTTCTTTCGTTTCTTTTTTCATCAATCAATCATTCTCATTTCATCAAATCCACAAGGGGATCATGCTCTCGCTCTCTATGCAAGCCAAACCAGGGTTGGACCCTCACACTCACCAGAGATCACCTACCTTTGCGAGCCCTAGTACTCTGAGGGATTAAAGCACAAGCTACTAGGCCCAGCTAGAATGTTTTTATTCTTGCCAAGACAGTTACAGGGTCACCTCTTACCTAGGTCCCTGAAATTGTCCTAACAGTTTCCAGCACCCTGCTAGAAAGCTGTGCCTCCCCAAATCCCTTCCCAGCAGCCACTTTTGTACTTCCATGACTTCTCAAAAACACCTCATCTGGATATTCGCAGAGTTCAGAATAGGAAAAGGGAAACAGTGTGTGGTTTACTTATTTATTTTTATAAATAAATAAAAATATTTTTTTTTGTTTTTGAGAAAGGGTCCCTACCCCTGTAGTCCCCCAGCTGGGACCTGGAGCTTCACCTCTGTAGAAGCTTGAACTCCAACAGAATATCTTGCCTGCCGGTGGCCGTTCCCAAGGCGGGGATTAAGGCATGGGATGACAACACTGGCCCAATACTGTAAACACGTTAATTTTTTAAAAGCTAGAACTTGGCTGGCCCCACCCTGATAAACACACTATGGTATGACAGTTAATTTAAAAAACTTGAATGTGGGGGGATCTGAATCACTAATGGAAACAGACAACATCTGTGAGGGAATTTCACATAGAAGGTTTTTGGGGGTCATATTGAGGTGATAAGACCGCAATCCTTGACTTGTGGGCTTGCACCATCACCGTGTTGTTTGGGTGTTCTGCTATGTAACGGTGCCCCAAACGGAGAATCCGAAATAAACCTTTCCTGCCTGTACGTAACCTTTTGTTTTTTTTTTTCCCCATGATCGGGGCCACAGGAGTGCGCCCCTCCAAGGGTGGGTAGAGAATGGGCAAAATGCCTTTGCCTGGGCAAAGCCCTTGCACTGTTATGGAGGCCTTAACCAATGAAGGCAGCATGCATTACGTATCTTTTTGTCAAGTATCTGTCCACAATGAGGGAAAGTAGTGCAGCTGACTTATGAAAAGACAAAGCGTTTGGTGCCAGAGAGATGGCGAACCTGCGTCTTGCGAGGACCTGGGTTCAAAAATCAATCCCCACACCCCCACAGTGGTGGGCTGAGAACCATCTGACTGTCCAGTTCCAGGAGACTTCTACGCCCTCTTCTTACTCCCCGCGGCATGTGCAGGAACACGGGTTCGTAGACCTACTACATGAACATTACAACGAAGATAAACAGATCATACAACATAAAATAAATAAAAATAAAATTAACAGAAAAGAAAAGACGAAGCTTTAATTTATTCACCCTAAAGCATGAACTAAGCTTCATGTACTTGGACTCATCACTGGTAAATGGGTTGAATGCCACCTGGAGAGCCTGACTGTGGAGACAGAACTTGCCAAAAGGCAGCTGCTGCGTGCTAAAATCTTGCCTCTTCCCCACCAAAAGGTGGCACCCAGCACTGCTTCCTTTTAATCTGGGCAGATTTGTGACCAACTGGCAACACAGATGGAGCCCAGTGTGTTCTTGGTTACTTTTGTCTGAGGCTAGGTTAGGAAGCCTTGTTATGTAGGCCAGGAGCCTGGAGCCCTGCTGCAGTAAAGACCAGGAGGGAGGCCACAAGGGGAGTCGAGCTCCTCCACATTACAGGCCAGGGACAAGTCATCCCTCTTAGGGTCTGTCCAAATTCTCAGCCCTTAGCATTAATGAACATCACCCCATGGTTGTTTAAGTCAGTGTCTGGGGATGTTTCCAATGCAAAAATACTATCTAATGACACTGACATTGCAAATAACCAGGGGGGGCAATCCGAGATAAGAAAGATAAACCAAATTATATTTTTAAAAATAATTAAAAATATTTTTTTTTTTTTTATACATGTGTCTCCCTTTAGTTCCAGATGGCCTGAAACTCACTATATAAAAGGATTTTGTAAAAGCTTATTTGATGGGTGGAGGAGAGATGCCTAACTAAAGCGGTTAAGAGCGCCCGCCGAATGGTGCTTCAGATGGTACCCGCCCCCGGGTTCGATCACCAGCACCCCCATGGCGGATGAGAACCGTCTGAAGCGCCAATTTCAGGAGAAATTCTGCACTTCTCCAGTGCCAGGGGAATTCCGAGCCTCTTTCTGACCCCGCGCGTTTGCAACGACACGGGGTTCAGCACAGACACCTTGCTTTATGTGCATGCAGACAGTACATTCATACACAACAGAAATAAAATAAAATAAAAAAGTAATAAAAAAAAAATTTTTTTTTTAAATTTTAATTGAATTATAAAAAAAAAAATAAAAAGCTTATTTATCTTAAAAAAAAAACCAACTATTTTCGGCCGGGTGTGGTGCCCCCCCTTTCCTCCCCGCAGTTTGGGAAAGGCAAGAGGTGGCCAGAAAAAATCTGCCGTGAGTTCAAGCCAGCCCCTGGTCTAGAGTGAGTTCCAAACCAGCAGTGGTGGTACACGCCTTTAAAAAAAAATAAAAAAAAAAAAACACCCCCCACCCCCACCCAAAAATTTGGTAATAGTAATTTCTATTTTGGGTTTGTACAAAGTATAGGTCCGTGCATGTAAGTAAAATGCGACCTGTGTCATGCAATGCCAAGGAAGGCCAGAGAGGGCATCAGATTCACTTGGAACTGGAGGTACAGAAGTTGTTAGCCACTGTGTGGGTGCTGGGAATTGAACCCAGGGGTCCTCTGCAAAGAGCACACAAGGAGTGGCTTCTTAAAAAAGTGGCTAGCCATCTTTTTTCCAGTTTCCCCTATGTATTGTTTATGTATGTACGGAAGAAAAGTGTTATCCTGCATGTAGGGTAAGAGTGCACATCCTGGTTGTGTCGTCCCGCAGCAGGATCCAGGAGAGGGCCTCAGATCCCTTGGAAGCTTGGCGTTCTGCCCGTTGTTTCGCCCCCCTCCCCTGGCTCATGACCTCTCACCCGCCCCTGGCGCCCACCGAGCTTTTTTCTTGCACGAATGGCTCGTGTTTTTTCTCTTTGCATTTCGCGTCTTCTTTTCTTTGACTTTTCTTACCAGCCCCCCGCCGCTACTCTCGCTATCAGATCTATCGCTGTCGCTGTCGACTACTCGCTCTCTAGCTCCTCAGCTGTCTCTGCTCTACGCGCGCGCGGCTCGCTTTGCTTCGATTCCTACGCTCTCCGCTGCTGTCGCTCCCCGCTAGGTGGCGCCGCCTCTCCGCGCTGCCATCGCTCCTCTCGCTCTCTTTTCCGGGCGGTGACCCGTGCCTGCAGGGCGAGGGCCGGCTCGGCGCGGGTGTTGGCCTCACCCCTGCCCCTCAGCGGCCCGCTGGCCTTGGGCCCTACCCCCCCTAGGCTGAGAGTGGCGGGCCCCTAGTGCCCTTCTACCTATGCCTCTTCCGTCAAGCCCACGCCCCCGCACCTGGCATCTTCCTTACTCACCCCGCCCTCTCCCCCGCCCGACACTCCTTTTCTCTTTTGCCCCGTCTCGGGCCCTTTGCCCGGACCTGCCCCGTGGACGCGGCCGCCCTTTCCCCCTCACGTCCCCTTTGACCTTCCACTCTTATAGCCCCGCCGCCCGGGCATGGGGGCCTCTGTGAGATTGCCCTCACCCTTTTCCTGGGCCGGCCTTTGGCCCCCCTTCCCCTACCACCCCGCTGCGGCCCGCTGCCAACCCGGCTTCCCCCCCAGATCGAACTCCCCGTCTGCCCTCCCGGCCCCGCGTTTCTCCGTGGCTTCCTCCCTCGTCCCCCCGCTGCCCGTTCCAGGACAGTGTGGTGAAAACCTACCCCCATGCTTTATTTCACCGAACAGTCCACACTTCCTCATGGTTTAATGCCCTCACCAAAAAGCTGCTCTGCATCCTGGAGGTCACCCTCGCCTCCCCCCCCCGCGTGTCAGAGAGCCTTCTGCTTCCCATATATGCTAGTGTCCTCCAAGACCCCTGGTAGCTTGGGGTAGGGGGTAGGAAGGGGACAAAGCTGGAATCTTGGGTGAGGCCCCTGGACCTTCCCCACCCTTCTTCTACTAGGGAAAGTTAACTGCTCCCTTAAGGAGCAACTAGCACTGGTATTGTTTTGCTCAATTAGTTGTCATGGCTACCAAACCAAGGTAACCTCACCTCTAAGACAGTAAGGAGAAGATCAAGTTTTACTCTGCGCCCACTCCCGCCCCCCCTGTCTGGGCTGGGCCCGCATCTTTCCAAGGGCCCTTTGAGTTGATCCCTGCGTGCGGTAGCCTCCCCTGTCCCAGCTCTGGCGAGTCGCACGTGATCCTTCCTCCTAGAGCCCCGAGGCCTCGGCCTCTCTCCCCGGTCACCTGGGGCCCCCGCCATCCGCTTGGCGCTTGGTCACGTCTGTTTTTTCCTGACCAGCCCGCTCCCCTTGTGCCGCCCAGTCGTGGGGGGCCCCGGCCGGGCGCGGCACCTGCTCGCCGTCCCGCGTGGTTCTGGTAAGTTTCCCGGCTCCTTCCCGTTTCGCTGCCCCCCCTAGACTCCTTGGCGCGCCGTGTTTGCTGTGGGTGCCTATTGCTTTCGTCCGTGTGAGTCGGGTGCTGTGTGTGTAGGTGTGTAGTGATGTGTGGTGTGTGTGTCGGTCTTCGGGGTTGCCCCCGGCCCTGCCCCTGCTCGCCAAGCCCCCTGCCTTTCTCCCCCTGCGCCCCCTCCCTCAGCCTTAAACCTTTTTTTTTGGTTTCTTTTTTCTGTGCAATGCGGTTTGTTTTTCGCCTGCCCCGTCCGCCCCCACTGCCTTCACTGCCTGCGGCGTCCCCCCGAGCGGGGACAGTCGCCCTTCCCTGGTCCTTGGAGTCTTTACAACCCCTGGCTGTCTAACGCTCCACAGTTGGTTCCCTAGGGCCCCCGCGTTTCCGGTCCTCTGCTCGCGCCGCGCGTGCGTCTTCACGCGCTGCGCGCCCCTCGCTCCACGCCCCCCCCTTCCCTCTTTTTTTTTTTTAAATTTATTCTTTGGGCTGGATAGATGGCCTATTGGTTAAGAATGCTGACTGCGCTTGCAGAGGCCCCGCCGGTTTTGATTCCCACACCCACGATGGGCTATGAACCGTCTTTAAGAAGAAAAAGCCCGGGCATTGTGCGGTGCCCGCCGGGGGGACTTTTGTAAATTCCTAGCACTCGGGAGGCAAGGGGCGGAAAGATCTCTGTGAGTTCGCAAGGCAGCCTGGTCTACAGAGTGAGTTCCTGCTGGGGCTATAGGGAGATTTTGTCTAAAAAAGACCAAAAAAGAAAAAAAAAAAAGTAATTAGTGTGTGGGGGTATGGAAGTGGGTGAGCATGCCACTGATTGCGTGTTTACGTCAGAGGAGAACTACTGATTGCGATTTTGTACGTCAGAGGAGAACTAGTAGAGGAATGATCTCTCCATCTAACCGTTATGTGGTCGGAGGCTGCTCGAAATCAGGTTTGTAGTGACCACAGTTGCCTCAATCATCTAAACTACTCTCTGCCCCAGCTTATAACTGCCCAACGGCCTTAACTTCTAACTTGCCGATCCTCCGGCCTGTAATCTCGGGATCAGTTTAGGAATTACAACGGCCTGGTGCCGCCCGCCTCCGCCAGCTGACTGACTTGATCTAGTTATGAGTACTGAACGCCGCCTGGGGGAGGACCAACGCGATCCCAAAGGACACTGCGGAGGCCCGAGATGGACGGTGCCTGAGGCAGAGGGGTGGCCGTGAGGACGAATTCCAGACAGAGGCAAGGACAGAGGGTAGCGAGGAGCGACGAGGCGCCCGGCCGGGAGGGAGGAAGGTCCGGGACGTGGGTGAGCACCGGTGAACCAGCATCCGTCTGGAATCCAGGAGGAGGCTCCCGCAAGGTGCGTGATGCAGAGGGCATGTGGACTCGATGGGACAGGTTGCGAACGTAGCGAGTGGGGGGGGGACTGGCGCCCGGCGTCTGATCCCGGAGCCAGTCCTTGGCTGCGCGCCTAGCAGGCGTTTCCCGGCAACCAGCCGCCGCCCGAAAGTTCCAATCCTGCTGCCCGAAACGTCACCGTTACCTAGGCGACGGCCGTGGGAACACGCCCCGCCGGCTCCGGGGGGCGGGGTCTGGGCGCGGCCCCCTCCTCCCGTGGCTCCTGGAGAATCCCAGAGCTGCGGCCCGCGGCAGGTGCGGCGGCAGGTGCGGCTGCAGGTGTGCAGGGCTCTGGGCGGGGGAGGCCCCCAGTGCTGCACCCAGCCCTCTTCCCCTAGCCGCCACCTCGACTAGAGAGACGGGAGCAGTGAGTGCCTCCGTCATTCTGTCACCTCTGCACTCCCCGACCACCCAAGCGCTACTTGTCCTCGTGGACTGACCTTGTTTTTCATTCTCATATTTCTCTCGTGTAAAATGATTTAATCTGCTTATATATTGTCTACTCTTTCAGTCCAATGAGGTCAAGGATAAATCCTGCCTTGTTCGTCTCTATTTTTAGCACCCTGAACAGATCCTGGCACGAAGCACTATTGAATGCCAGTGGGGTGAATCCGCAGATTGACTCAGTCGGTTCTTTCATTTGTACATTCATTTAACTAGACATGCAACTAAGATGAACAACACTGGGACCTCCCCTGCAGGGAAGAAGGGGATGTATTAAAAAAAAAAAAAAATCAATCAAGGGGGCCGGAGAGATGGCTCAGCGGTTAAAAGCACTGGGCTCTTGAGAGGACCCAGGTTTATATTTCCACACCCACATGGTCAGCTAACAAAGACAAGTAACCTCCAGTTCCAGGGTCTCCGACGCCCTCGTTCTGACCTCTGAAGGCATTGCATGACATGGGTGCATATACCTCAACGCAGGCAATGAATGCACTCATACATATAAAAATAAAAACAATAAGCAGGGTGTCAATGGCACACGCCTTTAATCCTAGCATTAGGAGTTCAAGGCCACATAGCGGGTCCTAATAGAGAGTCCGAGGACAGCTGGGACTACAGGGGACCCTGTCGGAAAAGACCAAAAATAATAAATAAATAAAATAAATATATAATAAATAAAATAAATAAATAATAACTATAAAGGCGGGAAGATGGCCTAGCGGTTAGGAGCGCCGACTGCTCCTCAGAGACCCGGGTTCGATCTCCAGCACCCAATGGCGGCTGAGAACGTTTGTAATAGCTATTCCAGTTCCAGGGGACTCTGGAGCCCTCTTCTGACCTCCGCGGCATGCACGACATGGGTGAACAGACCTACTGCAGACTGTCATTCAACAATACAAAATAAATAAAAATTAAAAAATAAATAGAAATAATAACAATAATAAATTTTTTTAAAACAAGGTGGAATTACGTGTACGGGTTGGGACGCGAGCTTTAATGCCATTACAAGGCAGAGGGCAGGTGGATCTTTGTGAGTTCAAGGCCAGCCTGTCCAGAGTGATACCAGGACAGCTGGGCTACAGGGAGACCCTGTCTTGAAAGAACCAAAAAAAACACAAAAAACAAAAAAACCCCCAAACAAACAAACAAAACACCCAAAAACTCATTAGTGCACGGTGCCTATGTTCAGAGGCATGAAGAGGTGTTGAGAGAGAGATTGGGGCTGAGAGATGGCTCAGTGGTTTAAAACGCCGACTGTTCTTGCAGAGGACCTGGTTTGATTCCCAGCACCCCATGGCAGCTAAGAACTGTCTTTAAGCCAGGCATGGTGGCACATGCCTTTAACCCCAGCATGGGGAGCAGAGGCAGGCAGCAGTCTGTGAGTTCAAGGCCAGCCTGGCCTACATACAAACTCCAGACCCGCTGGGACTAAAAGGGAGAAACTGTCTCAAAAAGACAGAAAAAGAAAAGAAAAGAAAATCGAGTTAAATAAAAAAAATTATCTTCTACATAGCAAGTTGAGGCCAGCTTGCGTTCTGTGAGACTCTCACAAAACAACAACGACAACAAACAAAACACTAACAATGGGCTGGACAGATGGCTCAGCAGTTAAGAGCACGGGCTGCTCCTGAAGAGAACCCCATGTTTTGTTCCCAGCACTTTTGAGACAGGGTCTCCTTGTAGCCCCAGCTGACCTGGAACTCACTCTGTAGACCAGGCTGGCCTTGAACTCACAAAGATCCACCTGCTTCTGCCTCCTGAGTGCTAGGATTAAAGGCATGGGCCACCACTCCTGGCTCGATATGCCCGGCTCGAGAATGGTAGCTTTCCGACGATAATGCTGGGGTTGTTAGAATGAGCAGCTCCTGGTGGTGTGAACTTTCCTTATGTGAACACAGACTCTGGGACGGCCACACACGCAGACTGGTGCACAGATTAGAGAATCATCCTTGGGTTTATTCAGACCACACGTTTCCCATTTGGGGTACAGAGTGGGGGGTGATAGGTAGAGAGGACAGGGCATTTGGCTTCTAGGAACACGATTGACTGCTTGCTCTTTCTGTGTGATGAAGGGGCAGGTGGTCAAGCCTTTCTGAGGCCCTCAGACCAAGCTCTAACAGAGACTAGCGTCACGTCCAGTCCAGTAAGCCTGGTCCTCACTAGGGATCAAGGTGTGGATGAGTGAAGACCTCCAGACTCCATAATAAAAGAAATAAAGGCTGATGGGGAAGGGACATGGTGGAGCCTCCGACTCTAGTGATGGAGACTGACACGGTGCAAGTGGGGTCAGGCCTGTCTGAGGGCACGTGAGCGTCCACACGTACTGCATCCTGCACCAGATGTGAGCGTCCACACGTACCGCATCCTGCACCAGATGTGAGCGTCCACACGTACCGCATCCTGCACCAGATGTGAGCGTCCATACGTACCGCATCCTGCACCGCAGCTGTCAGTCGTCCCCCCTCCCCCAACCCCGTGCTGCATTATTCTCTGGGCAGGCTTAGCTTTTCTTGTCCCTTTTGCAAGAATTGGAAATGACACGAGGTGAACAGCTCTCTGCAGCTCTCAGAAGGTCCATACTTCTTGGTCCTTGACCTGGGGGAGGATCCCCAGATGGGTGGAGGACTGAGAGGCTTACTGAGCAGCTGGTTGGACGTGGCTGCAGGGTACCCGTGCTGGCTTACTGAACAGCTGGTTGACATGGCTGCAGGGTACCCGTGCTGGCTTGCTGAGCAGCTGGTTGGACATGGCTGCAGGGCACCCGTGCTGGCTCCGTTTCTGCCAGGTCACTGCTGAACCCAGCGGGCTTCTGTAGGAACTGCCTCAGCAAGGGAGAAGTGCGGAGCCCAAGATGTGGGCCTGGACCCCTGGGGGGCGGCTCTGCTTGCTCCGTGATGGTGGAGGCAGAGGTGAAGACTATGTTCTCAAACTGGTTCACCTTCTCGTACTGTCCAGTCACTGTTCTTGTGGCTCCATAACACTGGGAGCCAGCCAACCCAGTCTGTAAATCCCGCACATTCTTTTGCTGCCCAGTGGGCACAGAACACTCAGTGACTACCTCCTTTGTCCCAGCCTTGTCCTGGAGACCTTTCTGGTAGAGTGGAGCTTGGCCTATGACCTGAGTTAGGTGTGTACTTTTCCCTGAGACACAACTGCTGCCTGAAGTACTGGAAGCTTCCTGAAGCTTCTTCGCAGCTGATTGTGTAGAAATGAAAGTTGGGGAGGAGGGGGCGCCTCTGCTGGAAGGCAGCATGCATTGGAGGCCGGAATCTTCTCCTGCAGTCTCCGGCTTCCTGGAGGGAGGGGCATGTGAGGCTGCCAGACTTCTGCGCTCTGTGTGATTTCCGGTCTTGGCTTGACTTTGGCCTTCAGGATGGCATTCAACCTTGCCTTGGCTCTTGACAACAGTTGGATCTTTGACCTCCCTGCTTGAACGACTGGGTCTGGCTCTGCTGCTGGCTGAGATGCTGCCCTTGAGGGCTCCGGGATCCTCTGGAGTTTTCTGGGAATGATCCCTCTTGTGAACCTCAGGCTGGAGGCTAGAGATGGAGCTCAGGGCCTTGTGCACAGCCTCTTCAATGTCCAGCAGCCTGGCCATGGTCTGTTCCTTCAGCCTTGCAACCTCTGTGCTCACTCTAGTCAGCTCCCCAAACGCTTGCTCCATTGAGGTCTCCGTCTTTTGGGAGGCAGCGGGAACCTGAGGGGCAGCCTTTCCCACCTGGGGTACATCCTCAAAGAGTTTCCTCAGGGCCTGCACGTCTACACTGTGGGCAGCCTCTTTCTCCAAGGCTTGCACCTGGCTCAGGAGACCCTGCAGCTCCTGATGGCTGCCCTGCATAATCTCTGGGCTCTCAGGGATCCCCTGCTTGGAGCATTCTGTGGGGTGTCCTTTTGGGGAACTGGGGTCCCTCTGTGGTGAGGTGAAGTCACCATTGAGATTGTTGGACTTGGGGGGTTCAGGATTCTGGGCACTGCTGCCAGTCGCCTGACTCTTGCTGCACACAGGGACCAGAGTTCTGAGCTGTTGCTGATGGTTAGGATGGGTCTGTCTCCCAGAGCATCCAGTCAGAGGCACGCAGTTCTGGCTTGCTGTCCTGGGAACCTGGGCTGGTTGAAGGCAGGCTACATCTGGCTCACCTGATTTGTGTTCTTGTGGTACTGCTGAGGAGCTGGGAGGTGGAGCTGGGGGCTTGGGCAGCCTCTGAGGAGGGTGGATTTGAGCTAGATGTGCAGGTTTGGGCGGTACTGGGGGTTTCTTCCTCTGAGACAGGGTGGGTTCTGGTTTGGAGCTCTTTGTCTCCAACTCATCAGGGGTTCTCTGACCAGCAGGGCTGTGATGGATGTGAAGAAGGGGGTCCTGCAGGAGCTTGGAGGCCTGCTGAATGGAGTCACCATGGCAGGCTTGAGCTGGGTGGTCAGGTCCTGTCACAGCAGCTGGGAGAGTAGGAGGGGGAGGAACAGAGGCATTATGGGAGTGCAGGTTGCTACCTGCAGCCTGGGGCCTAGAGGCTGGAGTGTGGACAGCTAGAGGGGCAGTCTTCAGAGTGGGGTCTGCAGCTTGGAGGCCCTCTGGCCAGATTTGGGCCTTCACCTTCCCCTGAGGTCCCCAGGCCCTCTGTGTACGACCCACAGACTCCTGATGGCCTACCCCAGGACTCTGACCTGAGTCTGCCTGGGGTGGGCTAGGAGCCTGGGCGGAGAGGGCACTTTCCCTGTCCCTTGGTTGGGACTCTTTTTCAGAAGGCTGGGCAGCCCCAGGTGGCTCAGAGGTTCTCACAGGGCGAGCAGCGTAGACACCATCCTGCACAGTCACCCGCCCCCCAGACAGCCCTCTGGGGACTGCTTCCTGGTCCCCACTGACCTTTCTGGGGGCTGCTGGGATCCTGCTGTCGCTTCCGGCCGCAAGCCTGATGTTGCCTTGGGTACCCCCAGTGGGAGGAGTCGATGCTTGTAGAAGACCACCCTGGACAGACCTGGGGGTAGCTGCAGGGGTGGAGCCCTGCGGTTGCCTGTTGAGAACGTGCTGGTGCAGGCTTTGGGCCTGGGCAGTTGCCATCCGCAGGCTTTGCATGGCCTCCTGGAGGTCTGGGGTCCCAGACCCTAGAGAGGAAGCGGTGGTTCCTTCTGCCTTTCCTGACGTCGCCTTCCCTTTCTGCGCAGCATGACTGCTGTCTGTTTGTCTTCTCGCCTCCTGTACAGGGGCTTCAGCTCCTGAAGCTGAAAAGACCACTTTTCCAATGGCCCGAACTGGAGGGGGGCAGGATGTGGCCCCCGAACCTCTCAGGTGACCCATCTCCACTGGGGGGACATGGATGATGCTTTCAGTTGGGGGACGCCTCTGGGACTCCTCACTGGCTGGTATGGAACTTGGATCAGTTGGCGGCTCCCAGCGCAAATTGTGTAGGCCACTGATATCTCCTTTGTCTATGCAGCTGGCCAGCAGCTGCACGCTGCTCCTTTCGGGAGCCCTGCTGGTCAGCTGGGGCTGGAGCGAGTAGGCAGTCAGCGCTACCAGGCCCTGCTCCGTTTCTTGCATCACCAGCCCGGTCTTTGCCACAGAGACCCCGAGGCCACAAGCCAGCAGCTGCTGGAGCTCCGGATCCATGTCTTCGATACTCCCAGGGTCACCTGGGGCTGACAGCCTCAGTGGGTGGAGCTGGAGCCGACCAGCTGTGTCCTCCTGCACCAGCAGTCCCTGCTGGTCCACATCTGGCCTGCGCAGCACTTGGCGGACGATCCTGGGAAGCTCACCAGACACCAGCTCCTCCTTCCTTACATAGGGGCGCCCCTGCCCTAGACTTGGGAGCACGTATTTGGCCAGGCAGAGTTCCTTGGGTCCTCGGGCTTCCATGAGGATACCTCCATGGTGTAGGATGCCAGGAGTGCTGTGCAGAGTTCGAAGGGTCCTCTCGGCAGCCGTCTCCTGCCGCTCTGGGGTTCCATGGTCTGCAGGGCTCTTGGGCTGTTCTTCCTGGATGTTGTCTCCTCCTCGGATGCTCTCAGCTGCCAGGGAGCCCATGGGGCAGTTCTCAAAGAACCAGGTGAATTTGTGCACAGAACCTGTGGGGATGGGCCCAGGGCTTGTTCTGGATGCCTGTGTCTCTGACTTGCCAGCTTCCAGCGCCTGGAAAACCTCCTTCTGACGAGACACCTGCCCTGAAGGGATCTCCACTCGGCTGCAGTACCGCACGGGCCTTCTCTCACAGGGCCGGCCTGTGGCCTGCAGAGGTTCAGTCTCAAAGACGTGTCTGTCTGTCTGTCTTTCTCCAGCCTGGACCTGACTGACCTGCAGGTGTTGCTCCCTAGAGCCTTCTGCTTGATCAAGAGATTGAGGCTTGAACATCCAGGTGCACGACTGTGACTCAGCCTTCCTTGTGGGATCTGTGACCTCCGATTCTTGCCTCTCTGCCAGCTCACTCATGGGGCACGTCTCAAACAACCACCGGATAGTCTGTACATCTCCCTTTGGGGGCATCTCAGGCAGAGGGCCTTCTTGACCCTTCCCCTCCTCTTTTTGTCGTTCCTGCTGTTCTCGTTGGTGGATCATCTCCAGAGGCTGCGTCTCAAAGAGCCACCGAGCAGTGCCAACGTCCCCAGACACCACTTCCTGCCTAGTGATGCCTCGGACCACGTCGATGGTACTGGGGCTTCGACCCAGCTGGTCCAGGGGCTGTGTCTCAAACATCCACTTGTAACCCTGCACGTCACCTCCAACCATCTGCTCTCTGCTGACAGAGGTCAGGGCATGGAGCTGTCCCCTGCTGTCCTGCATGGCATACACAGGAGAGCCTGTGCCCTGGGACTGTCCAGCAGAAGCGGCTGTTTCTGCTCTGCTGACGTTCCCAGGGAGCGAAGGCTCGCCCTGCCCAATACTGTCTAGGGGAAGGGTCTCAAAAAGATTCTTGAAGGTCTTCACATCTCCCTTCAACCTGTCCTTCTGGGGGCTATCCTGAGACAGGGGCAAAGATGAGGTACCATCACTAGACAGCCCCTCACCCTCCTGGTGACCCACCCGCTGTAGATGACCCACTTGGACATTGTCTCTGAAAGCATCCAGGGGTTTTGTTTCAAATAGCCATAGGGTGGAGCGGACATCACCGGGGATCACTTCTTCCTTGGGTGGGGCCTCTGCCTCAGCTGCTTCTTCCCCCTTCAGAGTGTCAAGGGCTCGGGTCTCAAACAGATGCCGTTGCTGCTGAACATCTGGACCAGGAGGGACAAGGTCTGGAGATGGCTGGAAGTCCTTCTCATCCACCAAGATCTCCCTGATGGCATCCAGAGGTTGTGTCTCAAAGATCCAGCGTGTGGCACTGACGTCAGGCCGAGCCCCTTCCTCAAGGGAGATTCCTCGGATCACCCGAACCTGACTGGGGTCCTGGTTGAAGGCGTCCAGAGGTCGGGTCTCAAAGAGCCAGCGGGCTGACCGCACTGCGTTGCTCTGGATCTCCTCCCGACAGGCAGCCTTGACTTCATGGATGGCACCCTCTGCATCCTGGATGGCACACAGCGGTTCTGTCTGAAACAGCTTCACGGTCTTCTTCACGTCACCCTTCAGCTCCTGGATCTCTGAACGTAGTTCCAAGGGGCTCTGCTCCTGGAGAGAGGGGCGGGAGCCTAGCCGGTCCAGTGGACGTGTCTCAAAGAGCATCCTGGTACCCTGCACGTCTCCACTGGCTGCAGGCTCCTTCACAGTCACCTCTGTTGTCTCCTGGCCTGTCAGTGCATCCAGTGGCTTGGTCTCAAACAGCTGTCTAGCTGCTCGAACGTCACCTCCTGATGGCCGGGGTCCAGCTGGTTCCCTGTCTGTGCTGTTGGTAAAAGAACCGTCTTCAAACCTTCGAGAGGTGCCCTGAACGTCGCCACCTGAAACAGGTTCCTTGGCAGCTGGCCTCTCGTGGCTGCCAATAGCATCCAGCCGCCAGTTCTCAAAGATCCAGCGCATGCATTGAACGTCACCCTCAGTGGGCTCCTCCGAGCCCAGCACTTCTGCCAAATCTTCAGCCACAGCCTCCTCCAAATTTTTTCGGAGCTCGGGGTGAATGTGTTTGTAGAGACGGCGAAGTTCGCTGGCTTGCCGCTGTTGGTGGAACTTGGAGAAGGACTCCTTTGGTGGTGGTGGTGGCAGATCCTCTGGGGCTGGAGGAGGAGGGAGGGACAGGTCCTCCCTAGGCATCATGGGGATGGTGGGTGCAGGAGCCACCCGCATCTGGGAGTCAGCCATCCTTCTGAGGAGAACAGACAGAGGTGAGTAGGGTGAGAGCTACATCTGGCAAAGACTGAGCAGCTCTGAGTGACTCCTATCAGAACTCCCCCTTCCCCCCCTTAGAGGTTTCTAGCCGGGCTGTGACAAGTCCCATCTATCCATCAAGGTAAACCCCTATTTCCCAGTATCTCCTGGGTTGTTGGGATCAAACAGGAAACAGCTGGCCCCTCAACCCCTTCAGCCCCTCAACAGGTCCAAATCTCCAGTGGGAAAACTGGGCAGGCATGTCTTCAGTTTCCGTAATCCAACAGAGGCAGGTGACCTCTGTGAGATCAAAGCCAGCCTGGTCTACATAGCAAGTACCAGATCAGCTGGGGCTACAGGGAGACTTTGTCTCGAAATATAGTAATTTTTCCTTGGTTAGACTCCCCAGTGAGTGGCCTGGAAGAATCCCGATTTAAGGTGACCCTAAATGGAGCACAGTGATTTCCTATGTTGGTGAAATTCCCATCCAGAACACCAGGGGGCATGCTTGGCATGTTGACCAGAAACTTTTCCCAACTTCTTGGCTCTCAGCTCACTCTAACCTTTCCCAGGCCCCAAGGTCTGCAGCCTATGCTGGTGGAGAGAATCTACAGGCTCAGGGAGGGGGAACTGCTCATGTGTAGGCAGAGCCAAATTCCCAATTCAGGTCGGGGTTTTCTTTCTTGAGACAGGGTCTCATGTGGTCCAGACTAACCTCAGACTGGCTCTGCTGATGACCTGGAACTAATGATCTTAGATAACCCTGAGTTTCAGGTCTTCCTGCCTCTACCATCCCAGCTCTGAGGTCACTGGGATGAACCACCAGGCCTGATTTCTGTGCGGCCGAGGATCAGACCTAGAGATCCAGCCCAGGACTGTGTGTCTGCTAGGTGAGCACTGTACCAGCTGAGTTGCCACATTCCCTGTCCCTGAGCAAAGGGGGTCTTAATGTCCTATAGTGCAGTCTTTTTTGTTGTTGTCATCTTTTTGAAATAGGGTCTCCCTGTAGCCCCAGCTGGCCTGGAACTCACTCTGTAGACCAGGCTGGCCTTGAACTCACAAAGATCCACCTGCCTCTGCCTCCTGAGTGCTAGGATTAAAGGCGTGCGCCACCACGCTCAGCGGAAAGTAACATCTCTTGAGGGGTGGCAGGAGACTGTGGGACTAGGGTCTTTTCTGCAGACAGCTCAGGACAGGACCAGACACGGGAGCCATCTCCCTGGTTTGTGAAGAGCCCTCCTCTGTTGTGTTTATGCAAGCAGTCTCAAGGGGCAGTGGCTTCAGCTGGAATCTAGCTCCTGACTCCTCCCTTTCACCATCTCTCTTTGTCAGTCAACTTCCACCAAAGTGTGCCTCTTCCCAGTTCTGCCCCCACCCCTCAGTGGCTTTGCACCCCTCCAGCCATCTTCTGGTCTCTGGCTAATATAGGTCCTATCTGCCTCATGACAGGTGTTATGACAGTCCTCAGAGGCCATTAGGGAAAAATGTGAGGTATGTGCCCCCTCCTGCTGCCCTGACCCACTGTTCCACCCTTCACTTGGCACTAAATATAACTGAGGTCCTGGCCGAGGCTCAGCAGGGCAGCTCAGCTCAGTGATGAGAGGGAGGTTCCGGCTCAGCCAGGGGATCTTGTATGCCCATGGCTCACGTCATCACCTTCACTACCCTGGGCTCCTGGAAGACTCTGCCTCCTGCCTCCTGCCTCCTGGAAGGTGCCAGGTATCTGGCCTGTAGGCCAGCCAAGAGATCTGTCCAGGCCAAAAGGACCCGAGGGTGTGGGCAGATATAGGGATTTGGTGACAGATAGAAGGCAAGACTTTCTCCTTATGGCTACCTAGAAGGAGGAGAAGGGGTACCGAGGACTGCTTGCCCCGCCCCCATCCTGGTCTGTCCATCAAGGGCGTCAGAGCCCTGAGGAAAGGAAGTCTGATAGCTTCTGCCTGAACCCAAGTAAATCCTTTGGGTGGTTTTGACCATGAGCTCAGGTGAAGAGACCCCGTATAGGCAAACCTGTGCCTATCCCCATTTCCGCTCAATCTGATCACGAGGGCAGCCTGAGCAGACATCTTCTAAGGTCACCAGCCTCATTCCCAGAATCTCCAGAATTCCTGCTAGGGTCACAGAGTGCAAAGAGGTCAGACCTAAGGGCCGGCAGAGGCCACTGAATCTAACTGCCCGTTGTTAGGGGAAATGGAGGCTTAATTAGGGGTCAGCAGCTTCCAAGGAGACTTAACAAGGGGGTCAAATGCCTGAGGCAGATTATCTGATTCCTGGCCTTTCCAGCTCTACTCTTCCCTGGCCAAGACTCCTGGGCCACGATTAGGGCCAGATTTAGAATATAGTAGGTCTCAAGAGCTATCCTCCCCCACCCCCTGCCCCCCCACACAAAAAAAGCTGGGTGTGGTGGTACATGTCTTTAATCCCAGAGGCAGGGGATCTCTCTGAGTTTCTGGCCAGCCTGCTCGACATAGCAAGTTCCAGGCTGGCCGGAAGTCATAGTAAGATCCTGTCTCAAAAACAACTCTCCACCCCAAACAAAAAGTGACTGTCCTCAACGAGGCCTTGTCCCCTCCTCGGCACCAGCCTGTTCAGGTGCCTACCACTAGGCAGATTCATATCCGATCCCTCTATCCTGAGCCACCATAGGCCGAGGGCTTTCCTATGTGGCAACACAATGGCCAATGGGCAGTGTCAACCCACCCAGGCAGTCGAACTAGGGTAGCTGAGCTCAGACCAGCCAGGGGAGGAAATCCCTGGGGCCACATATGCCAAGACTGTCTCCTATAACAGCTGGGCACAGGGTCTGTCCCAGGCCACATTTGGCCCATCTGCTGTCCTCTACCCCATACCTTCCCAGCTCTTTTCAGACTCTGAAGCCGGAGTTCTATGTCTGGATTTTATTTATTTTTGAGGCAGGGTCTTGTATATTCCAGGATGGCCTCAAACTTGATTTGTAGTTGAAGATGACCTTGAATTTCTCATCCTCCTGCCTCTACCACCCAGGAGCTGGGATTATAGGTGTGAGACATCAAGCTTGGTTTTATGTGGCTCTGGGTATTGAACCCAGGGCTTTATCCATGCTAGGCAAGCACTTTACCAACTGAGCTATATCCAAGCTGCATTTAGAAAACCAAAACTGACTGGCAAGATGCACCAGTGGGTAAAGGTCCTTGTTATTTTACTCCAGGGCACTTGAGTCCCATCCTTGGGATTCACATATATGGAGGAAAGAAAGAATAAACATCCTCTGACTGCTACATTTACACTGCGGTATACCCCTGTCCACACACAAAATACATAAAAATAATATAATTAAAAAAAAAAAAAGCTCCAGGTTACTGCCTGCAAGTCTTTTTGGATTATGCCAAATCAGAGAAATCCTACTATTTGGATCAGCCCCAGCCTGTGGCAGCCACTTTGATAGCTACTGAGGGCTCATTACCTTCCTGGTAGATTTCCTTTCTTTGGGGCTTCCCTATGCACCTGTGCCCACAGGACTCTTAATCCCCTCCTCCTCCAACCAGATCCACTCAAGATCTACTCTCAACACCTACACTGCAGGGTCCAGAGTGCCCCAGGCTGAAGGACCAGCCAGGCTTTGGAAGGCTAGATGGAACAGTACTCACTGACGCCTGTCCTGATGGCTGGGTCCGTTGGGTATGTAGCAGGTGCCGCCTTGGGGCCTGTGATTCTGCTGGAGTCCTTTGTTTGGGGGTCAGATCTGTTCTGCTCCTGGGTCTCACGGCTTCTCTTCTCGATACCCTGACTTTGGGTCTGAGTTCTTTGCCAGCCAGGCAGCTGCCTTTATCTGGCTGGCTGGGGGTGGGTGAGGGTGGGGGTGGGGAGAGGCTATGTTGAGAGTATTAAGTGGTCTGGTTATTTTTAGGGCTTGTGGAAGTCACTTTTCCATCTCGGGGAATCAGTTACATGTCCTTTGGGCTGGGGAGGGGTGGGGGCGGGGGGGCACTCCATTCATCCCAGGTCTACCCAGAGGGCTGGGGTGGGTGACTCAGCCATGGATGGGGGGGTCCAGTCTATTTTGAGGAGATGAATAAGGAGGGGCCCTTGACTTGCGAATGCCCCTGTTGTCTTATCCTGTGACCCTGTAGACTACTGTTACCAAGTATGCACCTCTGTGTCAAGGGACCTGAGGGCAGGACCGGCCTCTCTCTGTCTATAGCTGTGACGCCTCTGAGACCAAGGTCCTGCAGCCCCATCCCGTATTGCCCTCTGTGTAAAGAAAGCCCATCTTGGCCGGGCATGGTGGCGCATGCCTTTAATCCTAGCACTCGGGAGGCAGAGGCAGGCGGATCTTTGTGAGTTCAAGGCCAGCCTGGTCTATAGAGTGAGTTCCAGGACAGCTGGGGCTACAGGGAGACCCTGTCTCAAAAAAGACCAAAAAAAAAAAAAGAAAGACCATCTTCACCTATATTTTCCCAAGCTCCACAGCCCTTCCCTGAGGGAACGTCTGAAGGACTAGGCCTCTCTGATTTATCAAACAATCTCAAGAACTGTTCTGCGGTTTCCCTTCCCCGTGACCTGTGTCCCCTTCCACTTCTGGACTCTTCCCTCTGACTCAGGCCCAGACTCTCTGGGAAGGGCTGGGAGGCCTGGCGTGTGGAAGCTGACTGTGGGGTTATTTCTGGTCCTTCTCAGGCACAGATGGTGTGGCAGGGATCACACCTGCCTCTTCCTGTGTCGCCCCGAGCCCCAGGGACCAGGCGATCTGAAGAGATGTCTGTGTGGAGGGATGCCGGGGGACTGTCCACAGCAAATACCAAAGAGGCTTTTGTCCCAGGCGGAAGCCTAGCCCGAGCTCTTCTCTGTGTCCAAGTGCTTTCTCTCTTCTCACTGAAGTTCAAATGCCTTTGGATGGCAGGGGCAATGCCAGGCATTGAGAGTCTTTCCCATGGCGTCAGTACCCATCGTGCTGGCAGCCTTGGACCTTGTCTCCCTCCTCCCTTCTCCATTGTTTCTCCCCTAACTTCTCTTGGAAGGGAGGGACATGGCAAAAGCCCCCTTTCATAGAGTCTCCCAGCTGAGGGATTTCCTCTATGGAACTGGGCTGTAGCCATGTCTGTGAGGCATTTTCTTGATTGTTAGTTGATGTAGGAGAGCCCAGCCCACTATAGGTTGTGCCACCCCTGGGCAGGTAGTCCTGGGTTGTATGAGAAAGCAGACTGAGCACAGGCCAGAGTAAAAAGTCAGTACGCGTTGTTCCTCCATGTTCTGTGCTCAGTTCCTGCCTCCAGCTTCCTGCCCTGGCTTCCCTCAAGGATGGATTGGCATCTGGCACTGTAAGATACAATAAACCTTTTCCTCCTCAAGTTGTCTTTGGTCAGTGTTTTATCAAAGCAATAGAAAGTAACCAGGATGACACTGAATGAATTATCGTTTGAAAAGCGATGTGGGGAGAGCCTAGCATGCTGTGTCATAGACGTGCCTGCTTTAGAGACCTGTGAGATGGCTCAGTGGGTAAAGGCGCTTGCTCCAGGCCTCACTGAGTTTGATCCCTGGAGCTTACACAATGGAAGAGGAGAACCAACACCCAAAAACTGTCCTCCTGAAACTGGAGTTATAGACAGTTCCTGCTGGGATTTGAATCTGGGTCTTCTGCAAGAGCAGTCAATGCTCTTAACTGTTGAGTCATCTCTCCAGCCCCCATAATACAATTATTTATTTTTTATTTATTTATATTTATTTAATTTTTACTATTTTATTTTTTGACTTTTTTTTTTTTTTGAGACAGGGTCTCCCTATAGTCCCAGCTGGCCTGGAGCTCACTGTGTACACCAGGCTGGCCTTGAACTCACAGAGATCCTCCTGCCTCTGCCTCCCAAGTGCTGGGATTAAAGGCATGCGCCGCCACACCCGGCATTAAAGACGGTTCTTAGCCACCATGTAGGTGCTGGGAATCGAACCTGGATCTTCTGCAAGAGCAGTCAGTGCTCTTAACTGCTGAGACATCTCTCCAGCCCCCCATAATACAATTTAAAAATATATTTATTTTTATTTTATGAGTATTTTGTCCAGATGTAAGTACACTCATGTCATGCAATGCCTGTGGAGACCAGAAAGGACACCATATTCCTTGGAACTGGAATTATAGGTGGTTATGGGCTGCCTGATGTGGGTGCTGGGAACTAAATTCAGGCCCTCTGCAAGAGCAATATATGCTCTTAATGGCTGAGCCATCTCTCTAAACACAGTCTCAGGGCTTCTTAAGGCAAGGTCTTAGGGCTGGAAAGATGGCTCATCAGTTAAGAGCACTGGCTGCTCTTGCAGAAGACCTGGGTTCAATTCTCAGCATCCATGTGGCAGCAAACAGCTGTCCATAACCCCAGTTCCGGGGGAATCCAATGGCCTCTTCTGACTCCATGGGTCGAGCAACATGAGCGCACTTACACACATGCAGGCAATACACCCATACACATAAAATAAAAATAATAAATTAAAAAAAGACAAGGTCTTGCTCTGTAGCCTAGGCTGGCCTGGAACTTACTATGAAGCTTAGGCTGGCCTCAAGCAGCAATCCTCCTGCTTCAGCCTTCTGAATGCTGGGATTATAAGCATAACCCCTCATGCTTTTTTGAAGTCTCCCGTTCTATAAATTTCTTGGCTGTTTCTGATTGGTGGAGCTAAAATTCTATCTTTTTTTAGCGCAGGTATTACAAGGAATGTCTCTGGCTGGGTATCTCTTATGTCTGCAATTCAGGCAGGGTGAGCTCACCTGTGAGGCCTGTGGCCTGTCTGTCCAGGGATTTTTCAGGCTGAGTGTGCTCTAATTAACTTTAATGCTGAGACACTGTTCATGTTCCTCTTTGAACTCTGTCAGTCATTTGGGATTGAAGTTGGGAATAAATAAATACCTGAAGGCTGAGCCATTGTCTGGTTTAATTGCTATCTGTCTAAGGGCTGAGGCCTTACTGTCAAAAGGCAGAAGCACATGGCACAGGGCATGGGCTCCACAGAGGAGCTCATAGTGAGGAGGTACAGTAGAGAGAGAGAGACACCCAGGAGAGCACTGCCTAGGTTTACAATCCTGCATGTGACGCTGGCTATTTATTTTTATTTTATATTGTATGATTTATATTTCACCTGCATGTATTTAAGTGTACCATGTCATGCAATGGTACACCTATGGAGGCCAGAAGAGGTCATCAGATTTCCTGGAACTGGAAAGCTGCCATGTGGGTGCTGGGAACTGAACTGCCATGTGGGTGCTGGGAACTGAACGAGCAGCCAGAGTTCTTAACTACTGAGCCATCTCTTCAGCCCGTTTATAAGATTTTTTAAAGGAAAAAAACCACTTAAAATAAATAAAAGAGAAAACCACTCTAATTATGTATTTATTATTTATTGGGTGTGTGGGATATTTGAACTACAGTGTATATGTGAAGGGCAGAAGGCAATGTCTGGGGATTGGTTCTCCTTTCTTCTTCCAGGTGGGTCCCAAGGATTAAACTCAGATCATCAGGGTTGGCACAGGCACCTCTACCAGCCAAGCCATCTCAACTGATCTCACTGTACCAAGATTTCTCCTTCTTGCCTTCCTGCCTTCTTCCTGCCTTCTTCCTGCCTTCTTCCTGCCTTCTTCCTCCCTCCCTTCCTCCCATCCTCCCTTCCTCCCTTCCTCCCTTCCTCTTCCTCCCTCCCTCCCTCTCTCTCTCTCTCTCTCTCTCTCTCTCTCTCTCTTTCTTTCTTCTTTCTTTCTTTCTTTCTTTCTTTCTTTCTTTCTTTCTTTCTTTCTTTCTTTCTTTCTTCTTTCTTTCTTTCTTTTCTTCTGATTTTTTTGAGACAGGGTCTCCCTGTAGTCCCAGCTAACATGGAACTCGCTATGTAGAACTTGAACTCACAGAGATTTGCCTGCTTTGCCTTCTCAGTACTGGGATTAAAGGCATGTGCCTTTTTTTGGGGGGGTCCTTTTTTGGAGCCAGGGTCTCCCTGTAGCCTCGGCTGGCCTGGAACTCACTATATAGAGCAGGCTGGCCTTGAACATACAGAGCTTTGCCTGCCTATGCCTCCCAAGTGCCGAGATTAAAGGTGTGAGTCACCATGACCAGCACCAAGATTTCTTAACTCTTCCCCATCCATATATGCTTGTATAGATAGATGGAAGATAGGTAGGTAGGTAGATAGGAAGATAGATTTATTATTGGTCTTTTCAAGACAGGGACTCCCTGTAGCCCCAGCTGGCCTGGAACTCACTCTGTAGACCAGGGTAGCCTTGAACTCACAGAGATCCACCTGCCTCTGCCTCCCGAGTGCTAGGATTAAAGGCGTGCGCCACCTCGCCCAGCTGATAGGTGCATTTATAGCAATGTCTGGGTAGCAGTTGTTAGTTCACAGATCTTCCAGATGCCACTGCTTTAAATGATCTAGCTACACCTTCCCTGGCACAGCAATCTCTCTCTCTCTCTCTCTCTCTCTCTCTCTCTCTCTCTC
>VZQC01008552.1:1098498-1132533 GCA_009823505.1 Rhizomys pruinosus | reverse complement strand
AAAAAAAAAAAAAAAAGCTGGAGATGTAGCTCAGTGGTCGAGGACTCATCATGAGGCCCTAGGTTCAATTCCCAGTACCACAAGAAAAGAAAAAAGAAATGAAAGTAAACCCCTAAGGAGCTGGAGAGGCCCCTGGCACATATAGTACAAGAAGGACAAGGATTCTCCCTGTATGCCCAGGGAAAGCAGTGTTACGACAGGAAACAGAGTAGCTACGCTGAGTAGATTAAACCTGTTTTTCTCAAAAAGGCTAAAACTATAGGGGCTGGAGAGATAGCCTAGCGGTTAAGAGCACCGACTGCTCTTGCAGAGGACCCGGGTTCGATCCCCAGCACCCACATGGCGGCTAAAAACTGTCTGTAACTCCAATTCCAGGAGAACTCCAGTTCCAGGGGAATCCGAGACCCTCTTCTGACCTCTGCGGCATTGCACGACACGGGTGCACAAACCTACATGCAGACAGTACATTCATACACATAAAATAAATAAATAAAATAAAAAAAAGGCTAAAACTATAAAGAAGATTGTGTTGAGGCCTGAGTGTGCTAAACCCAAGTGCAGGTAAATTTCTAAACTTCTTGAAACGTTTGTCTATATCCTTTATTTTTTACTCTAATTCTTCATCTCCTACTGGCTCTTAATCCAGAGTTCTTACAGTTCTACCAAAACAAATCTCCAAACAAGTCTGGGAGAATGCTGGCTAATTAAGAGATGCAAGCATTTTGAACTGGGAAGTGATGAGGAGCACAAGGGCCAAGCGATCCAGTTCAATCCAGTTCTAAGCCAATTTTGTAATGAAGACAATGAAGTCCTGAGTCACTTAAAACAAAACACAACAACTTAAGAGAGAAAGGGGCTTATTTGGCTTATAATTCCAGGTTTCAGTCCACCACCATGGGGAAATTAAGGCAGGAATCCAAGCAGCTTGTTCACATCAAATCCACAGTCAAGAACAGTCAGGAATGACAATGCTCATTTGCTCAGCCCCTGCTTAGGGAATGGCACCACCTACAGTGCACCTGGGTCAATTAATTTAATTTAAGACCACCTCCCCAGACACACCCACAGGTCAACCCAATGTAGACAGTCTCTCATTGAGACTCTCTTCCCAGGGGATTCTAGGTTGTACCACCTTGACAATTAAAGCTAACCTTCACACTTGGGAACACGGGTTTATTCAAAAAGATATGTTTATAAAGTACCACCACACTGCATTGGTGATTGTGCAGGGCTCACAGTCTTGCAACTTTGAATGTTTACCTCCTGTCTTCCAGCTTGCTGGGCACAACCTGATAATCTTCTGTTTGCTTGAAATGTCTTTACTGTAGCTGTAGTTTACTGTTTTGTGTTGGATGTTTTTATTTTATTTTATTTTATTTATTTAATTTTATTTATTTTTTATGTGTATGAATGTACTGTCTGCATGTAGGTTTGTGCACCCATGTCATGCAATGCCGCAGAGGTCAGAGGCGGGTGTTGGATTCCACTGGAACTGGAGTTCTCCTGGAATTGGAGTTACAGACTGTTCTCAGCACCATGTGGGTGCTGGGGATTGAACCCAGGTCCTCTGCAAGAGCAGTCGGTGCTCTTAACTGCTAGGCTATCTCTCCAGCCCCCGTGTTGGATGTTTTTAAAGCTTGCCTCTTTGTTCTGGGTGTTCTGAAACTTCACCATGAAGTGTCCAGAGGTGGGCACTTCTCCACGTGGTCTCTCACTTTAGGGTTGGGGCGAGGCGGGGCTTTTCATTTGGTATTGTGTCTTCACTTATCCCCAGGAATTCACCTAGCACTTTACTTCAAGTATTAGCGGACCCCCACTTCTCACCCCCGGATATTTCTGCAAAATTAACAGCAACATTGAGAAGGACCAAGATGAACAGAAAACTGAGAAAATTATTCAGGGAACTGAAAGTCTGAAAGTGCTGACCAGTGTCTCTGAATCCCCGACCGCTGAAACCTCCGCGGGCCCAGACTGCTTGTCAGCAATCACTCTTCTTTGTCCCATTCCTTTTGGTGCACTTCTTCCTCTTGGGATGGTTTCACGCGAGTTCCAGGACCCCATCCCCTCTTAGGCGATCGCTCCCTCTGTTCTTCCTTGAGGATTAGAGTCAGAAGAGCATGTTCCTGACCTTCCATACCCAGCAGCTCTCCCCCATCATCTGATCTGGTGCCCAGACTCTGTGTTTTCATCCCCATCCTTACGGGACAATTGTTTCTACTCTTAGCTTAGCTCTGCCCCAGGGCCCATCCCCGCTTTCCTTAAGGACATGGCTCCCCGCTTTCCTGAGTATTAATGTATCCCTCTCTTCCTACCCTGTCTACCTGCATACAAGCATGCTCTTTTTTTTTTCTTCACATGCTTAAAAAACCAACAGAATGAAGTTGAGCATGATGGCACACACTTTATAATCCCAGCACCCTGGGAGGCTGAGGCAGGAGGGTGTGAGTTCAAGGTCAGCCTGGGCTACATAGTGAGGTCTTGTTTCAAAAAATCAACCAACCAATCAAGTAGGCAACCAACCTCAGTCCCCCTCTCCTCGTCCTCCTCCAGCCACTGCCCTTCCTCCTCC
This sequence comes from Rhizomys pruinosus, assembly GCA_009823505.1. Taxonomy (NCBI): domain Eukaryota; kingdom Metazoa; phylum Chordata; class Mammalia; order Rodentia; family Spalacidae; genus Rhizomys; species Rhizomys pruinosus. The sequence continues at coordinate 1,129,964 of VZQC01008552.1, read as the reverse complement.
CATTTGCAGATAAACTTCTTGAAACATTTGTCTATATTTTTTTTCTCCAATTCCTCATCTCCCACTGGCTCTCAATCAGGAGCTCACTGTTCTGCCAAAACAAATCTCATCAAGATCAACAGCGACTTTGTCACTAAATCAAAGGCCAATTCTAAGACCTCCCTAAGCTTCTCTTCCCTGAAACTCTGTCTCCACTTGACATCTGCCCTCCATGTTTCCCTTGATTTAGTCCCCACCTCATTAACAGTTCTCTCTGTCTCGCTCTGTCTCTCTGTCTCTCTCTGATTCTCTTCCAATTGCTCACTCCCCTAAGACTGGAATCTCTAACACTCCATTCCTGAGACTCCTTTCTTTTCGCCTGTATTTTCGGAATTTCTTTTTTAAATGTATTTCTTCTTTCACAAGTTCATATACACATATATAATGTACTTTGATCACACCCCAGTGTCTTTTCTTATTCCCCTCCTACCAGTCTCCCTCCTATCTCATAACTTCTTAATGTATGTGTGTGTGGGGGTTCTCTACATTTAATTAGGGTTGCTTGTATGAGCATGGGTTGAGGGTTACTTACCTGAACAGGGGCAAAGGGACAACATACCTTAGGTGGCTACATTACTTAGGACTATGACTCTGGTCCCCAACAGCCATTAACTGCCAAGAACTCCCCAGGGAGGCATGGGGCTTCATGAGCCTCTCCCCCTGAATTAAAAAAAAAGTGTGCGTGTGTGTGTGTGTGTGTGTGTGTGCACATGTGTGGACATGAGTGCAAGTACCTGCAGAGACCAGAGGTGTAGGACCCTCCTGGAGTTGACTTAGAGGTGGTTGTGAGCTGCCCAACATGGGTGCTGGGAACTGAACTTGAGTCCTCTACGAGAACAGTATCTATTCTTAAACACTCCCTTGAATTTCCTTCCTTCTTTGTTCATTTCATCTTTTTTTCCTTCCTTTCATCCTCTCTTTTTTCTTTTCTTTTCTTTTCTTTTCTTTTCTTTTTTTTTTTTTTTCTTTTGAGACAGGTCTCCTGTAGCCCCAGCTGGTCTAAAACTTACTATGTAGTCCAACTTACAGGGTGGTCTTGATTTCACAGAAAGCCTCCTGCCTCTGTCTCCTGAGTGCTGGGATTAAAGTCGTGTGCCACCACTCTCAGTTTGAATTTCTTTTCGAAGATCATCTAGGTAGTATCAGTATCATCTGTGGTCCTTACGTCTCTCCTTTCATCTCAACACTCAGACGTTTAACTGCCTATGTAACATCTCCTTTTATTTGCCCCCCTGGACAGCTCATGCTTAGAGAAAGTCCAAAGCTGCCTTCCTGGTCTACCACTGCCCACTCCAGAATGGCTTCTCTTTCAGTCCCTCTGATCCCTCAGTAAAAGACAACTCAGGTCTTGACATGCTCAGTTGAAGACAGGCACCTTCTCTTTTCCTGACAGAATACATTCATGTGCTAAACAGTCTACAATATATCCATAAACCGACACTCTGCACTCACCACCACGTGCTCCAAGCTAGCAACCTTTCACCCTGGACTTCTGAATAACCCAATCCTTCTCACTAGAGGATCCAGCTCGTGCTGGTCTGCTTGGAGCGCTCCTGGCTTGTGTACTCCAAGTCCTCTCAGGAAACCTTCAGCTCTGGGGAAACCAGGCTGGCTGCCCCCCCTTCTACAGGGACTCTGATTCTTCTATCGCCTCCTTGCTGACTACCGTCCACCAAGATACGGCAATTCTTTCACAAAGCAAATCTCATCACATCACTTCTCTACTCAAAGTCTTTTAATGGGAGCTGGGGGTGCTGGAAAGATGGCCCAGTGGTTATCAGTGGCCAAGAGCACTGGCTGCTCTGGCAGAGGACCTGGTTTGGTTCTCAGCCCCTGCATGGCACCTAACAACCATCTATAACTCCAGTTCCAGGGAATATGACACCCTCTTTGGGCTGCCATGGGCATTTCATGAGATGGGTGCATATGTATATGCACAGGCAAAACACTCATTAAAAAAAAAAAAGCTTCAATGGCCTCTTATCGCACTAAAAAGGAAAGCTACTGCTGTTAGTGGCCTACAAGACTACTGGAGCCACAACCTTGCAGGCAAAGATGAGGGTTCAAGTTCGATTTTGAACAGACTGACACCGAGGTAGCTGTGGAATGTTAACTGGTGGTGTCCCAAACCAAAAGGAGACTCAAGAACATGTTCTGGGGGTAGGGGGAGATCATACTTTGTTGGTAAAACAAGAACAGATGGCTATAGAACAAACTGCAAGGAAGAATTCTAAGAAACTAGAGGGCCATATTTGTGGCTCAGTTGGTAGAATACATGTCCAGTATTCATAAAGCCACAAGGCAATTCCCAGCAGCACACAAACCATGGCTGGCGATGCAGGCCTATAATCCCAGCATTATGAGTTTGCTTTCTATTTGTTGAATCATGTCCTTTATGTCTGTATTAGTTTTTTGTGGTGTGTGTGTGTGTGTGTGTGTGTATGTGTGTGTGTATGTGTGTGTGTGTGTGTTTTGTCTTTGACACAGGGTTTCCCTGTAGCCCCAGCTGCTTGGAACCCACTATGTAGACTAGGCTGGCCTTAAACTCACAGAGATCCAGTTGCTTCTGCTTCCTGAGGGCTGGGATTAAAGGTGAGTAAGTACCACCAGGCCCTTTGAGGCTGAATTGCACATTTCTTATGAGACATAAATCTGCCTCATTATTTAACAAGCCTCTCTGCCCATCCACCTCAAATCGGTCTGCCCTGTCCACTGGGGTGCCTTGTCCACCGGGGTGCCCACCATGGTCAGCTATGGAGGCTCTGCAATGTCCAAGCAGGGGTCCAGGTAATCTACTTGTCTTAGACTATGGATTGGTTCATCTTGGGTCTCGGCTCTCCTTCTGGTCATATTGTCTCTGGGCAAGGAACGGAGCAAAGTCACAAAAGCGTCTGGAATCTGAGGCTGCCCCTGCAGGACGGCAGACAAGACACAGAGCTTCTTGATGAAGGCATGGGTCATGTGGGGGACCCTGAACATATCTGCTGCCTTCTGGATCTGTGCATTAAGTTCCCACAGAGCAGTTTTTACTGGATTGAAGAAGTGAGGACATTTGATAAGGGTTTTGAGAATGTGAAAAGCCTGGACCTACTTTGGGTTCATGGTCCATAAATTTCCACCATGTTAATTTTCCTTCATTCCTTCCTTTCCTTCCTTCCTTCTTTCCCTCCTCTTTTCCCTTTCCCTATCTCTCCTTCTCCCCTTCTCTTCTCTTTTGAGAGAGACCTCACTATGTAGTCCATGCTGGCCTGGAACCTAGTATGTAGCCTAGGCTAGCCTCAAACTTGTGGGAATCCTCCTTCATCAGCTTCCTTAGTGCCGAGGTTACAGAAGTGTTACACCATACCTGGCACTTCCTTTTAAAAAAACATATCTTGTTTGAGAGGAGAGCCTCATCTGTGCAGCTGTTGTTTGTCAGCTCATGTCTAGGGAAGAACACCTTTGGGTGACCATAGTCTAACTGCATCGAGGTGCCACACCCAGGCACTGGGGGTCTGAAATGCGAAGCAGAACCCCAGCAAAGGTTGACTCAGATCAGCAGGACTTAGATAACTGATATTACCAAGAGGAAAGAATGCTTACTGTCTTTAAAAATCTTGTCTTAAAATTTTGTTATTGGGCATGGTGGCACACACCTTTAATCCTAGCACTTGGGAAGCAGAGGCAGGCAGATCTTTGTGAGTTCAAGGCCAGCCTGGTCTACAGAGTGAATTCCAGGACAGCTGGGGCTACAGGGAGACCCTGTCTCTAAAAGACAAAAAAAAAAAATTTTTTTTTTCAAATTCATCCACTGGAAAAAAAATTTTTTTTAAATATTTGTTTTGTATGTGGGGAGGAAGGGAAGGGTGTAGAGGTCAAAGGACAACTTGGGGGAATTAGTTCTCTTCTCTCAACCGTGTTTGCCTGGTTATTGAACTCAGGTCATAAGTTTAGGGAACAAGTGCCTTTACTACTGAGCCATCTCAATCACCCTTGTTTTTTGTTTGCTTATTTTGAGACAAGGTCTCACTATGTAGCCCAGCCTGGCCTGAAACTCACGACCTCTTCCTACCTCAGCCTCTCAGTGCTGGGCTTATAGACCACGTCCGGGCATTATTTCAACTTCTTCCATGAGAAAACGGAGGCCCAGAAAGGACAAAAGACTCTTTTTCATCTACAAGGTTTGTCAGTGGCAGGGCTGGGATTAGAACCAGGGCTTTTAGTAGGACGAGGCAATCAAGGCAGTAGAGATGAAAAACTTAAGGACACTTACTCTGGGTGTTACACGAGTGGGCTGGCCACTTCCGGTGATTCACCCTCAGCTCAGCACAGAGACAACTCTACCGTTCTGCTGGCCTCCCGGGAGAGAGCGTTCTGATTAGGAGAAAAGGGACCCTTGCGGGGGAGTCCCCCCACCCCTCCCTCTGCTGATGCCTCAGGGAGAAGCCTGAGGAAGCTGGAGTCATCCCACGTGCGTGCGCAATGCTGGGCCCCTCCAGGCTCCTCCTCCAGGCTCTTTTTAGTTGGTCGCTGAGGCCTGCAGCTTAGCTTCTTGCTTCCCCTTCATAAAAATAGGCCACCTCCAGCCAGTCCTGTCTGGTTGGCTCTTCACTTGCACAGACAGACATGCATACTTCCTACTTTTCTAGCTTCTAGACGGGTGTCTGCTTCCTTCATGGAAAACTGCTTACTAAGAATTTTACCACGGGAGCAGATTAAGAAGCAATGATAACTTCATTGTTGGATGAGGTTAAAAATACACTTCCAAGATGGCCAGTAACACCGGGCATGATTGTGTGCAACGGTCTTCCCAGCACTTGAGAGGCAGAGGCAGGAGGACCGAGGGCTGAGGGAGAGTTCACACCTACCTGGGCTGCATAAAGGACCACATCTCACTCTTTCTGAAAGATTGAGGGATAGAGGGAGAGAGGGAAGGAAGGAAGGAGACAGAGAGAGAGAGAGCCAGAGTGTATGAGAGACAGAGACAGAGAGACATATACATACAGACAAGGATGGAGAGACAGAGAGAGAAACAGAGAGACAGAGAAGACAGAGGTAGAAAGACAGAGAGCCTGGTGTGGTGGCACACACCTTTAATCCTAGCACTTGGGAGGCAGAGCAGGCAGAGGTCGCACGATCTCTGTGAGTTCTAGCCAGCTTGTCTACATAGTGAGCTCCAGGCCAGCTGGGCCTACAGAGTCTGTCTCAAAAAAGATCAAAAAAACAAAAAAAAAAAACAAAAAAAGAAAAAACAGACAGAGAAAGCGAGAATGAGGAATAGAGACAGACACAGTGACACACACAGAGAAAGAGGACACACACATGTAGAGACAGGATATAGAGAGACAGACAGATACACAGAGAGGAAGAGAGAGATAGATGGAAAGACAGAGAGCGATGGAGAGAGAGAGAGATGAGACACATACAGAGAAAGACATATAGTTGGAGAGAGACAGAAGAGATCAGACAGACAGACAGACACACAGACAGAAGAGAGATCCTGAGCCACCCTGTGGCCCTCTTCAGCTGCTATCAGGGCGTGCAACCACAGCCTTTTCTACATGGACCTTCTCTTACTCTGAACTGGAGCATCTCCTACAATGCATCTGCAGGGATTTGCCAAACATAAATCAGCTAAGGAAACACCAGACATAAAGTATTCTGGAAAGGAAGAAGTAAAGCTGTCTTTTTTTTTGCAAAGAGCATGTTTATGTTTTGTGGATAAAACCTTAAAAAAAGTCTGGCTGATAGAGATGGCTCAGTGGTTAAGAGCACCGACTGCTCTCTTGCAGAGGACCCAGATTAAATCCCAGCACCACATACGGCTAAGAACCGTCTTAACTCCAGTTTCCAGGAACAAATCCGACACTCTCTCCTGACTTCCACGGCATTGCATGGACACGGGCTTGACTTGCACCCCCACATGAGGATCAGTAACATTCTACACATATAAAAAATACTATAAATAAAAAAAAGAAAATCCTTAAAAAAAACCTGAAAACAGCCTATTACAACCCTAGTCATGTAAACGAGTTTAGCATTTTTATTTATTTTTTTTTTTGTATTATTTGAGACAGGGTCTCCCTGGTAGCCCAGCTGTCTTGGAACCACTCTGTAGACCAGGCTGGCCTTGACTCACAAAGATCCGCCTGCCTTGCCTCCACGTGCTAGGATTAAAGTGTGTGCCACCACGCCCAGCTAGATGGTTCTCAGTCGCATTTGGGTGCTGGGATTGAAACCTGGGTCCTCTGCAAGAGCAGTTTGCGCTCTTAAACCGCTAGGCCATCTCTCCAGCCCAGCAATTTTTTTTTTTTTTTTTTTTTTTTTTTTTTTTGTCTTTTTGAGACAGAGTCTCCCTATAACACCAGCTGGCCTGGAACTCACTCTGTAGATCAGACTGGCCTTGAACTCACAGAGATCTGCCTGCCTCTGCCTCCCAAGTGCTAGGATTAAAGGTGTGTGACACCATGTCCAACTTAAAGACAGTTCTTAGCTGCCATGTGAGTGTTGGGAATCAAACCCAGGTCCTCCGCAACAGTAGTTGGTGCTCTTAACTGCTGAGTCATCTCTCCAGCAGGAGCTTAGCAATTTTTACAAAGATCTATCATTTATGTGTGTGTGTCTGAGTGCATGTACGCCACATGTTGCGTGGGCACCCTCAGAGGCCAGGACAGCCCTTGGAGTGGTAGTTACATGTGGTCATTAGCTGCTCAATATGGGTGCTAGGCACTGAACTCTGGGTCCTCTGGAAAAGCAGCAAGTGCTCTTAACTGCTGAGCTGTTTCTCCAGTCCCTGAGATTAGCAATTTGTGGGTTATATGGTATTTATATAAAAATCAATTGTATTTTTATATTCTTGCAATCAACACATTCAAAATTATTATTGATTTTTTGTTTTGGTTTTGTCTCCCTTATGTCCTACACCTGAGGACTGAACCCAGGGCCCCGTCCTTACTAGGTAAGTGCTCTACCACGGAGCTAAATCACCAACTCTAATATCAAGAAAATAATTTCTGGGCCAGAGACTTGGCTGAGCAGTTAAGAGCACCAGCTGCTCTTGCAGAAAACCCAGGTTCACCCCAGCATGGCTACAACCCTCCATATCTCCAATTCCATGGGTCTGACGCCCTCTTCTGACCTCCTCAGGGACTGAGGTGCACTTATACATGCATGCAGGCAATACATTCATACACATAAAATAAAAGTAATAAGTAAAAATCTTTTTTGGGAGGGGTTTGAGACAGGGTTTTCCTGTACTCCCAGCTGTCCTGGAATTCACTTTGTAGAACAGGTTGGCCTTGAACTTGCAGAGATCCACCTGTCTCTGCCTCCTGAGTGCTGGGATTAAAGGCATGCACCACCATACCCAGCCAAATAAAAATCTTTTTAAAAAAGAAAATAATTTATTTTATGATAGCATCTGTAAGAATCAAATATGTGGTGGTGCATGCCTTTAATCCTAGCACTTGGGAGGCAGAGGCAGGCAGATCTTTGTGAGTTCAAGGTCAGCCTGGTCTACAGAGCAAGTTCCAGGACAGCTGGGGCTACAGGGAGATTCTGTCTCAAAAAGACCAAAAAGACCAAAAAAGAAAAAAAAAAAGAATCAAAATTTTAAGAATAAAATGAACAAAGAAACTTAAACTATGAAAACCAGAAAATGTTGAAAGAAATTAAAGATCTAAATAAACAGAAAGAGCCAGGCCTAGCGGCACAGGACTGTCACCCCTGCTACAAGGGAGGCTGAGGCAAGAGGAGCCCCAAGTTCAGGGTTGGCCTGGGAAATTCAGTGAAAACTTGTTTCAAAATAAAAGGTAAAAAACAGGCCAGGGTGATGGTCCACACCTTTGATCCCAGCACTCAGGATGCAGAATCAGAGACAGCTCTCTGAGTTTGAGGCCAGTCTGGGGTACATGGCGAGTTCCAGGTCAGCCAGAGTTACAAAGAGAGATTATCTAAAGAAAGAGTGAGGAGAGCACAGTGGTTAGATCAGGGACTTGTCAGGACCACCTGAAGCACAGCGTACCAAGTCAGGCATATCCCCCCCCCAACTGGAATTGCTGAGAGAGTGTCCAAGTGGATTTTTTTGTAGAACCTTCAGAACAGAAAGGGGAGAGTGAATTAGACTTCCAATATATAAACAAAATTGAAAGCCTGAAACCTAGGCAAGTCAATACTCCATAAACAAGGAGGAAAAAAAAAAAGAAAAAGGAAGGAGGCAAGCAAAGCAAGCATTCAACACAGTGAAAAGGCATTTGTGATTTGCATCAGGATACAGGCAAAAAAAGGGAAACCCACATGCCAGGGACATGACAAAGGGACAACATGGGAAAGGTGCAGGATAATTCCACACCAAGCTCTACCGACCCTGCAGGAGATTGCTACAGTGGGATCCCCTTGGGGGTGACCCAAGAAACAGATCTTATTGCAGACCTATTCAGAGAAATAAAAGAGTATAAAGAACAAGTCAAAGAACTAAGGAGAGAGAATAAAAAACTCAAGAAGGACCTAGAGGGAGACAATGACAAACTTCAGAAAGAACTAAAGGGAGAAAATGACAAACTCTGGTAGGAAGTGAGAACACTGAAAAAGGATGCCAACCAGCAACTAACACAGATAATATAATAATAAAATAACACAGAGCAACTAAAAAGCTCAAATAAAGATTATGAAAAAATTTTAAATACACAAAAGTGGAACAACCAGGAAATATGGGACACTATGAAAAGATCAAACCTCTGCATCATAGGAATAGAGGAAGGAGTAGAATCCCAAGAGAATAGTATTGATCAGATCTTCAACAGAATAATAGATGAAAATTTCCCCAAACTAAAAAAAGACAAACCCATACAAATGCAAGAAGCACATAGAAATCCAAACAGACGAGTCAGAAAAAGAAACTCCCCACACCAATATGCATAGTTAAAATGCTAGATTGCCCAAAACAAAAGACAAAATTCTGAACACAAGAGAAAACAACAAGTGATACTTAAAGGAAGGACCCATCAGAATTACAATGGACTTCTTGGCGCAACCATGAAAGCACAGAAAACATGGACAAAACTTGCCCAGTGTTAAAGACTATTGATGCAACCCAGGTACTATACCCAGCAAAAAATGTCGATTATAGTTGAAGGGAGAGAAAAAATCTTCCATACATAAACAGATGATAGAATACATGTCTGGTAAAAACCAGTCCTTCAGAAAATACTTGAAGCAATTCAAAGACAGAAAGAGAGAAAAAAAAAGCAACTAATCCCCAAGCACCTAGCAAAGAGAAACTATATAAAAACATAAAGTTCCGGGGCTGGAGAGATGACCTAGGAGTTAAGAGCACCAACTGATTTTGCAGAGGACCCGGGTATCTGATCCCCAGCAACCTCATGGTGGCTGAGATCCCATCTGTAACTCCAATTCCAAAGGAGAACCCAGTTCCAGGCGGGAATTCGACAACCTCTTCTGACCTCTGGCACAGCAATTGCATGACATGGGTGCAAACACATGCAGACGTACATTATATGCAAATAAAAATAGTAAAATTAAAAAAATGAAAAAAACCAAAAAGCCGCATTAATTTGCGCGGAGTTCAAAAAGAAATTGAGACTACAAATGCAAAGGTGAATCAGGTGGAAAGGAAGCAACATTGCACTTTCATTCCAAACTTAATATAGGATGGAACTAAACTCCCAATCAAAAGACATAGATGGGAGATTGGAGTTAGGAAACAAAACCCATGCTATATGCTAGTCTATAAGAACCCATCTCACTCTCAAGGATAGGCAGCTCAGATTTCAGTGACTGAAAAAGGGATGGAAAAACAACATATCCAAGCAAATGGTATCAAAAAGGAAAGCGAGGGTGCTATTAATATCAAGCAAATCTCTTAAAATTTTAGAACACAAAGAAAAAAATCAAAAGAGACAAGGAGGTCCATTACATCTTATCAAAGGAACAATTGACCATGAGACTTCCAATCGGAAGATATATAATGCACCAACTCTGGTGCAAAGAAGAACCAAAAAGCGTTATGAAAGACCAATACATCACGACTTCTAAGGCACAGATTTAACTCCAGACACTCATAAGTAGGGACTTCAATACTCCACTTAGTCCTTTGGCGATCCCAACAGACCAAAGAATAAACAGAGAACATGAGAAATGAATGATATGATAACAAAATGGACCTCACAGACTCCAAATATTCCACCCAAACACCAGAGAAATACCTTCTACTTTCTACTCAGCCACCCCCATAAATTCTCTAAATAGACCATATACTGCGGACACAGAAAAAAAAACTCAAGAAAAAACTAGAGAGAGAAAAAAAAAAAAAAAAAAAATTTCATGCATTCTATCAGATTCACAGTGCAATAAAGCTCATATTAACACCAGGATAAAGCCCTACTAACCAACAAGACACATAGAGACTAAACAAAACTCTCCCTGAATAATGAATGGGGTCAAGGAAGAAATAAGAAAGAAATAAAAGGGTTCCTGGAACTGAACAATGATAAGACAACACCAAAAAAACCCAAAAAAAAAAAAAAAAAAAATCCTTGCCGGGCATGGTGGTGCATGCCTTTAATCCTAGCACTCGGAGCAGAGGCATGAGGATCCCTCTGTGAAGTTCAAGCCAGTCTGGTCTACGAGCGAGTTCAGACAGCCTGGGCAACAGGGAGACCATGTTCTCGAAAAGACCAAAAAAAAAAAAAAAAAAAAAAAAAAAAACCATTCCTAAGAGGGAAGTTTATAACCCTGGGGAGTGCCCACATCAATAAAAACAGAAAGAGCACAAGTGAATGGACTAACACCGTAGCTAAAAAAACATTTGGGAGCAACAACAAATGAACCCTAAAGTGCAGCAGACAGGAAAAAATAAGGAAAATCAGAGCATAAATCGAAGAAATAGAAACAAAGCAAAAGCCATTACCAAAAAAAAAAAAAATCCAATGAATCCAAAACTTGGGTTCTTGAGAGAATAAACAAGAGAGACAAGCCCTCAGGCCCAGTTAAACAAAAGAAAAGAACAACTCCAAATCAATATTACTCATGATAAAAGGTGAAATATCCACAAACAGGACAAGAAAAAGATCCAGACAATATATGGGAATACCTATATTCTTCTAAGTTTTTGAAAACCTAGAAGAAATGGAAGAAGATCTGAAACTTCCTGGAATCACCAAAGCTCAACCAAAGAAGAGAGACGAACAGCTTAAACAGACCCATAATATATGAAGAAATTGAAGATGTAATAAAGAAAGCCTCCCAACTAAAAAAAAGCTTCCAGTGCAGATGGTTTCACATGGCAGAATTCTATAAAAACATTTCGAAAAGACTTACAACCCATTATTACTCAAAATTGTTTAGAGAGAGATACAAACAGAGGGAATTCTCCCAATTCCTTCTATGAAGCCAGCATCCTCTATTACCAAAAACCAGGTAAAGAACAACAAAAAAGAAGACTGACAGATTGTCCTGCATCTCATTAATGAACACAGATGCAAAAATCTAAACCAAATACCTACAAATCGCATACAGACCCACATCAAGAAAGATCATCATCAGGACCAAGTTGGATTAATACCAGAAATGCAAGGTAAATATGAAAAAGCAATAAATATCATCAAACATTATAAATGACTGAAAGACAAAAACCCACACCATCATCTCAATTGGACATGGAAAAAAGCCTTTGACGAAATCAGGCATCCCTTCATATAAATCCTAGAGAGAATTGGATTGGAGGATCATTCCTCAATGCAAACAAAGAAATATACAGGAAACCCACAGGCCCCCCCCCCAATTATCAAATTTATTCCCCTAAATGGGGAAATGACAAAAACAATCCCTTTAAAGGTAGGAACTCTGCAAGCTGCCCCCTGTCACCACTCCTCTTCAAATATTAGTGCTTGAAACACTTGCTAGGCCAATAAAGCAAGAAAAGGAAAATTAAAGAGTACTAATTGGAAAAGACGGAAGTCAAGCTATCCCTTTTCTGATGATAATGATTGTTTTACTTAAAAGGGATGCTAAAAAGACTCCACCAGAAAACTCCGTAGAAATGATTAAGAGCTTCAGTATAAAGTGGCAGGATACAAAATAACCTAGAAAATCAGTAGCCTTTCTTGTCACACCCCAACAACAACAACTGAAGAAGAATTCAGGAGACCTTCCCACTCACAATAGCCTTCAAAAAACAAAAAAATACTAGGAACAACTTAACCAAACACTAAGACCTACAACAAAAAATGTAAACTCTTGAAAAAGAAATTGAAGAAGACATCAGAAGATGGACAAACCGTCCCAGCTCAGCATGGATTGGGAAAATTATATAGTATAAAAATGTCCATTATACCCAAATCTTGTTAGATTTAATGCAATCCCAATTAAAATCCACCAAGAGTTTCTTCACAGCTTTAGAAAAAGCTCACTTTAATTTCATTTGGAAAACAAAAGACCCTGAATAGCAAAGCAACCCTGAGTGAAAAAAGCAATTTACAGGGGGCCCTATTACCAGGCTTCAAACTATACCACAGGCTATAGTCATAAAACAGGCTTGGTGTTGGCACAAAACACAGACCTGTGACCAATGGAATGAAACTGAAGATCCAAACTTGAGCACATACAATTGTAGCCATCTCATATTTGAACAAGGGGCCAAGAAGACACAAATGAGGAAAACAGCACCTTCAGGCAAATGGTGTTGGCAAAACTGGATCACCACTTGTAGAATGAATGAAATTAAAACCCTCACCTTCTCACCCTGTACCAAAGTCAACTCCGATGGATCAAAGACCTCACGGAACCCCAAACTCTGAAAGCGATAGAAGAAAAAGTTGGCAGCAGACTACAAGAATAGGCGTAGGAAAAGATGGCTTAAATCAACAGCAGCTGTGCAAGAAATTGAAGTGTTGACGATTGACAAAGGACCTCATTAACTCAAAAGCTTCTGACATCAAAAGAAACAACAACCAAGAGAATTGAGAGAGAAAAACCCAGCACGAGTGGGAGGATAAAACTTCACCTTCAGAACCCATTTTTTTTTTTATCTGACAAAGCATTGATTCCAGAGTATATAAATACTCAAAAAACAAAGAAGAAAAGAAAACTAAAATAAATCACTTCAAAAGATGGAAGCAAAAGAGCTGAACCAGAGACTTCACAATGAGGAATTAAAGATGGATGAAAAACATCTAAAAAGTTTTCAAACATCACTAATAATTAGCAAATTTCAAATGAAAACCCCCTTAAGATATCATCTCACTACAATTTAAGACTCGTTAGGATCAAGAAAACAAATATAGAAGTTCTGGAAGTGGGGGGAAAGAGGGAGAAACACTCATCCAATTGCTGTGGAGAATATAAACTTGTACAGCCACTATGGAAAGCAGTGTGTGAGAACACTTGGAAGACTCATAATGAGCTTACCAACTGACCAAGTCATACACTCCTTTGGTAGATACCGCGATGAAGACTCTATGTGCTCTACCCAGAGATACAATGCAGCAGGCGTTTAGTATTGATTGCAGCTTTTCACAATAGCAAAACGCTGAAACCAACCCAAATCCCTCAAACAGACAGGAGATAGAGAAAATGTGGTACATCTACACAATGGAGTTCTATGCAGCAGAAAAAAGACAACATCCATGAACTTTGCAGGTAAATGGATGAATAGAAGATGTGGTGGTGTAAAGCCGGGCGTTGGTGTTGCACGCCTTTAATCCTTAGCACTTGGGAGCAGAGACAGCGGATCTTTTGTGAGTTCAAGGCCAGCCTGGCGTCTACAGATGAGTTCCAGGATCAGCTGGCCCTACAGGGAGACCCTGCTCGAAAAGACCAAAAAAAAAAAAAAAAGGAAGTATTATGTTAATGAAGAACACATAGCCCAGAAAACAAACAACAAATGGACCTCATGTGTGGATGCTAGCACCAACTAACTAGTTGTGAAATATTTCTATTTTTTAATTAAAATTTTTTAAATTTATTTATTGTCTGTGATGTGTATGAATGTACTTCTGCATGCAAGTTTGTGCGCCCCTGTCATGCAATGCCGCGGAGGGTCAGACAAAAGAGGGTATCGGATTCCCCTGGAACTGGAGTTCTCCTGGATTGGAGTTTCAGACATGTTCTCAGGCTGCCATGTGGGTGCTGGCTCGAACCCCGATCCTCTATAAGAGCGGTCAGTGCTACTTAAACCGCGTAGGCCATCTGTCCAGCCCGTAAATATTTCTTGTTGGAGTGATGCATATGGAAAGACAACAACAATACCAACAACAGAAAAGACTGCTCAAAGAAGATGACTGAAACGTTGACATCTGGGGAGGTGGGCGCAGGAGGAGAGGGGAACACCGTGCTATATGATCATTTTAACATATTCTTGTATAGAAAAACATATATAATTTGGGGCTGGAGAGATTGGTCTAGCAGTTAAGAGCAACCGACTGCTCTTCGCACAGGACCCAGGGTTCGATTCCCAGCACCCACACTTGGGGCTGAGAACCATCTTTAACTCCAGTTTCCAGGGGAATCAACACACACCTCTTCTGACCTCCAAGGAATTGCACAACAATGGTGCACAACTACATGCAGATAGTACACAAAAATACATACACACAGCGGCGTGGTGGCCACACGGTTTTTAATCCTACACTTGGGAGCAGAGGCAGGCGGATCTTTGTGAGTTCAAAAGCCAGCCTGATCTAACAAAGTGAGTTCCAGGACAGCTGGGGCACAGGAGGACCCTGTCTCAAGAAAGACAAAAAAAAAAAAAAATTAAAAAAACAAATTACACATACACACACAAAAAAAATACAATACAACATAAAAAATAAATAAAAAGAAAAATTTTTTTTTTTTTTTTTTTTTTTTTTTTTTTTTAAATAAATAAATTTAAATAAAATAGTGGGTACAATTATTAGAACTGGCAACTTTTTAAAAAGCCAGACTAGCCGGGCATGGTGGCGCATGCCTTATCGCTAGCACTTAGGAGGGCAGAGGCGATGCGGATCTTTATGAGTTCAAGGCCAGCGCTGGACTACAGAGTGAACTTCAGGACAGCTTGGGGCGTACAAGGGAACCCCTTCTCAAACAAGACCAAAAGAAATAAAATAAAATGAAATAATAAATAAAAAAAAAATAAAATAAATAAATAATAAATAAATAAAATAAAAATAAGTAAAAAACCAGACTGGGACTGGAGAGGAATGGCTCACAATGAAGAGCCCGACTTGACTCTGCAGAGTGACCCGGTTCGTCCCCAAAGCACCACGATGGGGGACGAGAACGGCCTGCCGGAAACTGAACCAAATCCAGGAGAGCCTCCAGTTCCAGGGAATCTGACACACCCTCTTCTGACCTCCGCAAATGTGCAAGATTGCAACGACACGGGTGCACAAACCGCATGCAGACAAGAGTACATTCACTTACCACATTATGTAAATAAATAAAATTAATAAAACAAAAATTTAAATAAAAAAACAACAATTAAAAAAAGATTTATTTAAGAAGAACACTGGGCATACATTGCAGAAAGGCCTGTGTTGGTTACCCGGGAGAAAAAAAAAGGCACCCGACCATGTTAGCTAATAAATGTCTAATACAACGGTCGTCCAAGGGATCCAACGCCCTCTTCTGGGCACCTGCAGGCATTGCACATTATGTATGGGTGCACGTATATGCACATAGGCAAAAGACTCATACACATAATTTTTTTTAAAAAGCACAAGCAGCCAGGCGTGGTGGTGCATGCCTTTAATCCCAGCACTCAGGAGGGAGAAGCAGGCTGATCTCTGTGAGTTCAAGGCCAGCCTGGTCCACATAGTGAGCTCTAGCCTCTGGGACTTGGGAGACCCTGTCTCAAAAAGACACACACACAAAAAAAAAAGTGTAAAAGAAAATAAGTAGATAAACATTTAACATTGAAAACCCCCCCCCTTTTTTTTATCAAGAAATCAAATGAAGGCTGGACAGATGGCTTAGTGGTTAAGAGCATGTATTGTTCACAGTCTATAACTCTGACACTGTCTTCTGGAGTCTGTCTGTATCGTACAGGACTGGGGGGCACAGAGCTGCTGTGAACTCATCCATTCTCAGTGGTGAGCTCTGGGCCTTCTTTACTTCTGGATGCAAAGACTCTCAGCTGTAAGGGTTTCACCCCCTACTCAAGTGACTAAATCCCTACTAAAGGACTAAATCCTTGACAAACAGACAGGGTCACTGATAAGTAACAAGGATGGCACACTGCCTGCTTCTTCTGGGTTTGAGACCAAGACCTGGCAGGCCTTTCCTCCTGCCAGCAGGACCTATTTATTTATGTATTTATTTATTATTTATTTAGTCTTTTGAGACAGGGTCTCTCTGTAGCTCCAGCTGTCCTGGAACGTTACTCTGTAGACCAGGCTGGCCATTAACTCACAAAGATCTGCCTGCCTCTACACAATTAAAAAGGCGTGCGCCACCACGCCCGGTTCTTGTTTCTTTTTTTTTTCACAAGAAAACAAACACAACAAAACAAAAAAAGGAATCAAATCCACATGCCAAGCCGGGCATGGTACCTATGCCTTTAATCCTAGCACTCGCGGAGGCAGAGGCAGTGGATTCTTGTGAGTCAAGGCCAGCCTGGTCTACAGATTGATTCCAGGACAGCTGGGCAACAGGGAGACCCCTGTCTCAAAAAGACCAAAAAGAAAAAAAAAAAAAAAAAAAAAAAAAATCCACATGCCAAAAGCACAAAGAAAAATCAACAACATGGGAAAAGCAAAAAAGAAATCCAAACCAAACACTATCAGTCCCATAGAGGACTCCCATAACAAGAGCTCTCTGGAGGTAACCCAGGACGCAACATGGATTCTCTCTCTCTCTCTCTCTCTCTCTCTCTCTCTCTCTATATATATATATATTCGTTCTATTGATGCTTTTTTTCTCTCTCTGATCCATCCTGGAGGCGGCAGGTTCTTTACTTGATTATTTTCTTTTTAAGGTGAGTGTGTGTGTGTGTGTGTGTGTGTGTGTGTGTGTCTGTCTGTCTGTCTGTCTACAAGTGCAGTTGCCAGAGTTGTTGGATCTCTCTGGAGCTGGAGTTACAGGCAGTTGCAAAGCACCTGATGCAGGTGCTGGGAACCAAACTCAGGTCCCCATGCAAGAGCAGTACATGCTCTTCATCACCAAGCATCTCTCCAGCCCCTGCATTCCACACTTTAGTTTTTATAAATGAAGCTTTCTCCCTGTCTGGCCTGATCTCTAGCTCCTGCTCCTCAGCAAGATCCCATCGCACAGCTTGCGATGCCCAGCTAGTCCAATTTCTAGTTCTTTTGCTAACACGTTTCTGTCTGCTTTATCCACCTTGTTGTTCCTCACAAATCCTCTCCTAGCATACCTCGGTGTCACCGGGTACAGAAACTACTTCCCAGTCCAGGGGCCCCAGACCTCCTAGCTGGAGAGGCTTTCTCTCACCAGCTCTCCCTCCCAGCTTCTGGCAGGCAGGATGCAAATGGGTGACTGTGTAAAATGCAAATAAATGTTTAGCTCCTCTTTACATTCCTGCGTGAGGCAGGAAACCCTGTCTTAGAATGGGAGAGGGAAAACACCCAAGGAAGGGGTCCTGAAGGGAGGGAGGAGGTGACCTGGGTTCTGAGGTTTTCTCTCTTCAGGAAGGTTACGACTCACGGTGATGGGTCCGTGAGAACTGACCGGCAAAACACGATGGAAACGCTGTTGGTCCTTAGGTACTACTGAGGAATAATTTGGGTAGCTCGCCAGGCAGTAAGTGGGTTTGCATTTCTTTGAAAAGGATTGAGGCAGGGAGGTGTTCTATTTCCTGCCCAAGACTAGCGCAACAGCAGAGGGTGTGACCTGCAGCTGAGAGGTGAGAACGCACCCTGCAGGAAGCTGAGGGGCACGGAGCTGCTGTGCACCCACCCAACCTCAGTGGTAAGCTCTGGGACTTCCTTGCTTCTACATGCTAAGACCCCACTGGAGCAACATTATAAGTAAGGAACTAGCAGACAGGGTCACTGTTGAGTAACAGGGATGGCACACAGCCTGCTTCTTCTGGGTGTGACGCCAAGACCTGGCAGGCCTTTCCTCCTGCCAGCAGGGGCCCTTTTCTGATAAGACCAAGGCCAGACTTACTTGGCTTGAAGCTGTGACTTTTGGGCTCTCTCTTCTTTAAGTTAACCAATTTAAAATTAGGGGAAGGAGACCCATCTACATAATTAAAAGACCCAAGTTTGGGGCTGGAGAGATGGCCTAGCCGTTAAGAGCACCGACTGCTCTTGCAGAGGACCCGGGTTCGATCCCCAGCACCCACAGGGTGGCTGAGAGCCATCTTTGCTCCAGTTCCAGGGGAATCCAACACCCCCTTCTGACCTCAGCGGCATTGCATGACATGGGTGCACAAACCTTCATGCAGACAGTACATTCATACACATAAAAAATAAATAAAATTAAAAAAAAAAGACCCAAGTTGTCTGGCTTTGGTTTATCACTTTCTGAGTTCTTGCTGCACTTGTGGAGCATTTTCTCTCTCTCTCTCTCTCTCTCTCTCTCTCTCTGACTGTTTTTTTTTTTTTTTTTCTTCTTCAGGGTCTCCTTTTGAGACAGGATAGGTCATGTGTGTACCTCCATCAAGAAGACTCAATGCTGTGTTGTTCCAGTTTGTTGGTTCTCTGCTCAATTTAAGGAATTTAAAATGGCAGGAAAAGCCTCAGATACAGTGGAAGGTAACATGTACCAACTTTATTAAAGAAACACAGTCAAGTCGGTGGCACACGCCTTTAATCCTAATACTCGGGAGGCAGAGACAGGCAGATCTCTGTGAGTTCAAGGGCAGCCTGATCTACATAGTGAGTTCCAGGCCAGCTGGGGCTACAGGGAGACCCTGTCTCAAAAAGACAAAAAAGCAAGCAACCACCCAAACAATAACAACAACAAACAAGGTGGAGAGCAATTGCAAAAGATACCTGTTAGGTTATAAAAAAGCATGAACCCTAATAAAAGGCACATGAGGCTTAGGTCACTCCAGGAACATGCTTTACTTCCATGTGGGACTGCCAGCATGAGCCGCCTGCAGACACATAGTGGAACTGGACAGCATGGCAGGGGGCAGGACATGGGAGGGGGGTTGCAGAGAGAGGCAGACAGAGAGATAGAGAGGAGCAGAGAGAGTTATGGTGGCTGGGGTCCACCCATCCATACCCATGGGGCGGGGCCTCAGGTAAGTGGGCACCTGTGTGCCCCATGGGATTCTGGGAAGCCCGGACCTAACATTCCAGCCTTTTGCTTATGATAAGGAAATGGGGCGCTGTTCTCTCTCTTCTGTATCTGCTTTAGAGCTGATAGGGGGCAAAGTCTTGGGGAAACAGCTGTCGGGCTGGAGGGTTAGAGAGTGGTTTCCCATTTTGGCTGCTCTGGGTGCTCTGCCCAGTTGGTTTGGTCCAGATCGATAGTGGCCAGTACTTTTAGTGGACATTTTCTCTGCAACTGAAAAGACAAGCTGGTTGAGTCTTATATGAGTATACCAGTGCAGGGACTTCACGGTACCAACAGGGGGCTACTGGGTGCATTAGCAATTGGAGGGTCCCTGTCTAGGGTCTGCAGAAGGAGAAAGAGCCTGTACCCTGGTTTGAGGAATTGGAAAAAAGTTAGTACACAGAGCTCTAGAATGAGGGCCAGCTTTAGTACACAGGGCTTCAGAATGAGAGCCATAACCATGAGAAGATAAAAGGCGGTATTTTCTGGCATGGCACACTAAATCTGTCATCTATCTCTGAGATATTTTCTAACATGACACAGTAGATTCCTAAAAAAGTTTAGTACACAGAGCTCTAGAATGAGGGCCAGCTTTTATACACAGGTCTCTAGAATAAGAGCCATAACCATGAGAATATAAAAGGTGGTATTTTCTGGCATGGCACATTAAATCTGTCATTTATCTCTGAGATATTTTCTAACATGACACAGTAGATTCCTAACTTAGCATAGTAGGTCTCTCACCTATCTCTCTGTTAATAACCCATTTCATTTTCTCTTCTTTAGATTACAATTTCCTGTTGGGGTGTTTAAAACCACACAGTTACCTCAGATAAATGAAGTTTGTTTTGGTGTTAAGGTTGAGGTTCTGGTCCTTGGGGCACTCAGGCCTTGCACCTGGCTCTCTTCACCAGTTCCATCTATGTGAGGACAAAGTCAGACCTTGCTTGACCAGAGCTTTCCTTTGAAGCATGAGGAGTCTTTCCTCTATATGGAATTTCCTCCCTTGACTGGACACTGGCTGGATGAAGTCCTTTTAAGTGAATCTCCAAGACTTCCCTGGCATGGGATGACTGGTGACTCGCTGCCACAGGACATGCACAAAGTTGCAGATGCAGGACCCTAGGACCCAAGTCAATCTCAGAGGGTAGGGGCCAAAATATTGTCTTTTCAAATCCTTCTTGCCAAATCAGATTGGAGCGTTAAGTGTGGTTGTTAAACCTCCAAGAGGATTATTTGAATTAATTTGGTACTTTAATTACCATATAACTCCTAAGTAAAGCTTAAACACTGACTGAAGCACTGTTAATAAATTCTTAATTGCTATGGCAAAAATATTCTGACTAATAAAAGCTCATGGTAGGAGTCTGGTGGTAGCGGCTGCAGCACAGGCTAGGAAGGGATGCTACTTACTGGCTTGTGTTGCTGGCTCATGTTCAGCCTATTGTATACAATATAGAAATATCTGGGCTGGAGAGATAGCCTAGCGGTTAAGATCGCCGACCGCTCTTACAGAGGACGCCGGTTCGATCCCCAGCACCCACATGGCGGCTAAGAACCGTCTGAAACTCCAATTCCAGGAGAACTCCAGTTCCAGGGGAATCCGATACCCTCTTCTGACCTCCGCGGCGTTGCACGACACGGGTGCACAAAACTTTATGCAGACAGTACTATTCATACACATACAGAAAATAAAATAAAATTAATAAAAAAAAAAAAAAAAACAAAAAAAAACAATATAGAAATAATCTGGCCAAGAGATGGCACCACCCACAATGGGCACAGCCAGTGCCATATGAAGGCAATTATTGAGGTTTCTCAGCTCAGGTGTATATAAGTTGACATTAAACCTATCAGAGTAAGCTTCTACAATTTGTTCTTTAAGTCTATGAAGGTCATTAGGTATCAAAGTACATGATTTAAAACTATGCAAGGCAAAAGGTTCAAATAGCCCATTGAAAACAAACCAAGGATTAAAAAAAAAGGTTAAAAACCAGACCTTTCTCAAATGAGAGGCTTGTCACTTGTCCCAGATTTTGAATTATAGCTTTGAAAAGGAAAAAGAGAAAGGGGTGGGCCGTTGTCACATTATCAACAGAGAAGGAAATGCTTAGGGCTCACCCGAATTGGTTACATTTGTCCTGTCCGTGTGGTCACAGGAAGTAAAACCTAATTTCTCTTGAAAATATAAAAAAGTAACATGTGCAAAGTTATAACAGATATATAAACAATTTTAGTATGTATGTATGGGTAACTCTATATCTTATGTCTGTTTCACTTGAGGTGTAACTAGGTATATAGTACCTGCTAGATGGAACACAATTTCTTGTACATGCTATAATTACATTAAGAATTCTTAATAGTAACAGTACTTCATGCAACACTCATAAATATGGTTAGTAATAAATAAAATTGGCAATGACACTTTGTTTTTTTTTATTATATTTTTTTATTATTTATCTTTGTATTGTGTATGAATGTACTGTCTGATGCAGGTCTGTGACCCGTGTCGTGCAATTGCCGCAGAGGTCAGAAGAGGGTCTCGGATTCCTCTGGAACTGGAGTTCTCCTGGATTGGAGTTACAGGCGGTTCTTAGCCGCCAATGTGGTGCTGGGGATCGAACCCGGGTCTCTGCAGAGACGCGTCTGTGCTCTTAAACCGCTAGGCCATCTCTCCAGTCCCCGGCAATGACACTTGTTATAAAGGTTGTAGCTAAACAGAGGCACATGCATTGTAATCATACCAGACAGATCTTATGTTTTTTTTTTTTTTTTAAAACATCAACAAACACACATAGAATTTGACATATCAAAGGTACTTAGGCTGTTTCATTGGAGGGAAGGGGAAGCCATGTACGCACTGTTCAATACCAGAGTATATGAATCCGAGGATATTTTTAAAAGGTCTTCTTGGGTAAGAAGACAGTGGCAAGCACAGGAAAAAGAAAAATTTGAACCCGTAAGGGGCAAAAAATCAGGTCTTCAGACATCTGGAAAAAGAAAAAAAAACNAAAAAAAAAAAAAAAAAACAATATAGAAATATCTGGCCAAGAGTGGCACCACCCACAATGGGCACAGGCCAGTGCAATGAAGGCAATTATTGAGGTTTCTCAGCTCAGGTGTATCAAGTTGACATTAAACCTATGTAGTAAGTCTTCTACACTTTGTTCTTTAAGGTCTATGAAGGTCATTTAGGTACTCAAAGTACAATGATTTAAACCATGCAAGGCAAAAGGTTCTAACATAGCCCATGAAACAAACCCAAGATAAAAAAAAAGGTTAAAACCAGTACCTTCTCAAATGAAGGCTATGTCACTTGTCCCCAGATTTTGAATTATAGCTTTGAAAAGGAAAAGGAAGAGGGGGTGGGCGTTGTCACATATCAACAGAAGACAGGAAATACTTAGGGCTCACCCGAATTGGTTACATTTGTCCTGTCCGTGTGGTCACTGGAAGTAAAACCTAATTTCTCTTGAAAATATTAAAAGTAACATGTGCAAAGTATAACAGATATATAAAACAATTTTAGTATGTATGGGTAACTCTATATATGTCTGTTTCACTTGAGGCTGTAACAAGATATATAGTACCTGCTAGATGGAACACAATTTCTTGTACATGCTATAATTACATTAGAGAATTCTTAAAAGTGAACAGTACTTCATGCACACACTCATAAATAAGGTTGTAATAAATAAAATTGGCAATGACACTTTGTTTTTTTTTATATATTTTTTTATTATTTATCTTTGTATGTGTATGAATGTACTGTCTGCATGCAGGTCTGTGCACCCGTGTCGTGCAATGCCGCAGAGGTCAGAAGAGGGTCTCGGATTCCCCTGGAACTGGAGTTCTCCTGGAATTGGAGTTACAGGCGGTTCTTAGCCGCCATGTGGGTGCTGGGGATCGAACCCGGGTCCTCTGCAAGAGCGTCGGTGCTCTTAACCGCTAGGCCATCTCTCCAGTCCCCGGCAATGACACTTTGTAAAGGTTGTACTAAACAGAGGCACATGCATTGTAATCATACACAGACAGATCTTAATATGCCGTTTAACAATGTCATACACATACACAACTAAAGAATTGACAATATCAAAGGTACTTAGGCTGTTTCATTGGAGGGAAGGGGAAGCCATGTGCCACTGTCCAAGTACCAGAGTATGAATGAATCCGGGGATATTTTAAAAGGTCTCTGGTCAGAAGGACAGTGGCACAGCACAGGAGAAAAAGAAAAACATCTGTTAGTGAACAGTGAACCCGTAGGGGTCAAAAATCAGGTCTTCAGACATCTGGAAACAAGAAAAAAAAACTGGAAAAGAAAATTTTTTAGTCGTAATACCTGTGGAAAAAAATAATTTGGACGGATAAGAAATAAAGCCTTCAGATAAGCAGTGTAGAAACCTAGGAACTTGGTTCAAATCAGGCCTTTGAAAAAATCTAAGAGGCATGCCAAAAGTAAACTTAATTTTTTATTTTGTGCACAACATAGAATAAAAGAAGTTTGAAGTGGCCACTTTGGACAAAAAACACACAGGAGAACACGGACACATGACAGTTACAAAGACACACTGAAGAACGGTTACAACACACAGACAGGTTGGACAGACACATGACCTAACTGTATCCATTAACTCTGGACAATGGGAAAATCCCCTTTTTTCATCTAAAGTTGTCCATCGTTGTCCAGGGCTGTGGAACCATTAATTGCAATTATCACATTTACAAAGAATCACTTAGAGTTTAAGACATCCGCCTACGTGTACGCCTGCAAAGGATGGTGGACAGAGCAGGCAGGAAAATCTGGTGGTTTGCACATATTACCTGCTAATTTAATGAGGATAAATTTAGTTAGTGGAAAGAGGCTTGTATCCAGAAGCAGAAACAAAATGGATTTCTGAAAATGGGGTTTATAAAGAAAAAACAATGAAATGGAAAATGCCAAAATCTGAAATAATCCCTTAAAATTAGGCAAAAGTCTTGTAAACAAAATATAAAAAACCAAAAACAAAACACTATTTGTTAAAAAGCCAAATGATGCCAGGCATGGTGGCACATGCCTTTAATCCTAGCACTTGGGAGGCAGAGGCAGGTGGATCTTTGTGAGTTCAAGGCCAGCCTGGTCTACAGAGTGACTTCCAGGACAGCTGGGGTTACAGGGAGACCTTGTCTTGAAAAGACAAAATAAAATAAAATAAAAAAGTCAAATAATGTAAAAATCTCAAACAAAATCCTGTAAAAATTAACTATCCATACAAAAGTAAAAAATGAAAATTGATTGTATTTTGGAAATAGATGAAAAACCAATAAAATCAAAACTTGGTTACTCTAAAACCCAAAAACCAAAATTGTGAAAGGATCAGAATATGCCATTAAATAAATTGTAAGAGAATTAGAATACAGAAATAGAATATGGCATTAGTTATTATTATTATTATTTTTTGCATGTGTATGAATGTATTGTCTGCATGCAGGTCTGTGCACCCGTGTCGTGCAATGCCGCGGAGGTCAGAAGAAGGTCTCGGATTCCCCTGGAACTGGAGTTCTCCTGGAATTGGAGTTACAGGCGGTTCTCACCCGCCATGTGGGTGCTGGGGATCGAACCCGGGTCCTCTGCAAGAGCGTCGGTGCTCTTATCCGCTAGGCTATCTCTCCAGCCCGGCATTAGTTATTATAAGGTCTGATGTAAATTTAGGCTTTCTGCCATGTAGTGTAGCAGAGCACCGGTGCGGTTTAGGGCCGCCAAGGAAATGGGGGCATGCGCAGACAAAGCCTCAAGATGGCGGCTGAGGAGTGGGCGTGGATTAGCACGGTTGCCATGGAAACTGTCTGCATCTTGTCTGTTTGAATGTGGGGCGGGGGAAAAAGCCGCGGTAGCAGGGCATGGCGGTGCGGTGCACGGCGGTGTCAGAGAGGGGGGGAACCACATGGCGGGGGTGGGGGATGCAGTGGGGCAGCAGGGAAGGCACAGTAAAAGAAAGAAAAATGACTGCAGAGAGGAGAGAGGGAGAGGGAGAGAGAAAAAAGATAAGTGAAGTCTTTTTAGTCTCAAAAGCACTGCCGAAGACCAAGGCACATCTGCCTCAGTGTCAAGTGGTGCTGGTCAGAGACCCCAGGTACGTGGAGGTCTCTGAGACAGGCCTGCAAGCCTGTGAAATCAGCGTCCCCAAATCACAGGGGAGACCAGAATACGGGTCCGGATTCTGTACCCAGCGTCCCAGTGGACAGCAATCTGGACGGAAAAATCAGGGGAACCCTGATTACGGCGGCACTCAGGGGTCCAAAACGGAACGGAGTATAATAGGAGACTAGAAAGAATGAAGGAAGAGAGGCCAGAAGGCAGTAGGTTGGAATTCAGACAGGAAATGTCAAGGCAGAGAGGACAGCTAGAGGGGGCAGAACACTCACAGGGATACACAGAAGGTAAGGGTAGGTGATAGAATCTCCCCTCATTCAGGTGCCCGTCCGGCACTCTTAACTCTCACGCACAGTCACAGGGGAATAGAGTAGGTAGTGTAAAAAGATGGTACCTCATCCTGAAATGTGGAAGCAGTTGTCCGGAGAAATATGCAGCTGGCAGGTCCAGGGGTTGCAAAAATTTGTTAGGAAGTCCTTTTCAGGGAGAGAGCTGGCGAGCGCTCTGCCAGATCAAAAACCGGTGAGCACTTCACCTGATAAAAAACATCTCAAGCCCCGACCGAGTCCAAGGCTCCATAATGTTAGGTTATAAAAAAGCATGAACCCCAATAAAAGGCACATGAGGCTTAGGTCACTCCAGGAACATGCTTTACTTCCATGTGGGACTGCCAGCGTGAGCCACCTGCAGACACGTGGTGGAACCAGACAGCATGGCAGGGGGCAGGATGGGGGAGGGGGGCAGAGAGAGGCAGACAGAGAGATAGAGAGGGACAGAGAGAGTTATGGTGGCTGGGGTCCACCCATCCATACCCATGGGGCGGGGCCTCAGGTACAGGGGAAGGGGTCAGAAGATTGACAGCTTCTGGAAGTGGGCACCTGTGTGCCCCTTGGGATTCTGGGAGCCCTGGACCTAACAATACCAACATCCACCTTTGGTGCATGCATACATAAGTGAATGCACACTAACACATATGTGTCCATATTCATGAACACTTACACACATTAAAGTAAAAAAAGGGGGGGGGCTGGAGACATGGCTCAGCAGTTAAGAACATTTGCTGTTCTTGCAGAGTTCTGCTCCCTGCCCCATTTTGGGTGGCTCATAACCACCTGTAACTCCAGATCCAGGGAATATGATGTCCTCTTTTGGCTTCCTTGGGTACTCCCACCTGGATGTCACACATACATACACATAAATAAAAATAAATCTGGAAAAAAAGACATTGGGTTGGCATGTATAAGGACATAATACATATATATATATATATATAATAAAAATAAATAAATAAAGCTATCTTTTAGTTCAGAGAAGAAATTGAGAACTAGGACTATAGGGGAAACCAAATTGTGACAGAATCAACACACCTGCAATGGACATCATTGGAGAAAGCAGGGCAGACCTTGGAAATGGTGTAGCTATTACCAAAATGTCCACCATCATTAGGGTTTAAGAATGAATGTGGGGCTGGAGAGATGGCTCAGTGGTTATGAGCACTGGTTGCTCTTGCAGTGGACCCAGTTTTGAATCCCAACACCTACATGGAAGCTAACTCCAGTTCCAGGGGAATCTGATGTTCTCTTCTGACTTCCTAGGGCATTGCACAACATGGGTGCAGTTCCACCCATGTAGGCAATACACTCATATACATAAAATAAAAATAATAATAAAAAGAAAAATATGTGAAGTTGCTGGGCGTGGTAGGCATGCCTTTAATCCCAGCTCTCAAAGAGTAGAGGCAGGTGGATCTCTGTGAGTTCCAGGCAAGACAGGTCTACAAAGTGAATTCCAGGCCACCCAGAGCTACATAGTAAGATCCTGTCTAAAAAGTAATGGAGATGTGGTGTGATTGGCTGGTATGTTTGGCTGGTGTGATTGTTCCCTGCCTTTAGAGAGAGAACCAGAACCACTTAAGAGTTGTTTCTGAGTGCCTTGGGCATTGCACGGCACGGATACACTTAGGCACATGCAGGAAATACACTCATACACATAAAATAAAAAATAATAAAATATTTTAAAAATGGAGACACACACCTTTAGTCCCAGAACTTGGGAGGTAGAGGCAGGTAGACTGAGTTCAAGGCCAATCTGGTCTACATAGAGAATTCCAGGCCAGTTGGGGCTACAGGAAGACCCAGTCTCAAAAAACCAAAAAAAAAAAAGAAAGGCCTAAAGTGATTGAGGTTGACTCCCTACACACATGTACACACAAACATATGGTACTTACAGACATCCACAGACATTTAAACACACACACACACACACACACACACACACACGAACGCACGCTCGCGCGTGCACCAACACAAAATAAAATGTTCTCAGGAGGTAATACTAACTGAAGGTTGAGGGCAGGTGTGCTGACTGGAAAGCTAGCACAGCCACCAAGTCACACTGGGATGAGCCCATGGGCTTCTGACTTTTTGGCTTCTTGCCTCTTGTCCTCTTCTGTCATGCTGTGTAGGATGTTTCTCCTGCTACAAGCAGGTACAGCACAGTCCTGCTAAGGGAAGGGGAGCACAGTGGCCACCTGTGGTCACTGTAGGGAACTGACCCCTCAGCACAGAGGTCAGTTGGTCACTTTTATAACCCAACCTGAGAGATAATTCCAACTCAGGTCCTTAGCCTGGGTGGTGGAACACTTCCCATCTGCTGTGCTTTCCCACCTGCCCAAAGACTGCTGGTCTCTGGACAGGAATTTCAGGCTGATGGCTGGTGACCTATCTTCAGCCTACGCACACTCACAGTTCATGCCACAGGTTGGTGACTTGATTGGTCTCTGTCCAACCCCATGCTACCATCCAACCTTACGCTAGCTTACCAGGTTGGCGATCTGATAGACCCCTGTCCAGTGCACTAGCCACCAGCACTGGAAATCCAGGCCTGCTTTGGCCTGTATATGAGCAAAATAACAGACTGGGAATTCTGTGTAATGATGGTAATGGAGAATTCTATTTAGTGCCTGCTGAAAGTCACTTTTATAAGCAAAATGACATCATCTCCCAGAGCTAATCACAGACCCCCAGTCTCACGCCATTGTATACTGCTGCTCTGCCTAGCATCATGTGCCTGGGTCACTTTGATCCCTCTTAGGGCAGGGTCAGAGGAATCCCATGACTCCCACATTGTGCCCTGGGGGAAGCTAGCTGAGAATTAGCCCCTAATTCAAATTGGATCTTCTCAGAATGCTGTCCATCTTGACCCTTCTACAAACAACAGTCATCAGAGACCATCAAGGAGCCAGGCTATCAACACCCCATCATGGATGGGGGAGGTCTTATAAGTCCCCACCCTCCCTGAGGAGCTCCAGGCAATTAATAGTGGCTGGAGGTAGGAGGGGGGCTAGAGAGGGGTGTCATGTTCCTAAGTGGTGTAGCTACTGGTAAGTTGCTGCTGTTCAGATAAATGACCTCCCTTGTGTGCTCATAGAGACGGCTCTAATTAAATGCAGTGGGCTTTTACAAGAAAGAAAAAAATGTGAAAGTGGGTGGGGGGCTTGGTGGGAAAAAGAAGGGGTTCAGCAGGAGAGAGAAGAGGTTAAGAGCAGGTAATGGTGGGAGCAGATGATCAAAGTATGTTATACTTATTGTGAATAAATACATTAAAAATAACTGGGAAAAGTAAAAGGGGCTGGAGAGATGGCTCAGTGGTTAAGAACACTTGTGTTCTTGCAGAGAATCTTGGTGGATCACAAATGCTTGGAACTCCAGCTCCAGGGTATCTAACTCCCTCTCCTGGACTCAGTAAGCACTTGCACACACATACGCTTATATAGTCTTACACATTCACATAAAATAAAAATAAATGTAAATATTTAAAATGAAAGGGAATGGGGGACTAGAGAGATGGTGCAGTGGTCAAGCCCACTGGCTGTTCTTGCAGAGGACCTGGGCTTGGTTTCCAGACCCCACATGGTGGCTGACAACTGTCCACAGCTCCAGTTCCAGGGATATGACACCCTCTTTTGGCTTCTGTGGGCATTGCATGCATGTGGTGCACTTACATACATGCAGGCAAAACAGTCATACACATAAAATAAAAATAAATAAAACATTTTTAATGTAAAAGGAGGGAGAGTGGTCCGGGAAGGCATGGCCCCTCCAGGTGGGGTGTGTAGACCTGAAATTGGTCAATGGTGGTTCTTAGAGGAAGAGATGGCTAGGGAGACACTGGTCTCTAAAACGCTCATCTGAGAGTGAGATTATGTTCCACATCCTGCGTTGCCCAACGCTTCAGGATGCAAATGATGAAAACTCACAAAAAATAAAAGTAAATAAAGAAGGGACTTTTCTGGCTTATGTAATGAAAAGGCCAGCAGCTTGGGTGTGATGGGGCTGGGTCCTTGGGGGGGGGCTCTCTTGCACCATCCTTGGTTTCTTTTTGTGCCACCCTCCTTCTCCAGCACATTCTTCTGTAACCAGAGCAAGACGGTGATGACATCTGTAGATTTCTATCCCACCAGATGAGGAACTCCCGCAGGGGCCTCATCAAGGAAGCTGACCTTGAACTTCTGGTCTTGCCTCTATCTCCCAACTGCTTGGATGACAGGCAGGCATCAAGATGACAGGCAGGCATCAATATGCCTGCATTGAACCCAGGGCTTCCTATACACTGGGAAAAAACTCTGCCCACTGAGATATATCCTAGTCATCTTTCAAAACTGTTCTCTTCTGCTACATCTTCACTTAATCTCTCTCTCTCTCTCTCTCTCTCTCTCTCTCTCTCTCTCTCTCTCTCTGCCATGCTTATGGAGGCCAGAAGAGGGTGTTGGATCCCCCAGAACTGTAGTTACAGACAGTTGTGAGCCTCCATGTGGGTGCTGGGAACGGAATCCAGGTCCTTTGAAGGAGCAGCAAGTTCTGTTTAAGTGCTGAACCATCTCTCCAGGCCCTACTTTATTTCTGGAGATGGTGTCTCACGGAACCTGAAGTTGCTGATTTGGCAGACTAGGTGCTGGGGATCTGAACTCAAGGCCTCATGTTCGTGCAGGAAGCACTTTATTGACGGAACCATTTTCCCAGTTCCAATGAATTATTATGCTTTTGAGACAAGGTTTCACTCTGTATCTCCGAATGGCTGTGAACTTGCAACGTGGTCTGGGATAGCCTTAAATGGGGGCCATTCTCCTCCCTCAGTCTCTCGAGTGTTGGGATTACAGACATGAACCACTATACCTGGAGGAGTAATCATTCTTATCTGAGAAGAATCAAACTGGATAGTTTCCATCTATGGGAGTGGCAACACCAACCAGTGAACTGAAAGGAAAAGTCACCACAACTCAAGACTATCCAGTAACACACCTGGGTGTTTACCCAAAGGTCTCGAAGTTGACATGCCACAGAGACATCTGCATGTGAATGTTCAGTGCACCACAGTTCACAGTAGCTGAGTTATGGAACCAACTCAGGTGTCTAATAACAGAGGAGCGCATAAGGAAATATGGCTTATATACACAGTGGAAGCCATAAAGAAGAATGAAGTGATGTCATTTGCAGGAAAAATGGATGTAGATAAAGATAATCATATTAAACAAATTAAGCCAGTCTCAGAAAGATAAGTATTATCTGTTTATTCTCATTTGGGACTCAGATTTTTATGTAGTTATATAAAATCATGTATATATGGGTTAAATGAAAGTAGAAGGGAAATTCTCTAAGGAACAAAGGGTGTAATGGGGGAGGATTGAGAAACAGGAGGGCTGAGATCTCCTGAGGCCAGCAGAAGGTCCCGGGGTGTGGGCTGAAGAGCCCCCCCCCCACCAACTGGGATTACAAAGAGTCATCTGAAGGAGTCAAGCAAAGCAAGCCTTCAACACAGTGAAGAGGCATTTAGGACTCACATTGGAATATAGGCAAGGAGAAGCCCATATGCCAGGATCACGAAGAAGAGAAAACACTGGAAGGAGGCAGGATAATCCCATGCCAAGCTTTACCAACCCTATGGAAGACTCCTGCAGTGGGATCCCTCTGGGGATGCCCCAGGACACAGACATCAGAAACACAATTGGGAACATATTTAAAGAACTACAAGATTATAAAGAACAAATCAAAGAACTAAGAAAAGAGAATGA
>VZQC01008552.1:1066445-1093245 GCA_009823505.1 Rhizomys pruinosus | reverse complement strand
GGTGGGGTGGGGGAATGGCTGGGACCACGGGTCTAGATTTGTTAAAAAAATAAAAATAAATTTGTGTAAAAAAAAAAAAAAGAGAAACAGGAGGGTGGGGAACTGGGAGAGGGGGCAATATGCTCAGTATATAATCATCCCTGTGCCAGATGTGGGGCCACACACCTTGGATACTAGCACTTGGGAGGCAGATGCAGACAGATCTCTGTGAGTTCAAGGCCAGCCTGATCTACACAGTGAGTTCCAGGCTAGCTGGGGCTACAGGAAGACCCTGTCTTAAAAAGACTACTTAAGACTATACTTTCAGGGATCATTTCTTTCTTTTTTTTTTTTTTTGGTATTTTCGAGACAGGGTCTCCCTGTAGCCCCAGCTGTCCTGGAACTCACTCTGTAGACCAGGCTGGCCTTGAACTCACAAAGATCTGCCTGCCTCTGCCTCCTGAGTGCTAGGATTAAAGGCGTGCGCCACCACGCCCGGCTTCAGGGATCATTTCTAAAGTATTTAAAAAAAATTTTTTTTAATGTAATGAATGTACTGTCTACATGTAGGTTTGTGCACCCGTGTCGTGCAATGCCACACAATGCCACAGAGGCCAGAAGAGGGTGTTGGATTCCCCTGGAACTGGAGTTAAAGATGGCTCTCGGCCACCATGTGGGTGCTGGGGATTGAACCTGGGTCCTCTGCAAGAGCAGTCAGTGCTCTTAACCACTAGGCCATCTCTCCAGCCCCCATTTCTATACTATGTTACTAGAGAAGTTTCTCTGACTGTGTAGAGTACCAGAAACCACGAGGAGGAGACATAGCGTTCTCTCCTGAGCGTGAAGCTGGCTCTTGGTGTTGCTTCGCTGCAGCTGCCACTGCCATTGATGATCGTTCTTCTCTCCTTCGGGGGAGTAGAGGGAGAGAGTGCAGTCTGAGTGGTAAGAAAGAAAAAAAAAAGACTATATATCTGCAAGAAATGTTTATTATTTTAAAAATTATAAAGGATAGAAAAATATATATATTTCACAATAAATCTTCCCAAATATGATTGTGGGTGACATTCTAAATAATATTATGAAACAGGTAAACAGTTTCTATCTGACTACATATGAAATAAAGTAAAATTTAATTTTTAAAAAGGAAATGTAACTAAACAGGAGAGTGAAGGAAAGATTAATTTTATATCAACATTATTTTATGTGTATATGTGTGTGCCTGTATCTGTGTAAATGCACCACATGTGTGCCACACTCTGGAGGCCAGGAGAGGGCGCTGGATCCCCTGGAGCTGGAGTTACAAGTGGTTTGAGTCACAAGATGTGGGTACTGGGAACTGAGTCCTGGCCCTCTAGGAAAGCAGCAAGTGCTCTTAACTGCTGAGCCAGCTGTCTAGCCCCTAATATTACCTTTTAAAATGCACTTATATTTTCCTTGTGTTATATGCATTCTCTAGTAATTTTAAAGCAATAAGGATTTTAAGTGAAAATCTTATTTTGCATTACAAAACCCAACAACTGCAGACAGTATCATTTTGGAAGGTGGAAAAGCACTAGTTTACCCTCCTGGCAGAGATGCCTGCATCCTGTCAGCACCAGCTCAGTGCTGCATCTGTGCAAAGAACTGAGTCAATAATTAAAATCAGCAAAGGCAAAACAAACACATGAATAAATAAAACTCCTGATAACCCAAGAGAGATCAGCTCCTTCTTTTGCTTTGGTTTTAAATTTGAGGAATGGAAATCTCCAAATTAAAAACATGGCTTCCTGGGAGCTTGAGATGGCTCAGTGGTTAAGAGCACTGGCTGCTCTTGCAGAGGACCTGTGTTTGGTTCCTAGAATCTACATTGTGGCTAACAACTGTCCTTAACACCAGTTTCAGAGGATCCGACACCCTTATTTGTCCTCTGTTGGCATGGCACACCTGGGCAGTACATTTACATAAATGTAGGCAAAACACTCATACACATAAACATTTTTTAAAAGGTTTCCTAGAAAGAGAGTGGATTAATAGGAAGATGGTAACACATTGGAAACACAGCCTATACCTCTTTTCATAAGTAAGACCGGTATACTATGATCACCACCACAGCTTGTGCTCAAGGAATGGGTGTTCACGTCTAAGAACCTCACAGATCTTAATTTGCTTTAACTCTCATAGCAAGTGAACATGAACCATTAATATTCTCATTTCAGAGGAGACCATTCCCTAAGGCATCAGGAGCTGTTAACTGTCAGCTTGACAGAATCTAGAATCACCTTATTGCCTCGGCACAGGCCTATCACAATGGAGCAAGCAGACCATGGACCAAAACAATGAGCCAAAATAAATCTTCATATAAAGAAAAAAAAAAAGAATCTAGAATCAGCTGGGAGATCGGCCTCTGGGCATGCTTGTGGGGTATTGTCTTGATTGCATTCATGGAGTTGGGAAAGCATGTCCAGCTTGTGTAACACCATTCCCTGGCTGTGATCTGTATAAGTGGACAAAGGGAGCTGCATACATCCATCCATCCCTGTTTTCAGATTATTGATACAATGCAATTAGCTGCTTAAGGTTCTTACCACCTTGACTTCACTGCTATGATGGACTGTGCCCTTGAACTGGGAGCCCAAACGAACCCTTTCTCTCTTAAGCTGCCTTCCCCAGGGCATTTTATCACAGCAACAGGAAAAGAAACTAAGCACCCAAGGGACTTTCAGATGGTCATACACTGACTTCTGGAAGCTGAAGCTGGTTCCTGTTCGACTCCTGTCTAGTATCCCAAGCTAGCCACCATGGCCATATCCTCAGATGTGGTTTTAGGGAGAAGATCTGGTGGTTGGGATTTGAGGAAGGGCTAGTCCATATATATGTACTGATCTTTAGTATCCCCAAGCAGAGTTTATGCATGGTTCAATCTGAGTGGTCATCTGTATATGGATGGTCCATTCCAGATGAGATATTTTCATTTAAAAAATATATCATTATTTTTTAACTTTATGTGTGTGAGCATATTGCCTGCATGTATGTAAGTGCACCTCCTGTGTTGCGCAGTGCCAGAGTTCAGAAGGTGCCAGATCCCCCAGAACTGGAGTTAGGACGGTTGTTAGCTGTCATGGGGATTCTGGGAATTGAACCTAGGTCCTCCACAAAAGCAGCCAGTGCTTTTAACTGCTGAGTCACCAAATGGGATATTTTCTTTTCAAATTTTTTTTTTTTTCTCTTTTTGAGACAGAGCCTTCTACAGCTCTAGCTGGCCTGGAACTCGCTATATAGATCAGGCTGGCCTTGAACTCACAGAGATCTGACTGCTTCTGCCTCCCAAGTGCTGGGATCAAAGGCGCGTGCCACCATGCCTGGCCAGATATGATTTATTTATTTATTTATTTATTTATTTATTTATTTATTTATTTAAATGTACTGTCTGCATGTAGGTTTGTGCACCAGTATCCTGCAATGCCTCAGAGGTCAGAAGAGGGTGTTGGATTCCCCTGGAAATGGAGTTCTCTTGGAATTGGAGATACAGACGGTTCTCGGTCGCCATGTGGGTGCTGGGAATCAAACCCTGGTCCTCTGCAAGAGCAGTCGGTGCTCTTAACTGCTAGGCCATCTCTCCAGCCCTAGATATGATATTTTTAAGAACAACATTTATTGGGCTGGAGAGATGGCCTAGCGGTTAAGAGCACTGACCGTTCTTACAGAGGACCCAGGTTTGATCCCCAGTACCCACATGGCGGCTGAGAATTGTCTGAAACTTCAATTCCAGGAGAACTCCAGTTCCAGGGGAATCCAACACCCTCTTCTGACCTCCACAGCACTGCATGACATGGGTGCACAGACTTGCATGCAAACAGTACATTCATACACATAAATAAATAAAATTTAAAAAAAGAACAACATTTATTGTGTGTTTATATACATGTTCGTGTATATGCATATATGTATGAGCATGTGCATGCTTGTAAGTACATGCAGAGGCCAGAAATTGACATCCACTGTCTTTCTTAATTAGTCTCCACCTTAAATTTTTTGAGGCAGGGTCTTGAATTGAACTGAAGTTCACAGAGCTAGACTGGCTGGCCAAAGAGATCCAGAGATCAGCCTGTTTGTGGCCCCCCACCACTGAGATTATAGGTGTATATCGCCATGCTGGGCTTTTACTGACTGCTGGGGATATGGACTAATGCTTGGACAATAAGCGCTTTACCCCGTGAGCCATCTCTTCAGCCCTCAAGGGCAATTTTTGTAGGAAACACCCCTGAGCCACAATGTTGGAGATCTTTTATAAGATATGAATAAGATGATATCAAATTCAAATCTGAGGGGTGGGTGCAGCAGTTAGTGAGTTCTGGAAGGTTGGCCCTTTGTTTTGAGGTGAGGGGTCTGAAACTCCTTGTGAATCTCAGATGGTTCCTTCCTTCATCCCTCATCCTTCTCCATCTCCCAGAGTAGGGAAGGTCCCCAGAAAGGCTCTCTGCCAGAGGGCTGGAGAGATATGAGTTATAAAGACAAGGTCAGGGGATGAACTTGGAGAGATGCAAGTGACTGTCGCTCTGGAGTTGTTTAACCCCTGGACCTCTTTGATAGCCTCTCACAACACAGCTAACAACATCACATTGGTAGGATCCTAATTTAGTAGGACACTGACCGATCCCTCAGAATATGCAGAGTGCCCCACTGTTGGGCATAGTCCAGACCAAGAGTTGTGGAGTGCTACAAGGTGACATGGCTGAAGTTTCCTTAGCACAGGGTCTATGTGACAGAGATACATAAATGGTCATTTTTTTTCTGTTTAATTTTTTTTTATTTTGTGTGTACAAGTGTATTATCTGCATGTATTTAAGTGGACCCCTGCTGTGCAATGGCCACAGAGGTTAGAAGAGAGCGTTGGATGCCCTGCAACTGGAATTATAATAGATGGTTGCTAGCTACCATGTGAGTGCTGGGATTTGAATCCAGGTCTTCTGCAAGAACAGCCAGTGCTCTTAAGCACTGAGAAAAGTTTTTGTATGTGGCATATGCATACTCACGAACATGTGGAGGTCAGAGGCCGACACCGGATTCCTTCTTCTATTCCTCTCCACCTTATTTTTTGAGACAGGGCTTTTCCTCGAACCCAGAGCTCACCATTTCGGCCAGCCTGGTGAGCCAAGACCCCTGGATCCATCTGTATATACTCTCTTGGCTCTGGGGTTACAGGCACATGCCACGACACCCAGCTTTCACGTGGGTGTGGGGATCTGAGCTCATAGCTTCGTGTTTACCACCGA
This sequence comes from Rhizomys pruinosus, assembly GCA_009823505.1. Taxonomy (NCBI): domain Eukaryota; kingdom Metazoa; phylum Chordata; class Mammalia; order Rodentia; family Spalacidae; genus Rhizomys; species Rhizomys pruinosus. Next base: position 1,088,014 of record VZQC01008552.1, on the reverse strand, counting down.
GCCCCCTCCCTAGCTCCGGCTGTCCCTGTCCTGGGCTTGTGTTCTCCTGGCACACCCACACTCTTCTATCAGCTCCTTCCCTTTTGCTGTCCATTTTCCTAGACCTGGGTCTGCTCCCTTCAGTTGGAAACAACAGTGAGGGAGTCAGCTGCTGTGTCAGGGGCAATGGCTCTTCGCTGTGTTCTTGGTCCCTCGCTTCAGGATAAGCCATGGCTTCATCTGTCCTGTTTTAGAAAGATGCCATTTGGCTTTTGCACATAGCTGTGAGTGAAAACAAGACTTTCAATGCTGGGGACTGAGGAAGAGTTTCACAACACAAACCCAAAAGGAGAAGTGAAGGCTGGCTCAGCTTCCTCCTGACTGAGGATTAATGTCAGTCACCACACTGGGGACCAGCAGGTGGTGGCAGTTACAGTGGCTTCTGTGGTGTCAGGGAAGGCTGAGGGTACTGAAAGTTCCTGCTACTCCTCTCTTCAGAGTGGAAGCCTGGGTGAAGCCTGTGAAAACCGGAGACTTTCTTACCCCTCCCATAGAACAAGGAGAAATATGACGATGATGAGGTCGCTCTCCAACTGTAAATTGGAGACAACTAGTATAGAGGTAATCTCTTTTAAAACTGGTAAAACTGCCTTCTTTAATTGACTAATAGACATAGGAACTGTGAAAAGGATTGTTCTCTATTCAGAACCAAATATAATGCTAAAGTCTCCTTAAGCTATGCACTTAAGCAAAATATATTAATACAGGAGCTCTGACATCAGCAATGGATTATTCTACCAAGGAGATGTTGGCCAGGGGACCCAAGCCCCCACAAAAGGTAAAGGCTCCTTGCCTCTAAACTGGGATATCTGCAAGAAGAGNAGCAGAGCCCAGAGACTGCTCTGGGAGAGAGGTTGATCTCTGAGCTAACTTTCTGAACCTCTGACAAATGATCCTTCCCAGCCCTCATTCCACAAAGCTCCATGCCCTCTAGCCACACTGCCAGCCCCCCCAACTGCCAGCCCCCCGCCAGCACCCCCAATGCCAGCACCCCCATACACACTGCCAGCCCCCCACTGACAGCACCCCCCCATACACACTACCAGGCCCCCACTGCCAGCACCCCCCATACACACTGCTAGCCCCCCCCACTGCCAGCACCCCCCATACACACTGCCAGGCCCCCCATTGCCAGCCTTCCACACACACACTGTCAGCCCCCCCACACTGCCAGTCCCCCCATATTGCCACCACCCCACACACACTGCCAGCTCCCCCACACTGCCAGCACCCCACCACTGCCAGCACCCCCACACACTGCCAGCACCCCACACACACTGCCAACACCCCACACACACTGCCAGCACCCCCAGACACTGCCAGCACCCCATACACACACTGCCAGCACCCCCCACACTGCCAGCATCCCCCCACTGCCATCAGCCCCCCCCACTGCCAGCACCCCCACACACTGCCAGCACCCACACTGCCAGCCCCCCCACACTGCCAGCACCCCACGCGCACACTGCCAGCACCCCCCCCCACACTGCCAGCACCCCCCACTGCCAGCACCCCTACACACTGCTAGCATCCCACACACACACTGCCAGCACCCCCCACGCCCACACACACTGCCAGCACCCCCCACACTGCCAGCACCCCACACACACACTGCCAGCACCCCCACACTGCCAGCACTCCCCACACTGCCAGCACCCCACCCACACTGCCAGCACACTGCCAGCACACACCACACTGCCAGCACCTCCCCCCACTGCCAGCGCCCCCCACACTGCCAGCATCCCCCACACCTGCCAGCACCCCCCACGCAACTGCCAGCACCTCACCCCCTGCCAGCACCCCCACACACTGCCAGTATCCAACACACACTGCCAGCATCCCACACACACACTGCCAACACCCCCACACACTGCCAGCACCCCCACACCTGCCAGCACCCCCCCCAACACACTGCCAGCGCCCCCCCCACACTGCCAGCACCCCACACACTGCCAGCACCCCCACACACTGCCAGCACCCCACACACTGCCAGCACCCACACACTGCCAGCACCCCCCACACACTGCCAGCACCCACACACTGCCAGCACCCCCCACACTGCCAGCACCCCACACACTGCCAGCACCCCCCACGACACTGCCAGCACCCCAACACACACTGCCAGCACCCCCCACACACTGCCAGCACCCCCACTGCCAACAACCCTCCCCCACTGCCAGCACTCCACACACTGCCAGCACCCTTACCCCCCACTGCCAACCCCCCTCACTGCCAGCACCCTCCCCACACACACTGCCACCCCTCCCCACTGCCGGCACCCCCCCACACACACACTGCATGTTTAAGGCCAACCTAGGCTACAAGATGAGAGCCTGTCTCAAAAATAAATAAATGGTGGGGCTGGAGAGATGGCTCAGTGGTTAAGAGCACTGGCTTTTCTTATCGAAGACCCAGGTTTGAATGTTAGCATCCACATAGAGGCTAACAACCATCTGTAACTCCAGTCCCAGGGGACCCAGCGCCCTCTTCCTTCCTCCTTGGACACTGCATGAGACGGGTGCACTTACATACATGCAGGCATAACGCCTGTACACATAAAGGAAAAATAAATTAAACATTATTTTTTGTCTCTTTGAGACAGGGTCTCCCTGTAGCCCCAGCTGGCCTGGAACTCACTATGTAGACCAGGCTGGCCTTAAACTCACAGAGTTTGCCTGCCTCTACCTCCCAAGTACTGGGATTAAAGGCGTGTCCAAATCTAATTGTTATGCCCAGATCAATGGGACCCCCAAAAGACCACCAGGACACGCAGCTCCGATGTAAACAGAGTCTTCCGAGCTTGGACCGCCACCCTTCTGACACAGCAGGCTGGGAGAAGTTTCCTGTAGCTGGGGGGAGGGGGGAAGGACCTTTTAAAGGAACCTGGTCTAGGGGAATTTTTCTTTATTGGTTCAGACCGGACCTGTTTCCCAGCCTTGGATGTATCTGGTGGACTCCAGCCTGGTGGAAAGTGAATGCTTAGCCTTTGTCCAGAGTACAAGTCTGGAATTAACTCTTATCTCCTCATAATATATTTTTAATTAAAATAAATAAATAAGTAAATGAAGGTGGACATGTCGGTACTTTTATTTATTTATTTATTTATTTATTTGTTTTTAGTTTTTAAATATTTTATTTATTTATGTGTATGAATGTACTGTCTGCATGTAGGTCTGTGCACCCATGTCGTGCAATGCCGCGGAGGTCAGAAGAGGGTGTCGGATTCCCCTGGAACTGGAGTTCTCCTGGAATTGGAGTTACAGATGGTTCTCAGCCGCCATGTGGGTGCTGGGGATCGAACCCCAGTCCTCTGTAAGAGCAGTCGGTGCTCTTAACCGCTAGGCCATCTCTCCAGCCCCGGCACTTGCTTTTAATCCCAGTATTCAGAAGGCACAGACAAGTGCATATCTCTAAGATCAGAGCCAGCCTGGTCTAGATAGTGAGTTCCTAACTAGCTGGGGCTATACAGAGATCCTATCTATGAATAATAAATAAATAAATAAATAAATAAATAAATAAATAAATAAATAAATAAATAAATGGATAATAGGGTTGGTGAGATGGTTCTTGAGGTAAAGGCAGCTACTCACAAGCCTCATGACCTGAATTTGATTCTCTGGACCCATGTAAAGCTGCACACAGTGGCTTGCAGGTGTAATCCAGAGCTCTTCTGGTGGGATGGATGTAGAGAGAAGAGAATGCGCCAGAAGCTGGTGGTAGAAACAAGAGAGAATCTGGCTCAAAACAACGTGGAAAGAGAGAACTGACTCCTGAAGACTGTCCTCAGACCTCCGAGTATGTAGAGTTTGTTGATTACACTAGGCTGGCTGGTCAGTGAACCTTGGGTTTCCATCTGTCTCTACTGCCCCAACACTAGGATTACAGGCTTCTGCCACTCTACCTACACTTTGTTATTATTTTTTTGGTCTTTTTGAAACAGGGCCTCCTGTAGCCCCAGCTGTCCTGGAACTCACTCTGTAGACCAGGCTGGCCTTGAACAAAGATCCGCCTGCCTCTGCCTCTGCCTCTTAGTGCTAGGATTAAAGGTGTGCACCACCACGCCCAGCACGCTTTATTTTTTTTTATTTTAACTTTCGAGACAAGTTTCTTTGTAGCCCCAGCTGGCCTAGAACTTGCTGTGTAGACCAGGCAGTCCTCGATCTCACAGAGATCCACCTGCATCTGTCTCCAGAGTGCAGGGGTTAAAGGAGTGTGTCACTGCATCTGGCTGCACCTAGAGTTTAAAATGTGGGTTCTGGAGACTGAACTCAGGTCTTTCCTGCTTTTGTAGGAAGCGTTTTACCAACTGAGCTGCCCTCAGCCCGCAGTGTATCTTTAGACGACAGAAGTTGGGGCATGGTGACACACAGACTACAGAAAACAACTGGGGCCTCCTTGAACTCAGAGGCCCTGTGAAAGGAAGCTGGCTATTTCTAAATATTCTGAGACCAACTTCTCCCCCTTGCTCACAGAGCATGCTACTCTGGACAGCCCCACACGAGGCTGTCTACTCAGCAATTTATGCGAACAGTACTTTTATCAAGTTACAGTGCTTACTGGTCCCCATGGGGCAGGACTAGTGTAGAGAAGAAAATTAGATTCTGAGGTAGGAAAGACTCCCTTGATGGTTTTTGTTTGTTTGCTTTGTTTCTATTAAAAAGTTTTTTGGTTTTTTTTTTTTTTTAGATATATGTATCTCTAGCTAGCCCGGAACTAACAATGATCAGGCTGGCCTTAAACTCACAGAGATCTTCCTGCCTCTGCTTCCCAAGTGCTGGGATTAAAGGTGTGTTATATCATGCCAGGTCTCTGGAGTCTTTAAAAGCAGGAATGAGCCCTGTTCCTAGACCAGAGATGTATTCTTTCCCTGGACACTGAGGGGCAATGCTTTGGAGAGCGATGGATGGAAAAGTCACAGAATCCAGCATATATCCCGGGTGCAATGGACGCTGGGACCAGAAGGTCTTCCCAGGAACTGAAAGCAAATATTGCCCGTCTTTCTCAGAGAGAGAGTCCCCGAGGAGCCGGTCTACTGGAATGTCAGCAAGTGAACTTAGACAACAGCTGAAGTGAGTGGAGTTGGCATTTAACCCAGTCACTGGACAGCACTTGGCCTTCGCTGCCCTCTTTCCTTGTCTGTCTGAGGTCTGGGACCTTCTGGAAGCTGCTGATGGAGTTTGCCTCTGGGTATCCTGTATTCTTTGCTGGTGACTTGTGGGAATGGAACTTTGTGTGGGGCTCGAAGCGAGAAATTGTAAGACCTGTCCTGGGAGGATCTCCAGTTATCTGATATCTCTGTGGGCTTCCAGAGTTATCTGGATATGACAATGATTCTTGCTTTGCCCTATCTCTGCAAAGTTCCAGGCCCGTTCCCTTGAGGCATGGAGCACAATGTCACACCTCTAGTTGCCTGTTGCACAAACCAGAATTCTGCAGCCCCCCATTAGAACTAAGTTGGCTCACCCCTCCCTTCCGCCTGCTCCCCACTTCCTTGCCCAAAGCACAGTAGTCTTGACTATATAGACCTCACTGACAGAAAATAAACGGAGTTCCTATCCTCCCCGGCTCTCCATGCGTGTGTGTGTGTGTGTGTGTGTGTGTGTGTGTGTGTGTGTGTGTCTGTGTGTCTGTGTGTCTGTGTGTGAGAGAGTTCGTTCTTCGGGTGATCTGCGGTATTCCCTCCCCTCTTCTTGCGGAAGCAGAGCCCAGAGACTGCTGGCCTGCAGGCAGAAGGCAAGTCCTGGAGCTGAGCCAAGAAGGGAAGGACAGCGTGTGGAAGGCGGTCACGTGTGACTCAAAGACACCACACCGGACAGTGGCTTGTGACTCAAAGACACCACACCCGACAGTGGCTTTCCTATGGGTCTCATCTGTCTTCAGAGATACTGACGCCACTGAAGGCAGAAGCACAGTCTCTTCCAGTGTGCACAGTCTGATTCTATTAAACCGGGTGTGCCTTGGCCCCTTCCTGGCCACCCACCAGCAGATCTTCCTCGGCTTTCTCTGTTCCCTACCTTTGGTTTCTGCTCCTAGAGGCCACATGGTCTGTGCTGTTATCAAGATAGGGGAGGAGCCAGGCTTGGTGGCACACGCCTGTAATCCTAGCACTTGGGAGGCAGAGGCAGGTGGATCTTTGTGAGTTCTAGGCCAGCCTGGTCTACAGTGTGAGTTCCAGGCTAGCTGGGGCTACAGGGAGACCCTGTCTTGAAAAGACACAAAAAAAAAAAAAAAAAGAGGAGGAAGGTGAGGCCCACTGGGAGTCTAGGACCTGTCTCAGGAGCTGGCTGTAGGCCGTGGCTGGCCACCTTTGCCTTAGCTGCAAAGTGTGTCTTTGGGGGCTCAGTCAGTAAAGTGCCTGCTGTGTAAATACAAAGACCTGAGTCAGAATCCTTGTGTACAAAGCTGATGTATGCTTGTAATCCTAGCCATGGGGAGGCAGAGGTAGGAGGATTCCTGGGGTTCGCTGGCCGTCCTCCCTAGCCTAATTGCCAAGCCTCAGACCCCAGAGAGAGACTGTCTCAATAAACAAGGTGTATACTCCTGAGGAATGAAACCAGAAGTTGACCCTTAGGTCTCACACACACACACACACACACACACACAAACACACACACACACACACACACACAGTCTAGCCAAAGTGTGTATTTGGACTCAGTTACCTCTGAACATGAAACAGTTCTGGAACTAAGAAAGATGAGAAGGACAAGATAGTGAGCATTTCCTATGTGGAAATGTGAACAAATGGGACAAAGAAGAACAGCGCTGCTGCTTTCTTGAGCCGGCCTGGCCAGCTGTGCACTGTGAGCTTTGAGCAAGTTGGCTTTCTAACCCCCCATATCCCTAGGAGGTGGACGGGCTCGCCCTTCTTTTTCTGAGAACACAAAGCCTCTGAGAAGGTTATTAACCTGCCCAAGATCCCAGAATGTGCATGTTGGGATCACACATCTCCTGGTCTCCAGAGTCCGCCATCGTCCTCTGCTTTTTGGAAGCTCAGAGCTCAAAAGGCCACAAGGAGCCTAACCCAGTTGTGTGCTGAGGGTCAGCTGTTCTTTTCAAATGTGTTCTTGCCATTGAGGTTTTCAGTGAGCCTCTCTGTTTCTTCCTGTCCTATCCTAGTCAGCAAAATGAAGGGGAGAATCAGGATTCTTTTTTTTTTTTGGTGTTTTTGAGACAGGGTCTCCCTGTAGCTCCAGCTGTCTTGGAACTCACTCTGTAGACGAGGCTGGCTTTGAACTCATAGAGATCTGCCTGCCTCTGCCTCCCAAGTGCTGGGATTAAAGGCATGCACCACCACGCCCAGCAGGAGAATCAGGATTCTTATAATACTAATTTACTCTTTTACTTTTTATTTATTTATTTATTTATTCAATTTTATGTGTATGAGTGTTATGCCTGCATGTGTATAAGTGTACCTGTGTCATGCAGTGCCCACAGAAGACAGAACAGGGCATTGGATCCCCTGGAACTGGAGTTACAGATGGTTGTTGGCCACCACGTGGGTGCTGGGATTTGAACCTGGGTCTTCTGTAAGAACAGCCAGTGCTCTTAACCACTGAGCCATCACTCCAGCTCTTTCTTTTACTTTTTATTACATTTATTACTTGGTTTTTGTATGCGCACACACTTGCACATGTGTAGGCCTTGGTGCGTGTGTGTGTGTGTGTGTGTGTGTGTGTGTGTGTGTGTAGCTCAGAGAAGTCCATTCTCTCTTTCCACTGTGTGGGTTGTCCTGGGGATTGAATTCAGGTCACCAGGCTTAGTGGCAAGCACCTTTACTTCCCGAGTCTGCTTGCCAACCCAATGATATTAGTTTATTTTGTTTGTAGAAAAGAAAATTTTTGTTTTCTTGCTTTAGTTTCTCAAGCCAAAGGAATTGTTGTTGTTGTTTTTTCCCTACACAAGAGTACGGAAATTGGCTGAACTTTAATGAAAAGTCTCATGGTTCAATAGTTCAAATAAGGATCTTGTCTCATGTTGAGGCAACAACTGCATGAATACTCTGAGGGGAACCCCACCATCCATTGATTGAACCCCACAAATAACTACCCCGGCCCAAGAAACTTCTTTCTACTCATGTTACTGACACCATTGAATCTTTACACAGTTCTTTGACATTTAAAAAAATGATTTATTTATTTTTTAATTATGTGTATATGTGTGTGTAGGTCTGTGCACATGTGAGAGCAGTGCCCTTGGACGCTAGAAAGGGTGTCAGATCCCTGGAGCTGGTGTTATAGGCAGTCGTGAGCCTGTGGTGCTGGTAACTCAGTTCCTCTGTATATTCCTAAATTTTAAAAAATTTATTATTTTATGTTCATGAGTGTATTGCTTACATGTGTGTAAATGCACCCATGTTGTGCGATGCCTATGGAGGTCAGACAAGAGCAGATCCCCTGGAACTGGATTTATGGACAGTGGTTAGCCACCATGTGGGTGCTTGGAATTGAACCCAGGTCCTCTGCAAGAGCAGCCCTCTTAACCACTGAGCCATCTCTCCAGCCCCAGTTTGCTGACATTTTAAGAGACTCATGCTCTCATAGGCATCTATACCTGTTGTTCTCTCAGCCTGGCACAACCACCCCATCTTTAACTGCAGAACCTCCTACCTTTAGTGACTCAGGTTGTCAGATGTCATTGACTCTTTAATATCCCATAACATCTAGATTTGATAAAAAAATAAAAATAAATATATGTGAAAAAAAATACCCCATAACATACGCAGGGGAAGAAGCTCATTCACTTCTTTATTTAAATGTGGAATCCTTGGGGCAGAGGCAGGATCTCAACACCTTTGAAACAGTTCTGATCTGAGCCCACATGTCCTTCAGAATATGTGCTCCATAAAGCTCTTGTAACAATCTACATCATCATCAAATGAAGTTCATTTGCTGCATACACAAAGAGATAAAAATGTTCCCATGCCCTTTGACCCAGTTGTCCCCCCAGCAAGGAACTTATATGGAAATAATCGAACAGGTGAAAGAAAATTCCAGAAACGAAAGTGATGTAAGGTGTATTTGCTGAATATACAAAGAAGTTTTATGCTTAACAGAATAACAGTAAGCTGTATAAGATACATCCTGTCCAACCAGGTGACCCGGGCTTGTTATGAATGTAGGAGCAACACAAAGTCATGAATGTACTTAAAACCTTCTGAGATATTTTTGCAATTGCTTTTGTAACTCTAGTGTGCAAGGTTCCTGAGTGTTAACCATTGTCAGAGACTTGACCAGGTAGCAATGCCAAAAGAGTTGGACACACCTGTGAGGAAAATGACTCAGTCTTCCTTCCTTCCTTCCTTCCTTCCTTCCTTCCTTCCTAATTTTTTTTTTTTTTTTTTTTTTTTGGTCTTTTTGAGACAGGGTCTCTCTATAGCCCCCAGCTGGCCTGGAACTCACAAAAATCTGCCTACTTCTGCCTCCAGAGTGCTGGGATTAAAGGTGTGGACTATCAGGCCTGACTTCAATCTCTCATTCTTGAAATAACGTACAGACAGTCAAGGAGATACCAGATAATTTGGTGACGAGCCACAGGCCATCACTCCCTCAATGAGGACACCATCTGGGAGAGTCTTCTAAAAGGATAAGTACAGGGGCTGGAGAGATGGCCTAGCGGTTAAGAGCGCCGACCGCTCTTACAGAGGACCCGGGTTCGATCCCCAGCACCCACATGGTGGCCGAGAACTGTCTGAAACTCCAATTCCAGGAGAACTCCAGTTCCAGGGGAACCCGATACACTCTTCTGACCTCCGCGGCATTGCACGACATGGGTGCACAAACTTGCATGCAGACAGTACATTCATACACATACAGAAATAAATAAAATTAATAAAAAAAATTTAAAAAAAAAAGGATAAGTACAAAGCTCCACAGAAATAGAGAACTATTTGGGATCTAATGTCATAAACTATGCTATGACTGGAATTCTAAGTGTTAAGAGTCTGAATGAAGCCTGGATGGGTGAATATAAGGCATGGAAATGTTACTGTGCTTAGATTATACATGACACTACCTTTAACATCATCCTGAATGTTTACTGGGAAAAAGAAAAAAAAAAAAAGAAAGCCGCTCCCATAGCCTGGAAGGAGGAACGGTGAGGACTCTTCAAGGTGGGTGGGGGGTTTGCCTTGGTGTGGTTGTGAGGGACTTGCAAGGCATCATGGAACACTGGGTCAGGGAAGGTTATGGTTCTGTAGATCTAAGCATTTGTTGATCGTAGCTGTAGGAATTAGCCTCCTCTAGCTGGATCCTGCAGCAGAGCCTGCAGGCCTCCCTCACTCTCACTCTCTACATCACTACTTGGAGACAGGTGCAGGGAGAAAGCTGATTTCTGGGACCCAGACAAGAAGATGGCAAGAGTTGGTAGCTGATTTGCCTTGCTAGAAAAGATGAAGGTACCCTTATCTCCTTTTCTATAGTTGAAGGAGCTGAAGCACACTCAGTTGGCCCCAGGGTACCCAGTGGGCAAATGACAGAATCTGTCTTTTCACTTAGGGACAGGGTTCTTTCTATTTCTGTCCCTGGGCTGAGAGAAGGGGAGGAAGTTGTGTGAGGTAAATGGAAAGGATTCAGCTGAGAGGGGGAGTGGAGTCCTTTGGGGAGGAGGAGAGCATGGGGGAGTTTGTTGATAGGACTTTATCCTGCCTACCTGGTCTCAGAGGCCAGACCCTTGAGTGTACACTTGCTGCAGTGGGGGCCCTTGCCAGTTTAGGAACATGATAGAGAGAGGCTTAATGAAGAAGAAAGAGACTGGCAGTGGGTATTGGCTGGTTGATAAGGGGAGAGGCTGAGTCCGCCCCATAGTAAAGCTAGAGAGCAAGTCTTGTTCTGTCTGATCAGAACAGCTCCTACTGCTCCAACTTCTTAGAATCATGTCTCCCTCAACCTCTAACCTTGAAGTTGGGACAGAAGCATCCATCTATGAGACCCCTTCCCTTTCAATACTAACCACCGGCTCCAGGAATGTCACCTGCCACAAATTTGGCCAATCAGAACCCTTCCCTGAGAATGTTGACCTCAAAATCAGAAAGTGATGGGGCTCAGTCTGGGACATGTATCATTACTTGACGATCAGAGGGTTAGATAAGGGAAATTCTAGCTAGATGCAAGCCCTGGTTTCCTATAAGTCTGAAGGTTCAGTCAACCCCTTTTCCATACCACCATGTGAATAGTCACACTTCTAATTAAACTAGTTTGGTTTGAGTCTTTGTCACTTGTAAGCCCCCCAAGTCTTCACGTTTACAATAAGAGATAATTGTGTCTTTTATGATTCAAGTGTTGAGCATAACTCTCTTAAAAACACTGTAAGTTTATCTTGTGAATATTGGGTCCAGACTCCTTGCATATAAGAAATAACAGAAAAAATAATCATGTCCTCATTATAAAGTGTCAGACTCAGGGACTCTGGGTTCTCAGTAGAAACGAGGCCCTGGGGATCCCTTCAGAGCAGGAGGGACCCCTCTCCCTCACTTGTGTAATGGGTCAAGCTGCTCAGAATGCTTCCCTGTCTGCTCCTCTGTGATTCCGATCTGGAGAAAGTGACATGGGCGGGACGACCACACAGGACAGACAGGCATTTCCTGTACAGGTGACCGAGGTACCTTCTGAACTTCTCCCCAGCAAAGGCATAAATAAGGGGGTTAAGGCAACAGTGGCTGAATGCCACGGTCTCTGTCACGGTGAGAGCCAACCTCAGATCCCTCTTCATGTCACAGCTGGGAAAGAAGTCGTAGAATTTGAGAGTCTCCAGGAAAATCATGACGTTGTAGGGTGTCCAGAAGAGGAAGAACACGATGACCACCAGAAGGATGAGTCTGACGGCTTTGGCCTTTTTGTGATTCTTGCAGGAAAAGAGAGTCTGGATGATTCTGAAGTAGCAGAAGCTCATGATGAGCAGAGGCAGCGCGAAGCCGAGGATATTCGCTTCTGCATTGCGGAGCACAGGCCAGATTTCTCGGAGGACCTCGGGGTAGTCACCCAGACATTCGTTCTCCTTCCGCTTTGTGAACATGAACTGGGGGGCCGCCACCAAGATGGCTGCTGCCCAGACGCCCAGGCTGATGGTGACGCCATGCTGCACGGTCCGGTTGTTCATGGAGTTGGCGGCCAGGACGATGGCCAGGTACCTATCGATGCTGATGACGGTGATGAAGAATATACCTCCGAAGAAGCCGATGAAGAAGAAGGCGGTGGTGAGCTTGCACACAGCATGGTGGAAGCCTTCCTCGCTGATCACATAGTGAGTCCAGAAGGGTAAGGTGACTACAAATAGCAGGTCACTGAAGGCTAGGTTCAGGAGGTAGATGTCGGTGATGCTCTTGGGCTTCCTGGTGTTGGTGAGGGCAAGCACCACCAGCAGATTTCCCACCAGGCCAAAGGCAAAGACCAGGGAGTAGAAGATGGACAGGAAGACTGTCCCAAAGGCCACGATGTCTCCTATATAACAAGCTTCAGCCGATGTATCATATTCGAAGTTTTCTAGATCCATTTCAGGGAAGAAGGTGGGCATGGTGAGAGCCTAGACGAGACGGGAAAATGGCAGCGTTAGTTCTTTTTTTTAATTTTTTATTTATTTACTTATTTATTTATTTATTTTGTATGTGTACGAATGTATTGTCTGCATGCAGGTCTGTGCACCCGTGTCGTGCAATGCCGCGGAGGTCAGAAGAGGGTGTCGGATTCCCCTGGAACTGGAGTTCTCCTGGAATTGGAGTTTCAGACGGTTCTCGGCCGCCATGTGGGTGCTGGGGATCGAACCGGCATCCTCTGTAAGAGCGGTCGGCGCTCTTAGCCGCTAGGCTATCTCTCCAGCCCCCAAGTTACAGCTAGTTTTGAGGCCCCAGATCTGCATACTGTGAACCATACCTAGATCTTCTGCAAGAGCAGTACTCAGTCTTAACCTTTAATCTATCTCTCAGGCCCCTATTTTTTTTTTTTTTTGAGACAGGGTCTCATGTAGCTGAGGCTGTACTCATACAATGTAGCTGAGGATGAGTTTGAATTCCTGACCCTCCTGCCGTCTCCCAAGTGCTAGGATTACAGGTGTGTACGTATCTCCACACCTGGTTTTCTTATTCATACCCAGAGCAGTCATGTGATGGTAGCTATGCTAGACAGCTTTGGGAGAAGAAGCAGTTAGGTCCCTGAGAGTTTTAAAGAGTGATCTCTGTGCATGTGCCCACGGATGTTGCATACTGTTGTGGTAAATGTGACTCAAGACCTTCTGGAGCTCTGGGAAGACCTCTTTTCCTTTCAATAGCCTGCCAATAGTCTCATCAATAGGCATCTAGTTTGGCCAGTGTTTGGAAGAAGGCAGACAGTGGGTTGGTAAGGGGCTGGGGTTCTTCCATTCTTTTTGTTTGTTTGTTTGTATTTTGAGGCAGGGTCTCCCTATAGTCCAAGATTGCCTGGACTATTATGCAGACCAGGCTGCTTGCGTTGATCTCATGGAGATCTGCTTGCGTATGCCTCTCAAGTGCTGGGTTTAAATGTGTGTGCCACCACGTCCCGCTCAGGGTTCTTCCATTTTTGATCCTCTTCCTTCATTTCTACCTTAGCTACCCTCCAACTTTTATTTCTCCTGCATAAAGGTAAGCTTGGAGAGAGAGAGAGAGAGAGAGAGAGAGAGAGAGACTCTTTCTAAAGCCATCAGTCAATCAACACACAGAAGAGAGCTTCCTCCTTCTCTTCCTCTTGCAGTCCACAAGACCAACTCTTTCTCAGTAGGGACTGAGCAGAGTCCTTGTTTGATGGCAAACCTTGACTGTCAGCTTGAGGAATTTAAAGATTTTTTTTTTTTAGTTAGGTGTGTATGTGTATGTGTGTGTGTTTGGGTGCCTGCAGAGGCCATTAGGCTCCCCTGGAACTGGAGTTATAGGCAGGTTGGGGACACCAGGATATCGGTCCTTGGGAACAGAATTTGGGTCCTCTTGTAGGAGCAGTACATAGACTTGAATGCAGAGCAATCTCTCCAGCCCCTTGGTAGGATTTAAAATCACCATGGGAAAAAAAATCTCTGCACATGTTTATGAGGGATGTTATAGAGTTAATGAGGTCGGGAGATCCACCTTAAATGCAGGTGAAACAGTTCTACGGGCTAGGGTTACAAAATGAATAAAAAGGGGTGTGGTGGCACACTCCTTTAATCCCAGAACTCAGGAGGCAGAGGCAGGCAGATCTCTGTGAGTTCAAGGCCAGCCTGGTCTACAGAGTGAGCTCCAGGGCAGCTGGGACTAAAGGGAGACCCTGTCTCAAAAAAATAAAATAAAATAAAGAGAGAGAGAGAGAGAGAGAGACCAGGTGTGGTGGTGCATGCCTTTAATTCCAGCACTTGGGAGGCAGAGGCAGGCAGATCTTTGTGAGTTCAAAGCCAGCCTGGTGTACATAGTGAGCTCCAGGCCAGCTGGAGCTGCAGCAAGACCCTGTCTCAAAAAGACTGAAAAAAAAAAATGGGGAGGAAAGTAGGGAGAAAGAGAGCTGGGCGTGTGGCACATGTCTTTAATGCACTGGGGAAGCAGAGGCAGGTGGATCTCTGTGAGTTCAAGGTCAGTGTGATCTAGAGACAAGTTGCAGGCTAGCCAAGGCTGCATACACAGAGAGATCCTGTCAGAAGGAGGAGGAGGAGGAGGAGGAGGAGGAGGAGGAGGAGGAGGAGGAGGAGCTGAACACGAACTTTCATCTCTCTCTGCTTCCTGACTGCAGACACAGTGTGACCACTCCTGCTGCTGTGCCGTCCCTGCCTGCTGCCAGGTGTTCCCTGCCATGCTGGGGTGATCCCTAAAACTCCGAGCCAGAATAACCCCTTCTTCCCTTAAATTGCTGCTTGTCAGGTATTTAGTCACAACAGTGAGAAAAGTAACTAACAGAGTCCCACAATCTGGGATGACTGCTTGTTTATGGTGCTCAGGACTTTCTTGGATTTAGCACCAAGATCCTCACTTATATATAGATTGCCAATCCCAAGCACACTGGGCTGTCCATCCGACAGCCCTAGATGAAGAGGAGGCATTGTGGTGACCCAGGGCTTTGTGGTCACAGGTGAACCACCTGACCCAAGGTGGAAGATGGGCTCCACCTGCCTGTTGTGCTAGGCTTGAGTGGTTAGTCTATTGGAATATTATCAGTCTTGGCCCGCTCATTATTCCATTTCAAGAATGGAAAAAGAGAGGGGCTTGGAGAGATGACTCAGCAGTTAAGAGTGCTGGCTGTTCTTGCAGAGGACCTGGGTTCAATTCCCAGCACCTACATGGCAGTTCATAACAGCCTGTAACTCCAGTTCCTAGAGGTATAACGCCCTCTTCTGACCTCACCTGGCATTGCATGCATAGGTATACTTACATACTTGCAGACAAAAGCACTTATACACATAAAATGAAAAATAAATAAAAAGAATGGAAAAAGAGAACACTTCCGCCCAGGTAGGCGATGAAACTCATTCTCTCCCCACTCTCTCCCTAGCCTGGATGCACTGGTTGCTGACCCACTCTTCTCCTCTGCCTTGTGAAACCACAGGAGGCTGAGGGCATCTCAGAGGACCTGCCTCCTGGCTGCCACTCCCTTTTCTTCAGTCAAAATGGAAAGCAGAGCTTATGGTTCTTTAACCAAGGGAGTTTCCACATCCTCTGCACTCTGTTTGTGATAATTTCACCCAGATGGTGTGATGCCCCACCCAGCCAGCCAGGAATTCTCCCTGCCCTGCCCTGCCAGCCTGTGTGTTGTGTATCCTAGCCAGCCTCTTCTACTATGGAGAGGGCCAAGGTTCTCCACCCCAGGCCACCTCTGTATGCTGATGGTGGTCTCAACCACAGGAAATTATAAGTCCTTTTTGCTTCAGGCAGCAGGACCTTTTCTCTGAAGAGAACCTCTGCTGTGCCCTTATTCAATAACATTCACACTTATGGGTATGAAATTGCTGACACACAGCTCTTTCTGAACTCAACAAGAGTCAGTTTTAGGGGTGGAGATGCAGCTCTGTTGGTAGAGTGCTTGCCTAGCATGCATGAAGCCTTGTGTTCAATCTCTAGCACAGCATAAACCGGGCAAGGTGGTGTATACCTGTGATCTCATCGCTTGGAAGGTAGAGGCAGGAGGATCAGAAGTTCAGGATCATCTCACCCTGGGCAAGTCCGAATGAATCCAACCTGGGAAACTTGAGATTCCCCAAACAAAACAAAATACCCTAAACGAGGTCTGTTCCATGTTTCAAGCTGACAGATTGGGTAACTGGTAATTATTACTTGGTAGCAATTAGCTTGCTGTGTTCTCAGACATAGGAATAGAAGTCATGCTGCTATGTGAGTGCAGGCCTGGTCAAGCCCTTAAAGGTCATAAATGAAAGACCCCCAAGGCAGTCGCACCCCTCTCTCCTTCCCCCAGTGTAAAAAGCTAGCAAAGCTGGCCTCAACAAGAGCTCAACTGTTCTGCCTCCCTTCATGTCTGGACCTGTCCTCTAGTCCTCCAGCTTGTGGGCTCATGGAAGAATGAACCCCTCTGGCTGAGTGACGAGCTTGGACCCTGTGGGCCTGATCGTTTGTGAGATTGGGATTCAGGCTCCGGCATGACCACAGAGTTGCTCCAGAGAAGAGCTGGGCTAACAGGTTACACACAGCAGGTACCTGCAGAACTTTCTGGGTCTTGGGACTTGTCCAAATTGTCTGTGGACTCTCAGGTGTTTTTTGTTTTGTTTTGTTTTGTTTTGTTTTGTTTTGAGACAGGTCTCCCTCCCTATAGCCCCAGCTGTCCTGGAACTCGCTCTTTAGACCAGGCTGGCCTTGAACTCACAGAGATATGCCTCCCTCTGTCTCCCGACTGCTAGGATTAAAGGCATCTGCCACCATGCCTGTCAAGGACTCTCAGGTTTTTATCCCTGACCCTGGGCACTGTGAAAATTTGATATCTAAAGATGATACTATTTTTTCTCACTGACATAAAAATTGCAATATTTTCTGGTTATTTTTGAACTGACGAGAGTAAGGCACCTGTGCTAAGCCCTTACCAGACCGGGACAGACAAACCGAACTTCAGTGAGTCTGAACAATGGAACACTGAACACTCATGTCAGACTAAACCACAAGATCCAAGTGCAGTCCCACAGACATAGGACCTGGCCAGTTGTGAAAAAGGTGTGTGTGGGGGGGTATGTTATATGTGTTGTGTGTTGTGCGTTGTGTATTTTGTGTGTGTAATGTGAGTGTCTTGTATATTGTGTGTGTTCTGTGTATGTTTATTATATGTGTTGGGTATTGTGTGTGTATGTGAATTGTGTGCTGTGTCATGTGTGTGGTGTGTGTGTAATGTGTTGTGTATGAGGTGTGTATTGTGTGCTATATGTGATGTACATACATGTGTGTTATGTGTATTGTGTTACATGTATTATCTGTTATATATGTTGTGTGTGTGTGTGTGTTTGTAGGTAGGTGAGTAGGTTCAAATACTTCTGAGGGGGACAGGCTTGTGGTGAGAAAAAGAGGTTTCTGGAGAGCAATTCTGGAGACTAAATTTTGGGGAAAGGAGGTTTAATTCTTACATAAACTCTTGAACATTTTCTAAGCCATGCATATATTCTCTATTTGTAAAATATTTTAATTGACTGATTTGAAATTTAGAAAAATCAACAAAAATATGAATTGTATGAAAAACTAAAATAAGTGATAGTGCAACAGACATGCCATATATGTTCAGTTAGTGACAAAAGGGTTATGTGTATTTATGCATCAGTAGACGCCATCAGACTCAAGGCTACATAGTTTGCACCTGCCAGGGCCACAGTTTAGGCCCAACCATGTCCAGTCTCATCATTTTTTTATGCCCCAAACTGGGAGATCGTAAAAAAATAGCTATAGCCTCTTCAGTTCTGTGGGCAACAGAGGAATAGGCTTGGCACAGAACAAGGGTAACTGCTATGCATGACCTATACCTTCATTCCGGAAGGTTCCATGAGCAGTGATGATGACACCTTCTAATAGTCCACCTCCTGGGGGAGCTGTGGGCGCAGGGATATCCTCTATGTTGTGAGTCTTGGTCCCTTAGACAGCTCCGTAGGTACCTGATGTGTTGAATGACTGAGTGAGGGAATGAATGGAGGATCTTGAGAAGAGAAAACTCACCATGTTGGTCAGAAAACAGCGTGGGAAACACCCCTTTTCAGCTCGGCTCTCTCCTCACGCATGCCATTGGACACATCTCTTCAAAAAACAGATAACCTGTGCCAGGGGTTTCAGCTCTGTCGTCTAGGCAAACATTGAGACATAGCTACACGAGGCAAGGATTGTTATGTACCTGGAAGGGGCCTGTAGGCTGTGTCAGTTGAAAAGTCAGCCTCAGGAGATGAACCCCAGAGTACGAGGGCTCCGTTCATATCAGAAACCTGACATCAACCAAGGATGCCCCTCCCCAGAATCATTCCACTGAACTTGACAGCTCAAGTCAGGGATCCTGCTAGCAGGAGGCACGAACTGAGTGAACCTTGCATTTCTGGGTCCTCCATGATGTTCAAAGGATGGGGAGATCCTGGCAGCTGATGGAGTGTGGCCAGGAGATCTAGGAGGATCTTGAGTTTGAGGCTAGCCTGTGCTACATAGTGAGGTCAAGACCAGCCCGAGATCAGAGATCTGCCCAGGTGGCAGCTCTCCTCTGAAGCAGGTGACACGAGAGAGGCAGGGTGAGAATTTGGCAATATGCTCCTTTGCAGGGTTTCCTGAACTAGCTTTCACTCCAGAAGGGCTCCAAGAAGTGTGCTTGGTAGCTGCTGTCTGGAGAGCCAATAAATAGTCAATAAATGTACTATCAGGCTGCATGTTATACATCAAGGCTGTAGTCAGCAAAGACACAAATCCCATGGGAGCTGGGGAGTGGTTTAGTCTGTAAAGTGCTTATTACACAAACATGAGGACCTGAGTTTGATCCTTAGAACTCACTTTTTTTTTGGGGGGGGTCTTTTTCAAGACAGGGTCTCCCTGCCTGGCAGAACTCACTTTTAAAAAGCAAGGCACAGTGGTACCTGCTCGCACTCCCAGCACTGGGGAGGCAGAGATGGATGGATCTTTCAGGCTCTGGTCAGTCAGCCCAGCTTAATCTGTGAGCCCCAGGCCCCAGTGAGGGATCCTGTTTTAAAATATAAGGTGAATGCTGCTTGAGAAATGACACCTGACCTTGACCTCTGGCCTACACACACACACACACACACACACACACACACGTGCACACACACACATGCACACACACACATGTGCACACATACATGCACACATAGCTTTACCTGCATCTAACCACACTCACAAAAACCTCCCCACAAATCCAGTTCTCCAGACTCTCTGGTCATTTAATCCCAGGTTTAGCTAACTGGCATTGAGCTGGAGAGTCTGAGTTGAGCCCAGAAATAGAGGTTGGTATGTTCTTTGTCCAAGTAGAAACAACTTCTGCATGACCGAGTTTGTCCAACTCCCTGCTCTCTCTCGCTATCCTAGTCCACTTCCTCAGGCCACTTCCTTCTCTCATGCCCACTCTTTATTTTTGAGCTTTCCTTGTGGGTGGGGTGCGGGCACCCTTACCCATAGTTTCTAATCAGCTTCCTGTTTCTTCATTTCTCCCTCCTTAGGTGGCCAAGTTCATTTTCCTCTCTCCAAAATCTTTTTTACCATGCTCCGCCTTCTTCTGGCTCTACATCCTGCTTAGTGGTTCCTAAATCCAGTGTCTCTTCTATTCCACCATACTAGGTGCCTATGAAAAGGCTTTTTACTAAAGCTTTGAGACAAGTGTGGATTGAGGTCCAGTCTAGTGCGGAGAGGATTATGAAACTCCATTGCTTTCTTTGGATTAAATAAAACTAGAAAGTTGTTTGAGCAATTAAGCTTTCTAAAAAAAAAATTTTTTTTTTTGAGGAAATGGGGTCTCCCTATGTAGCCTTGGCTGGCCTGGAGCTTGTTATGTAGACCAGGCTGGCCTCAAGCTCAAGGAGATCTGCCTGTCTCTGTAGTCTCCCAGATGCTGGGATTAAAGGCATGCATGAACATAATGAGGTTAAAACATGTTTAATGACATTTATTTGTTTTGTGTGCTGGGGGTAGAGGTCAGAGCACAGCTTGTAGAAGTCAGTTCTCTCTTTCTACTGTGTGTGTCCTGAGGGTTGACACTCAATGTTGTCAGGCTTTGTGATAAGTCCCTTTCCCTGCTGAGCCACCTCACCAGCCTGAGCAATTAGAGTTTCTATCTTGGGATACCATGGTTCTGTTAATGGTCAAGAATCATGAAATTACCCTCAGAAAGCCCTAGTTTAATTATAGGGTCGTTCCTCTCACCCTTAGCAGTGCTTAGGATCAAAGCCACGCATTATACATGCTTGACAAGGACCCTAGCACTCCCAGCCCAGAAAGCTCAGGATTAGGAGTGGAGGGTGCCAGGACACAGAGCTCACTGAACTCTCAGTCTCGCACCAGAAATGCTCATCCCTTTGTTCAGAGTGAACCACAGAGGCTTGTGGAGCTTTGGTGGGCATGTCCCAGGATGCAATGCAGCCAGCTTTCCCTGTCCACGTGTATCTCTCCACCGTGCCCAGCTTCCTGCACCACGGGATGTTCTGCGTGTAGTCCATAGTCTACCTCAGCCCACTTTTGTAGAACCAAGACTGAAAAGTGGTCCACAGTCTCTGAAAAGAAGCTGGACCATGACATAGCCCTGCAAGAGAGGTCGGTGCTCTTAACCACTAGGCCACGGTCGGCGCTCTTAACCGCTAGGCCATCTCTCCAGCCCACAGAGTTACCCCCTTTCTAAAACATGTCATTATTTGGGGGTTGACACCCTTCCCTCCTTTTTCCTTTTCAAAATACTTTGTGGTATTTGTTAATTTCTAGCAAAATAAACTGTGAAAATTTGAAAGCAAATGTTTTAGCACCTTTTTAAGTAATAGAGAAACAGACTTTTAATTAATTAATAAAAATATTATTATTACTGTTGTTTTTGAGACAGTTTCACACTATACTTCAGACTGACCTGGAACTCACTGTGTAGTCCAGGCTGGCCTCAAACTCATTGCCTCAGCCTCCTGAATGCTGGGATTACAGGCATGAGCCACCAAGCTTACTTATTTAAGTATTATTTGTTGAATGTATTTTCCATTATGCTTGTTAGGAGTAAATAAAAATGGCAGCCAGGAGGCTGTTGAAAACAGCGGGGAGGTCTCTGTCTTTGTCTCCTTTCTTCTTAGAGCTGCTGCTTTAGACAATTTATAAGTAGTTTCTCCTCTCTGAGTATGTAGTTTTTAAAGCTTGCTGGGGCTTTAGTCCCTAGTGTCTACTAGGAAGACCTTTCTTTTGGACCTGGTGATTGTCTTTTGGAAATGAGAGCAGCAAAGGAGGTAACACCATCTCCCAGCGTTATTTTTGTTGTTTTGTTTTTGTTTTTTGTCTTTTTTGAGACAGGGTCTCCCTATAGCCCCAGCTGCCCTGGAACTCACTATGGAGACCAGGCTGGCCTTGAACTCACAGAGATCCACCTACCTCTGCCTCCTGAGTACTGTTTCTTTTTTTTTTTTTT